>CM038353.1:785000-847533 GCA_021464625.1 Proterorhinus semilunaris | reverse complement strand
CTCTCTCCTCTCTCTCTCCTCTCCTCTCTCTCTCTCTCTCTCTCTCCTCCTCTCTCTCTCTCTCTCTCCTCTCCTCTCTCTCCTCTCTCTCTCTCTCTCCTCTCTCTCCTCTCCCTCTCTCTCTCTCTCCTCCCTCTCCTCTCTCTCTCCTCTCCTCTCTCTCTCCTCCTCTCTCTCTCTCCTCTCTCTCCTCTCTCTCTCTCTCTCCTCTCCTCTCTCTCCTCTCTCTCTCTCTCCTCTCCTCTCTCTCTCTCTCTCTCATCCTCTCTCTCTCTCTCTCTCTCTCTCTCCTCCTCTCTCCTCTCCTCTCTCTCTCTCTCCTCCTCTCCTCTCTCACTCTCTCCTCTCATCTCTCTCTCCTCTCTCTCCCTCTCCTCTCTCTCTCTCTCTCTCTCTCTCCTCACTCTCTCCTCTCTCTCTCTCTCCCTCTCCTCCCTCTCCTCTCTCTCCTCTCTCTCCTCTCTCCCTCTCCTCACTCCTCTTCCTCACTCTCATCTCGGTTCAGGATGATCTCGGACTCGATCTCAGGACTTGGATCCTAGTTTATTCTGGATGTACTTTTTTAAATGAGCCTCGGTTTTGGAGTTTTTCTGTTGGACCTGGTTTTCAGCTCGACACACGCTCAGGTAAGAACTACTGATACAGTTCCTCTTCTGCTCCAGGTGTTACTGTGTCGTGTTTGGAAACATCTCCCTGAGCTGCAGCGCTCACATCGAAGAAATAAGCCTTTAAAACATAAACACAACCTCCAATTCATTCATTACAAGGGCCATAATTAACTCGATTAATGATTTTAAATAACAATTAAAGCCTTTCTTGCTACACGTGGATTCCAAACTGTCAGTATTTGTGAATGAAGAAGTGTAGGAAAGACCAGGGAGCCACACAGACATGGAGGACATTTTACAAACTGTTACAGACCTTTCAAAGATGTTCCGTTTTTGTTTTTATATATATATATATATATATATATATATATATATATATATATATATATATATATATATATATATATATATATATATATATATATATATATATATATATATATCTTTATCTTTAGGGCAACAGTTCAAAGATTCTCATTTAAAATCATCTTCATGCTCCTTTTATCGGCTCCATTCTGGATAACAATTTAAACGGTGAAACTAATATATGATACAGACTCGTGGCTCACAGCTCAGTCCTGCAACGGGTTCCTGAGACTTTAAATGTTCTCAGTGGTTCCGTAGATTCTCCATCATGGGTTCAGACCTGCTGACCTGACAGTTGTGCAGAAAACCATCACTGACCAAAGAAGTTGGATGTTCTCAAAGTGCTGGAAGAAAAAGGTTCACGAGCTCAGTCTGGAGAGGACTGTCAGGAAAAGGACATTCAAAAGTGTGAGGGACCTTCACAAGGAGTGACTGAGGCTGGAGTCAGAGCATCAAGAGCCTCCTCTGAAGCATCCTGGTCTTCCAGAACACCTCAGCAGAGCCTCAGGCTGAGAGCATCCACATTAAGGCAGTTATTCCAGTGAAAGGACTAAGTACAGACGCAGGATTATAGTTTTCTCTGTTTGAAATCATTTCTTTATTGATTTCATGTAATATTCTAAACTGCAGAGATTCTGAGCCAAAATCATCAACATTAAAGCAAAGGCTGGACATGAGTCTGTGTCATATTTCAGTTTCACAGTTTAGGTTTTACTACAGAAATAAATGAACTTTTTCATGATTCTAATGTTCTGAGTTTGAGCTGTGACACGGCTCACGTCCAGACGCTGATGCAGATGTGGAGCTGATTATTAACATCTGCACACGGCTCTGATGACACTGGGGCCGGCCTCCGTCACACTCATAATCATACACATATACATATAATCATATATACATATAATCATATATACATATATACATGTACATATAATCATATACATATAATCATATATACATATAATCACATATAATCATATATACATATAATCATGTATACATATAATCATACATATAATCATATATACATATAATCATATATACATATAAACATATAATCATATATACATATATACATATAATCATATATACATATATACATATAATCATATATACATATAATCATATATATATACACATATATACATATAATCATATAATCATATAATCATATATACATATATACATATAATCATATAATCATATATACATATAATCATATAATCATATATACATATATACATACACATAATCATATATACATGTACATATAATCATATACATATAATCACATATAATCATATATACATATATACATATATAATCATATATACATATATAATCATATATACATATATAATCATATATACATATAATCATATATACATATAATCATATAATCATATATACATATATACATATATACATATATACATATAATCATATATACATATATATAATCATATATACATATATACATATAATCATATATACATATAATCATATATACATATAATCATATATACATATATATCAGTGGTCACAGGTGAGGAAAGACACGCTGGAGCTTTACACTCACCTGTTTAAGACGCTGAAGGTGAAAAGGAAACTCTTCTAATTCCTCACACTTTACTTTGAATATTTTCAGAACCAGAACATTTGAAAAGTGAAAATGACCGTTTGTGGCGATGAATCTAAATGTCACGTTTTTGTGGGAGAAAGGAAGAGACCCCAGAGCAGCTCAAGGCAAAACGTACATGTAATGGTAAAGTCCAAGTACAAAACCGGTGAACTCACGAGACCAGAGGACATCCGGAAAGGCACACCTCCGAGGACCAAGACACATGAACGACAAACACAGGGGTATAAATACACAGGGAAACGGGGCACAGGTGACACACATCAGGGCGGGGCAGGCAATCAACACAAGGGAAGCAAAATCACACGGACAGAACACGCATTACAAAATAAAACACAGGACCAGAAACATACAAAACCAGGGGAACAAAAGACAAATCATGACACGAAATAATGGACATTTCATACAAAGACTTTTCTTAATGAGAGTGCACACGTGTATTTGCACACGTGTATTTGCACACGTGTATTTGCACACGTGTATTTGCACACGTGTATTTGCACACGTGTATTTGCACACGGGTATTTGCACACGGGTATTTGCACACGGGTATTTGCACACGTGTATTTGCACACGTGTATTTGCACACGTGTATTTGCACACGTGTATTTGCACACGTGTATTTGCACACGTGTATTTGCACACGTGTATTTGCACACGTGTATTTGCACACGTGTATTTGCACACGTGTATTAGCACACGGGTATTTGCACACGGGTATTTGCACACGTGTATTTGCACACGTGTATTTGCACACGGGTATTTGCACACGGGTATTTGCACACGGGTATTTGCACACGGGTATTTGCACACGGGTATTTGCACACGGAGGAGGCGGGCTTCTCTTTTGAGGACACGGATACATGCCTGTTGGACAGAGGAAGGGAGAGAGTTCAGCTCCTGGTCCCTCCCTCGGGCCCTGACCCAGGACACGCTGAGGGACTGTCAAACATCACAGCCACAGAGCAGAACAATGTTCTTCGTCTCCTCAGAGAGAACTTTGTTTGGACGTAAGTAAGAGGTTAAATGTAAACGCTGGTTGAACCTCAGACGCTCCTGCAGCTGAAGGAAAGGTCCAGGCCCATGGACGGGAGACAGACCCAGGGCTGATGGGAGTCTCTGGAGGACCCAGGAGGTCCTGAGGTTCTTCTGCAGGTGGAGCTGATGACTGACAGAGGAGGCGGGACCTTCAGGAGAGACAGGAAGTGGAATATAATACAACCTGTGATGGACGTCTGAGTCTTTATTTCCCCTCGATCTGTTTCTCTGAGGCTGGAACACAAAGTGAGTCCGAGGCGGAGCAGACGCAGCTTTCAGCAGATAATGATATACAATTACAAACAATGATATACAATTACGCAGTTACTCTGGTTCACTCTGGACAACAGTCACCGCTCCAGAGCCACGGAGGATTAAAACACATTTCATATTCAACCATCTCACCAACAATGGAACCATCTGAGCTTTAAGGACTTCACGTTTCCCAGAGGAGAAAGTCGTCACTAAAGCAGTCGGGCTTCAAAGATTCTCTCTGTTTGGATCTTCATCTCCGAGGTCCAGGGATGTGTGAACACTGGGGAACAATGTGGAGGGAGAAGTTGTGAAGAATGGGGCAAACAAAACAATATCTGACGAAATGTGGAAAAATTGACAAAAAAGGGAAACAAATGGGAATAAATTGGGGTAAGAACGGACAAAGATTAGGGGAAAATTTAGACAAATATTTTTTTCCTTTGAGCTGAAACAACCGGGTCCTTTAATCCTGTCCCAACGGCAGCGACTCTGGAATCTAAAGCTGGGTCTCAAACTCATCTGGACGGGGGGCCAAACCTGCAAACCCAGGGTTGTCGGGGGCAACAGACTTTTTTATGAAGTCAATTATGATTTATGATCACTAAACATGATCAGAGTTTATTGGAGTCGATTCACAAACATGTTTTTTTCAAACAGCTGCTCGATCATGAACGTCCGAAAAACTAGTTTCTGGGATTTGTAGATTTATTTAATACTAGAGCTCGGTTCCTCCACATTTACACCAAATGTGTAATGGGCGGGGCTCCCTGAGGTCATGTGATCACCGGTCCTTGTGTTTCAGATGGGCGGGGCTCCCTGAGGTCATGTGATCACCTGTCCTTGTGTTTCAGAGGGCGGGGCTCCCTGAGGTCATGTGATCACCTGTCCTTGTGTTTCAGAGGGCGGGGCTCCCTGAGGTCATGTGATCACCTGTCCTTGTGTTTCAGAGGGCGGGGCTCCCTGAGGTCATGTGATCACCTGTCCTTGTGTTTCAGAGGGCGGGGCTCCCTGAGGTCATGTGATCACCTGTCCTTGTGTTTCAGATGGGCGGGGCTCCCTGAGGTCATGTGATCACCTGTCCTTGTGTTTCAGAGGGCGGGGCTCCCTGAGGTCATGTGATCACCTGTCCTTGTGTTTCAGATGGGCGGGGCTCCCTGAGGTCATGTGATCACCTGTCCTTGTGTTTCAGAGGGCGGGGCTCCCTGAGGTCATGTGATCACCTGTCCTTGTGTTTCAGATGGGCGGGGCTCCCTGAGGTCATGTGATCACCTGTCCTTGTGTTTCAGATGGACGGTCCGCTGTCGGCGCAGGAGCAGATGTTTATTCTGTTTGAGGTCAAAGTCCAGTGTCATCAGAACCTCTCCCTCTCCGAGCACACGGGTGAATCTTTATTATTTATGTTATTTATCATTTGCACCCGTCTGCGCAAACGTCTGCTTAGACTGCACAGAGCGCCGCTCGTCTGCACAAACGTCTGCTTAGACTGCACAGAGCGCCTCTCGTCTGCGCAAACGTCTGCTTACACTGCACAGAGCGCCTCTCGTCTGCGCAAACGTCTGCTTAGACTGCACAGAGCGCCGCTCGTCTGCGCACACGTCTGCTTAGACTGCACAGAGCGCCTCTCGTCTGCTTAGACTGCACAGAGCGCCGCTCGTCTGCACAAACGTCTGCTTAGACTGCACAGAGCGCCTCTCGTCTGCGCACACGTCTGCTTACACTGCACAGAGCGCCACTCGTCTGCGCACACGTCTGCTTAGACTGCACAGAGCGCCACTCGTCTGCGCACACGTCTGCTTACACTGCACAGAGCGCCACTCGTCTGCGCACACGTCTGCTTAGACTGCACAGAGCGCCACTCGTCTGCGCACACGTCTGCTTACACTGCACAGAGCGCCTCTCGTCTGCGCACACGTCTGCTTAGACTGCACAGAGCGCCTCTCGTCTGCGCACACATCTGCTTAGACTGCACAGAGCGCCTCTCGTCTGCTTAGACTGCACAGAGCGCCACTCGTCTGCGCAAACGTCTGCTTACACTGCACAGAGCGCCTCTCGTCTGCGCACACGTCTGCTTAGACTGCACAGAGCGCCTCTCGTCTGCGCACACGTCTGCTTAGACTGCACAGAGCGCCACTCGTCTGCGCACACGTCTGCTTAGACTGCACAGAGCGCCTCTCGTCTGCGCACACGTCTGCTTAGACTGCACAGAGCGCCTCTCGTCTGCTTAGACTGCACAGAGCGCCACTCGTCTGCGCAAACGTCTGCTTACACTGCACAGAGCGCCTCTCGTCTGCGCACACGTCTGCTTACACTGCACAGAGCGCCACTCGTCTGCGCAAACGTCTGCTTACACTGCACAGAGCGCCACTCGTCTGCTTAGACTGCACAGAGCGCCTCTCGTCTGCGCACACGTCTGCTTACACTGCACAGAGCGCCACTCGTCTGCGCAAACGTCTGCTTACACTGCACAGAGCGCCACTCGTCTGCTTAGACTGCACAGAGCGCCTCTCGTCTGCGCACACGTCTGCTTAGACTGCACAGAGCGCCACTCGTCTGCGCAAACGTCTGCTTAGACTGCACAGAGCGCCACTCGTCTGCGCAAACGTCTGCTTAGACTGCACAGAGCGCCTCTCGTCTGCTTAGACTGCACAGAGCGCCACTCGTCTGCGCACACGTCTGCTTACACTGCACAGAGCGCCTCTCGTCTGCGCACACGTCTGCTTAGACTGCACAGAGCGCCTCTCGTCTGCGCACACGTCTGCTTAGACTGCACAGAGCGCCTCTCGTCTGCTTAGACTGCACAGAGCGCCACTCGTCTGCGCACACGTCTGCTTACACTGCACAGAGCGCCTCTCGTCTGCGCACACGTCTGCTTAGACTGCACAGAGCGCCTCTCGTCTGCGCACACGTCTGCTTACACTGCACAGAGCACCACTCGTCTGCGCACACGTCTGCTTAGACTGCACAGAGCGCCTCTCGTCTGCTTAGACTGCACAGAGCGCCTCTCGTCTGCGCACACGTCTGCTTAGACTGCACAGAGCGCCACTCGTCTGCGCAAACGTCTGCTTAGACTGCACAGAGCGCCACTCGTCTGCGCAAACGTCTGCTTAGACTGCACAGAGCGCCTCTCGTCTGCTTAGACTGCACAGAGCGCCACTCGTCTGCGCACACGTCTGCTTACACTGCACAGAGCGCCTCTCGTCTGCGCACACGTCTGCTTAGACTGCACAGAGCGCCTCTCGTCTGCGCACACGTCTGCTTAGACTGCACAGAGCGCCTCTCGTCTGCTTAGACTGCACAGAGCGCCACTCGTCTGCGCACACGTCTGCTTACACTGCACAGAGCGCCTCTCGTCTGCGCACACGTCTGCTTAGACTGCACAGAGCGCCACTCGTCTGCGCACACGTCTGCTTAGACTGCACAGAGCGCCTCTCGTCTGCGCACACGTCTGCTTAGACTGCACAGAGCGCCACTCGTCTGCGCACACGTCTGCTTACACTGCACAGAGCACCACTCGTCTGCTTAGACTGCACAGAGCGCCACTCGTCTGCTTAGACTGCACAGAGCGCCACTCGTCTGCGCAAACGTCTGCTTACACTGCACAGAGCGCCTCTCGTCTGCGCACACGTCTGCTTAGACTGCACAGAGCGCCTCTCGTCTGCTTAGACTGCACAGAGCGCCACTCGTCTGCGCAAACGTCTGCTTACACTGCACAGAGCGCCTCTCGTCTGCGCACACGTCTGCTTACACTGCACAGAGCGCCTCTCGTCTGCGCACACGTCTGCTTACACTGCACAGAGCGCCACTCGTCTGCGCACACGTCTGCTTACACTGCACAGAGCGCCACTCGTCTGCGCACACGTCTGCTTACACTGCACAGAGCGCCACTCGTCTGCGCACACGTCTGCTTACACTGCACAGAGCGCCACTCGTCTGCGCACACGTCTGCTTAGACTGCACAGAGCGCCACTCGTCTGCGCACACGTCTGCTTAGACTGCACAGAGCGCCACTCGTCTGCGCACACGTCTGCTTAGACTGCACAGAGCGCCACTCGTCTGCGCACACGTCTGCTTACACTGCACAGAGCGCCTCTCGTCTGCGCACACGTCTGCTTACACTGCACAGAGCGCCTCTCGTCTGCGCACACGTCTGCTTACACTGCACAGAGCGCCACTCGTCTGCTTAGACTGCACAGAGCGCCTCTCGTCTGCGCACACGTCTGCTTACACTGCACAGAGCGCCTCTCGTCTGCGCACACGTCTGCTTACACTGCACAGAGCGCCACTCGTCTGCTTAGACTGCACAGAGCACCACTCGTCTGCGCACACGTCTGCTTAGACTGCACAGAGCGCCTCTCGTCTGCGCACACGTCTGCTTAGACTGCACAGAGCGCCTCTCGTCTGCGCACACGTCTGCTTAGACTGCACAGAGCGCCCAATGTGTGTGTGTTGGACTCTGCTGCAGGAGCCTTTGTCTGAATGCCCCTAAACTCAGAGTCTGTCCTCTCTGTCCTCTCTGTCCTTCATGTCTCGATCTCAGCTCCAATGACAAACAAACCTCAGCTGCTCCGTTTCTCTGCAATTTCCCAACATAAAACGTCAGATGAAAACGTTGAAACACATTTTCTGATGTTTCGAAATGACAGCGTTGAATCAAAGCAGTTTGATGGAAATGGAGCGTCTGTGTCGAACCTGCAGCCGCTCAGGTGATTACAGTCATTTTCACCTCGCGTGCAGAACATCAGGCTTTCCAGGTAAACGTTTGGCTGAAATGAAAGTCTGTGAGAGAAATGCCTTTAACAGAAAACAGTCGGAGCGCTGATGTGACGCCTGAACAACAACAGCGCCAAACGTGTTTAAAACGGAAAGAAACTAATAATAACGTGTGAGTCAGAGAGACCTGAGCTCGGTTTGTCTCCTCCACACTTTACAGCAGAAACACAGATCAGAGCCAGCCCAGACTGTAGAGTTTACCATTCATTTAACCCCACCTGAACTCCAGTGTGGCTTTACCCAAATCTAAAAGGTTCTGGAACAAAATGAGGATGAAAATACAAAAGAAAAAGTGATTCCTAAAAGCAACAAAAGAGCGACAAAAACACGATTAAAAAGTATGAAAAAAAGTGACGAATAAAACAACAACAAAATACAGAAAACAGAGAAAAACATGACATGTTAGGTTTGTGGGTCTTAGCTTTCAAACGAGGCAGGTGGAGGTTAAGAGGTTCCAATGTCCCTATAATGTTTAATACTAATAAATAAAGAGAGAAAGTCCATCTAAAGCTCAGGACTGAAGGACAAATATCTGATTAAACTCGGCGTATCAGCTTTGGGCGTCTGTAAAAGAACATTTCCCAAAACCGGACCCGGAGCAGAAACATCTCAAAAGTGTCTCCGTGACTTTTATGAAGACGATCACAGTGCCAGGATCACGTCTGTGATCCGTGATCTACTGACTTCTCGATGAGCTTTACTGGAGAATCCTCGGCTCCAGCGCGAGGCCCAGGAGACACGGAGGACAAAGTTCTTGGACTGACAGTGAAGGTCACAGTTCTTCTGCTTCAGTCCCGTTACGTCTGAACACCTGTGGGGGAACTCATGCTGCAAATGTAACGTGATGACAGAAAAATAAACAAAATGGGTTTTGTTTTTTGTTTTTTGTTGAATTCCGATGCTTGACTCCTGCAGGCCCCT
Source organism: Proterorhinus semilunaris (assembly GCA_021464625.1). NCBI lineage: Eukaryota > Metazoa > Chordata > Actinopteri > Gobiiformes > Gobiidae > Proterorhinus > Proterorhinus semilunaris. Next base: position 837,936 of record CM038353.1, on the reverse strand, counting down.
GGGCTCCAGCCTAAGCAAGCCCAATGGATGAGGCGGGCCTGGTCAGGACGAAGGAGGAAAAGCTCTTGACCTTTAGGACAAGGAGCCGAGGGCAGAGACGAGGACTCACTCAGACTCAGACTCAGAGTCTGAGGAGAGACTAAAGGAACGGCTCTGAGGAGCATAATGCTACTGATCTGTGTTTCAGACGAGGGCTGTGCTCCAGCCTGGGACGGGCTGATCTGCTGGCCCCGAGGGGCCCCCGGGGGCCTCACCACTGTGCCCTGTCCAGAGTACATCTACGACTTTAACCACAGAGGTAATAACTACATCTACCACTTTAACCACAGAGGTAATAACTACATCTACGACTTTAACCACAGAGGTAATAACTACATCTACGACTTTAACCACAGAGGTAATAACTACATCCACCATTTTAACCACAGAGGTAATAACTACATCCACCATTTTAACCACAGAGGTAATAACTACATCTACGACTTTAACCACAGAGGTAATAACTACATCTACGACTTTAACCACAGAGGTAATAACTACATCTACCACTTTAACCACAGAGGTAATAACTACATCTACGACTTTAACCACAGAGGTAATAACTACATCTACCACTTTAACCACAGAGGTAATAACTACATCTACGACTTTAACCACAGAGGTAATAACTACATCTACGACTTTAACCACAGAGGTAATAACTACATCCACCATTTTAACCACAGAGGTAATAACTACATCCACCATTTTAACCACAGAGGTAATAACTACATCTACGACTTTAACCACAGAGGTAATAACTACATCTACCACTTTAACCACAGAGGTAATAACTACATCCACCATTTTAACCACAGAGGTAATAACTACATCTACGACTTTAACCACAGAGGTAATAACTACATCTACCACTTTAACCACAGAGGTAATAACTACATCCACCATTTTAACCACAGAGGTAATAACTACATCTACGACTTTAACCACAGAGGTAATAACTACATCTACCACTTTACCCACAGAGGTAATAACTACATCTACCACTTTAACCACAGAGGTAATAACTACATCCACCACTTTAACCACAGAGGTAATAACTACATCTACCACTTTAGCCACAGAGGTAATAACTACATCTACCACTTTAACCACAGAGGTAATAACTACATCTACCACTTTACCCACAGAGGTAATAACTACATCTACCACTTTAACCACAGAGGTAATAACTACATCTACGACTTTAACCACAGAGGTAATAACTACATCTACCACTTTAACCACAGAGGTAATAACTACATCCACCACTTTAACCACAGAGGTAATAACTACATCTACCACTTTACCCACAGAGGTAATAACTACATCTACCACTTTACCCACAGAGGTAATAACTACATCTACCACTTTAACCACAGAGGTAATAACTACATCCACCACTTTACCCACAGAGGTAATAACTACATCTACCACTTTACCCACAGAGGTAATAACTACATCTACCACTTTAACCACAGAGGTAATAACTACATCCACCACTTTACCCACAGAGGTAATAACTACATCTACCACTTTAACCACAGAGGTAATAACTACATCTACCACTTTAACCACAGAGGTAATAACTACATCTACCACTTTACCCACAGAGGTAATAACTACATCTACCACTTTAACCACAGAGGTAATAACTACATCTACCACTTTAACCACAGAGGTAATAACTACATCCACCACTTTAACCACAGAGGTAATAACTACATCTACCACTTTACCCACAGAGGTAATAACTACATCTACCACTTTAACCACAGAGGTAATAACTACATCTACCACTTTAACCACAGAGGTAATAACTACATCTACCACTTTAACCACAGAGGTAATAACTACATCTACGACTTTAACCACAGAGGTAATAACTACATCTACCACTTTAACCACAGAGGTAATAACTACATCCACCATTTTAACCACAGAGGTAATAACTACATCTACCACTTTAACCACAGAGGTAATAACTACATCTAATCTTGCCGTCAAAACTCTCCATGTTTATGTATATGATGCTGCTCTCTGATTGGCTCCCACAGGACACGCCTACAGGAAGTGCGAGGCCAACGGTTCGTGGGCTCAGGTCGAATTGTGGAACAAAACCTGGTCCAACTATTCAGAATGTTTGTTCCTCCAGCCAACCAATCAGCAGAGCCGGGTAATTACACTGTTATTAACGCTTCATTAACACGTAATAAACACTTCACAGTCCGACTGTTGTTTACAAACAAATGTTGGAAAATGGTTGTAAACTAGTCACAAACTTTAGCAGGCGACTTTACCAGGAAGTTAAGCTCATTTCACTTTTCACAACAGCCCCGCCCCTTAGCAACTGTCGCTAGCGCCGTCAGAAGTGGAGTTCGTCACGTGTCAACGGGGAGAGTGCGCATCAGTGAGTCTGCGTGGTGCGTTATCTCCTCCAGATCATCTACACGATCACATCGAAAATGCTGTTTGGAAGATCTGCAGATGTGGGAAAAATCAATGTCAATTCTAGTTTGTGAAGCACATTTCTGCATCGCTTTACCATCGTTATCGAGAAAGTCCCCTGTGTCAATAGCTCTGGCCGCAATGTGCAGTGTTGGAATAGATTCAAAACATGAGCCATTGGCTAAAGCCGGGACCTTGTGTGGAAACCCTGGAGCTCAGTCTGTGGACGAGTCCGGCTCTAAAGGGTCAGCTCTTCTTCCTCTGGGACTGATCTGAGGTCTGCTCCAGCTGTAGAGGAGAGCGAGGCTGCAGTGGCTCTGTCCCCCCCGAGGCTCTGTGAAGACCACAGTGCAGATGTTCCAGCTGCAGAAACAGCTTTTCATGACGACGTCCAGCAATGGCGGCTCGTGGAGCGACAGTAGCTCGGCTCCAACGTCAGCCGGCACCGCTCCTGATGCGGCGCTTCACGCTTTCTGTGGCAGGATCCGGAGAATGAAGCATAGCAACGGTTGCTATGAGGTATGAATTTGGGGCGGGGATTTGCAAAAACACACGCCCCGTTTATATTTGATATACTTTTGTGGCACAGATACTTTTTAAGCCGATAATTTAAGTATTTTTAAGTTAGTAAAACAGTCAGTAATACAATATTTAGAATTATTAACACAATCATCACTTTGTTCCTCGAGTAAACAGAGCTTTGTAGAGAATGTAAATATAAAGTGATAATATGACATTAAACAGAACTTCTCCCTCTGCTGTAGAAATACTTTAGCATAACTTTTATAAACTTATCTAACCCCCGTCAGAGTGAACGCCTCCGCGGCGTCTGTTTATTCAAAGGGAAATATTAATCTTTAAAAGTTTTTCTCGGAGGAGCTTTCAGAGCGAAGGTGACAGGTAAACAAACGCTCCTCTGTTTTTAGATGAGAAATAAGAAATAAATAACCCGGGGTTTTATGTTGTGACATTTTAGTCACAAAGATTTGCTCAGAGGGATTTGGTTTTTGATTAAACTTGTTATTTGTGAAGAAACGCTCAATAACTCGGGCAGGAATAAGATGTTAAAAACCCCTGTGAAAAAATCTTCCAAAAGTGTGGAGTCTGTCGGAGGAACTCTGGACCAGTGCAACGATTAAGGATTAGACGTTTATGTTCCGTGTTTTCAGGACTCTGTCGGGCTTCGTTCCTTCAGACTGAGTGTCAGGCCCAGTGGCACAAAGGCAGAATGAAATGGGACCAACAACAAGAGCACTATGTTTAAATTGATGGTTATTCGACTTATGGCTGAAAGTCCTTTCTACTGATGTTCCTGAACATCGTCTCCATGTTGGACGCCTCTATGAGGAAAGACCTGGACCGTCGTTCGTTTGAGCTGAAGAGAGGACTTTGTACTTTGAGCCATTAACCAGGCCTGTGTATATGCAGTAGTATGTGCAGTACTCAGGCCTGTGTATATGCAGTAGTATGTGCAGTACTCAGGCCTGTGTATATGCAGTACTCAGGCCTGTGTATATGCAGTAGTATATGCAGTACTCGGGCCTGTCCTGTGTTCCAGGAGCAGTTCTTCGAGCGTCTGTACGTGATGTACACCACAGGATACGCCGTGTCCTTCAGCTCTCTGCTCGTGGCCATCGTCATCCTCGGATACTTCAGGTACTTATACTAATACTACTAATATTATAGTACTTCTTTGGCGCTGGTTTAGTCGATCCCGTATCCGTCCTGCCTTGTGCCCGAGCGTCACATTTATCGGTTTCTCAGTCGTCCAGTTGATCAAATCTCAAAAAGCTTCTCCAGAGGCTGATCTGTAGCTCCAGACTCTCAGCCGTTTTGTTTTTCTGTAGTTTATCGTGTCCAGTGTTTGGGGTCACGTATGACGAAGGAACGAGTTACAGAAACATAGAACTTTTAACAGAGGAGTATAACGTGCACAGAATACAGGAATATATTAGTCGTAACAATTGCAGTAACTCCACTTTGTGTTGATGCATGAACGAACAAATGCCACACACAACACACACAACACACACAAAACACACAAACACACAAACACAGCACAGTTAGATGGTTATTCATCACGCTGGGTCACGCCGTAAAGTCGCACTATTTCGGGCGTAGCTTTGCCTGTGGCGCTCAGACCCTCGGCCGATGAAGGGTTCGTTTGCCTATCAGTGTGACGCTCAACAGGGTATTCGTCGTCTTCTGTGGAAACATAGCAATGTCTCGAGTTCATGTCCCCGGGTCCCGCACCGATGGTAAATAAACTTCTACTGCATAAGACGTCCTGACTAGTTATTTCTCCAACAAGCACCAAACCCAGTTTAACGCTGGTGAAGAACATCTGCAGATGTTTTTAACGTCGCCAAAACAAAACAAAGCGAAGGTAAAGGAATTCTTCTGACTGCACTTTTTTACTCGGTGACATTTTTACTATTTTCATTTTTTATATTTTGCTAAAAGTAACTCAAAGTAACTCAGCTACAGTTTTGAAACAGCCATATGTAATACAAATATATTACAACACTGACCAAGAGTCATTAGAAAGTGCTGAATTAGCATCAATGTGACTCAGCAGCAGGTGAAGGGTACAGACTCGGACTCTCTCTGATAAACTCAATCAAATCATGAGGAACTGGCCCCTGTGGGACCCAGGACGGATGGACCTGGCTCTGGTCCACATATAGATTTGTGGAGGAGAAAGTTTTGGATTCATTTGTCTCTGTCATGGACTGCTTCAGTCCCGGCCCTGGTCCAGTCTCAGTCCCGGCCCTGGTCCAGTCTTTTAGTGGTAGGGGAAGCCGGAGGAAAACCGATGCAGAATGTTTACTATGACCATGGCCCATATAGAATTTATTAAACGTTCATCCTCTCTCCTCTACATGCTCTGATGTAGTTCCTCCTCTCTCCTGCAGGAGGCTCTGATGTAGTTCCTCCTCTCTCCTGCAGGAGGCTCTGATGTAGTTCTGATGTAGTTCCTCCTCTCTCCTGCAGGAGGCTCTGATGTAGTTCTGATGTAGTTCCTCCTCTCTCCTGCAGGAGGCTCTGATGTAGTTCTGATGTAGTTCCTCCTCTCTCCTGCAGGAGGCTCTGATGTAGTTCCTCCTCTCTTCTGCAGGAGGCTCTGATGTAGTTCCTCCTCTCTCCTGCAGGAGGCTCTGATGTAGTTCTGATGTAGTTCCTCCTCTCTCCTGCAGGAGGCTCTGATGTAGTTCCTCCTCTCTTCTGCAGGAGGCTCTGATGTAGTTCCTCCTCTCTCCTGCAGGAGGCTCTGATGTAGTTCCTCCTCTCTCCTGCAGGAGGCTCTGATGTAGTTCCTCCTCTCTCCTGCAGGAGGCTCTGATCCTCTCTCCTGCAGGAGGCTCTGATGTAGTTCTGATGCAGTTCCTCCTCTCTCCTGCAGGAGGCTCTGATGTAGTTCCTCCTCTCTCCTGCAGAAGGCTCTGATGTAGTTCCTCCACTCTCCTGCAGAAGGCTCTGATGTAGTTCCTCCTCTCTCCTGCAGAAGGCTCTGATGTAGTTCCTCCTCTCTTCTGCAGGAGGCTCTGATGTAGTTCTGATGTAGTTCCTCCTCTCTTCTGCAGGAGGCTCTGATGTAGTTCTGATGTAGTTCCTCCTCTCTCCTGCAGGAGGCTCTGATGTAGTTCTGATGTAGTTCCTCCTCTCTCCTGCAGGAGGCTCCACTGCACACGGAACTACATCCATATGCACCTGTTTGTGTCCTTCATGCTGCGCGCTCTCAGTATCTTCATAAAGGACTCTGTGGTCCACTCCCAGACCGGCCTCCAGGACCTGAGCCAGGACCTGCTGGACCAGGCCACGCTTCCCCCGCCGCCAGACTCCGCCCACTTCGTAAGTCTCGCTCCTAAAGATCTTTAAAGGATCTTTAAAGGATCTTGGGTCTTAGCGTCTCGGCTTCAGTTACACTGTAGGTCACACACTGGAGTCACAGTAACATGACGCTAAAACATGTCACCGACAAGTGAAGAGGGAAGTCATGGAGATTCTGCTGGATGTAAGAATGACATCCAGAAAATCCTGTTTCTCTGAGTCGTGGTGCAGCAGGACAGACGTGGACAGATGTTACAGAAGAAGCTCATGAGGTTCATTTCTTCAACAGTTACTATAGTAACTAAAAGTAGATCTACCATAGTCCTGTCCACATCTGTCATGGTCCACCATGACCCACCACAACTCAGAGGAACTGGGATACACTTGACTCTACAGCAGATAATATATACTATATATATATATATATATATATATATATATATATATATATATATATATATATATATATATATATATACACACACTCTTCAACATACTGAAAATGCATCAGTCATGTGTTTGTTTTTTGTAATTGTGATTATAATTGTCCCTATATTTTATGTTTCTACTACATACGAGTGTCAGAGAGTATGACCCTTATATCCAGCAGAAGTCTGAAGTTCTGTCTAAAGCAGACTCTCCATGACTTCCTTCTTCACCTGTCGCTCTGTGACTGAAGGTGCAGGACGCTGTTACAATGGGCACTTTAACCCCTTGTTCTATATGATGACGTTTCTGATGTTCTTCTCTCCTTCTCTCCTCAGACGGGCTGTAAACTGACCGTGCTGCTCTTCATCTACTTTCTGATGACCAACTACTTCTGGATCCTGGTGGAGGGGCTGTATCTGCACTGTCTGATCTTCATGGCCTTCAGCTCCGATGCCAAGTTCCTCTGGCTCTTCACGCTGATCGGCTGGGGTCAGTCAACATCTCCCACACCTTCACACCAAAGAGTTAGGGTTAGAGGCTGCAGTGGAACAGGGAACAACGTAAAATTCAAAAGAGCTGCTGTAAAAGCGTGGGCCACAGACGAAACATATATTCATCTGTATGAAATAGCATTTTGACGCCTATTTTGCTGCTGTCTCCCACAAAGGACATGACCTTACAGTTGGATTACAGCGTCATCTCAGTCACAGCCTTTCGTGCTACACGTGGATACCAACCAACCAACCAACCAATCAATGGTTTTGTATCGCCCAGTATCAAACAGGAGTTTCCTCACAGCTGCACCGAACATGAAGGCAATAAAACAGAGCCGTAAATAAGACCATGTAAAGTCCAGGCAAACGTAAAGTCCAGATAAGCGTCAGCAGGGGGTGGGACGAGCGGCGCCGGCGTCCCCCGTCCTTAGACCAAACGTTCACAAATACTGACCTGTTTGGTATTTGTGAATGAATACGCGTGGGAAAGACACAGACATGATGGAGTCACTTCCTGGGTAAACCTCAGACCGTCAGAGAATAAACCTGGTAAAGAGCGAGTCAGTTCGAACGGTCGGGGAGAGTCGCCTGTTGCTCAGGGAGACGCAGGTGAATCATCTCAGCAGAGTCATTATCACCGCAGCTCCTCAGGGCTCTGTCTGTGCGACGCTGCAGGAACGAGCACAAAGCACACGCTGCAAAGGGTTAATCAGGTAAGAGGAGGTTTTTGTGATTCTGCAGTGGAGCAGGAGCTCAGGGAGGTCCTGGAGTTATGAATGTGACGACAGAAGAAAGAAAAACAACATTTACAGAACAGTCTACAGGAGGAGAAGGAGTCAGAGGGTTAGTCGGGTTTAAATGGTTTTAACGCCGGTCAGAACTCTTTTACATTTATCTCTCCTCTCACATTTCAGCAGGAAATAAATGAGTTCGTCCTTGAGTTTCAAATCAGACGCTTGTGAAAAATCCCTTTGTGCTGTCGTAAAGTTCAGCGAGTTCAGTTTATCCATCGCCCCCGAAATCATTACAATAAAAAATAATATCACAATAGTACAAAGGAACATATTACAAGGAAAAAAGTAATCATACATCTAGACTTCGATTTGCCTCGTTAAAAAAACCTCTTTCACTTCAGAGCGGCTTCAACACGGACCACAGCCCAGAGAGGAAACGGTTTCACTCTGATTATGGAAACCGTGACCCATGACCTTCTCAGCTTTTCTGGTCAGATGTTTTCAAGCATCGTGTCAGATGGAAACGACAGAAGCTCGTCTCCCTTTTCCATCAGCGTCCCGGCTTTGAAGTCGCGTGTTATTAGAGCGTGTGCTGTAGGCCGGGACAGACTGTGATATAAACACAAAGAAAAGCCTCAGGGTTCTCAGGAGGCAGCACGGTGGCACAGGGGTTAGGCTCGGGCTTCACACGTTACGTCTGAAGAATAAACTCCTCCTCGTCTCTTCTGTAAATCATAATCCTTGAATCCGTTTCATTTTCACTGTTTCCACACAAGTTTACTGCACATGCGCCTCTACATCTTGTTCTATTATCTGTGTTAGCGTCACAGCGCCACACACAGGCCTGGCAGATGAATCACGCCGTTTTCACAGACCTGAGTCGACCCGTGTGGACGCTTCGTGTGGATGTAACCGAAGACTTAAAACAGAGCTTTTTGGCTGGAATGAGCATCTAGATCCAGTTGTTTTCCTTCTGAACAGACGAATCCTTGGACTCGCTGGAGGACGGCGTCTCGTGGTCACATGGCGCTCGTCCTGGCGCCTGATTGGCTGACTCGTGCTTGTGTTTCAGGGGTTCCCGCGGTGCTGGTGTCGCTGTGGGCGCTGGTCAGAGCCACCGTCGCCGACGTCAGGTAACGACTCATTCAGCCAGAGCTAAAGTGCTCCAGTAACATCGGCATCATTTAGTCCAAGTCATGTTTCTGTGAATGAGACTGAACAGAAAACCAGGCAGCTAAAGAGAGGCTAAAGAGAGGCTACAGAGAGGCTAAAGAGAAGCTAAAGAGAGGCTAAAGAGAAGCTAAAGAGAAGCTAAAGAGAGGCTAAAGAGAGGCTAAAGAGAGGCTAAAGAGAGGCTAAAGAGAGGCTAAAGAGAAGCTAAAGAGAGGCTAAAGAGAGGCTAAAGAGAAGCTAAAGAGAAGCTAAAGAGAGGCTAAAGAGAGGCTAAAGAGAAGCTAAAGAGAAGCTAAAGAGAAGCTAACGAGAGGCTAAAGAGAGGCTAAAGAGAGGCTAAAGAGAAGCTAAAGAGAAGCTAAAGAGAGGCTAAAGAGAGGCTAAAGAGAAGCTAAAGAGAGGCTAAAGAGAGGCTAAAGAGAGGCTGAAGAGAAGCTAAAGAGAAGCTAAAGAGAGGCTAAAGAGAGGCCAAAGAGAAGCTAAAGAGAAGTTAAAGAGAGGCTAAAGAGAAGCTAAAGAGAAGTTAAAGAGAGGCTAAAGAGAAGCTAAAGAGAAGCTAAAGAGAAGCTAAAGAGAAGTTAAAGAGAGGCTAAAGAGAAGCTAAAGAGAGGCTAAAGAGAAGCTAAAGAGAAGCTAAAGAGAAGCTGAAAAGAAGCTAAAGAGAAGCTGAAGAGAAGCTAAAGAGAAGCTAAAGAGAAGCTAAAGAGAAGCTAAAGAGAGGCTGAAGAGAAGCTGAAGAGAGGCTAAAGAGAAGCTAAAGAGAAGCTAAAGAGAAGCTAAAGAGAGGCTAAAGAGAAGCTAAAGAGAAGCTGAAAAGAAGCTAAAGAGAAGCTGAAGAGAAGCTGAAGAGAAGCTAAAGAGAAGCTAAAGAGAAGCTAAAGAGAAGCTAAAGAGAAGCTGAAGAGAGGCTAAAGAGAAGCTAAAGAGAAGCTAAAGAGAAGCTAAAGAGAAGCTAAAGAGAAGCTAAAGAGAGGCTAAAGAGAAGCTAAAGAGAAGCTAAAGAGAAGCTAAAGAGAAGCTAAAGAGAAGCTAAAGAGAGGCTAAAGAGAAGCTAAAGAGAAGCTAAAGAGAAGCTAAAGAGAAGCTGAAAAGAAGCTAAAGAGAAGCTGAAGAGAAGCTAAAGAGAAGTTAACCTCCTCAACCCTAACGGCACCCGATCGGGGGCCAGTAATGCTCCGGGCAGTTGGACGCCACTGAACACAAGGGGGCGCCCTTCCAACCTTCTCAGTGTACATGTAAATTGAATTTCTTCAGAGTTAGACTTTAGGTCAGACACCATGAGTGACAGTAACATGACGCTAAATAGGGAGCTCTTTATTGCCTGTAAAAAAAGCTGAGGCCTCATTGCACTTCAGTCAGACTGAGAAGTGAAGAAGGAAGTCATGGAGAGTCTCTTTTAGACAGAACTTCAGAGTTCTGCTGGATATAAGAGTCATATCATATTCTGAAACTCAGAAACATAGTATAAAACAAATATTTAAAAAATCGTTTCCCAATCAAAGACAGGAGAAATAAAACATGTGAACATCCTGATATTATATCATTAAAAGTATTAGTTAATTATTAGTTACTCTCTTTTTACAAAAAAAAAAACCCATGACAATTATATCTGATGTAGAGTCATGTGTGTCCCGGTTCTTCTGAGTCATGGTGGGTCATGGTGGACCATGACAGATGTGGACAGGACTGTGGTAGATCTACTTTTACTTTGGTGAAAAAAGTTACTATATAGTAAATGTGTTCAAGAAATGAACCTCATGAGCTTCTTCTGTAACATCAGCCCTGCTGCACCACGACTGACAAGAGTTTGTTTTTATAGAACGAGAGTAATAAATAATTAACTGACATTTTAATCACAAATTCAGGATTTTCACGACTATTACTAAGGAATACGTGAATTTTAAACATTTAATGTTACATCCAGCAGAACTGTAATGTTCAAAATGAGAATCTCCATGACTTCCTTCTTCACTTCCCAGTCTGTGACTGCAGAGCAATGACACTTCAGCCTTTTTACTGAAAATAAAGGGTCACTATTTAGCTTCATGTTACTGTCACTCATGGTGTCTGACCTACAGTGTAACTCTGAAGCCAATCAAATCATAATGACTCAGAGTGGGTTGGGCTCAAATGGGCACCAAACGCCAAGATTCAAGCTCTGAGACTAACATAATACAACCCTGGGCTTAAGAGGTTAAAGAGAAGCTAAAGAGAAGCTAAAGAGAAGCTGAAGAGAAGCTGAAGAGAAGCTGAAGAGAGGCTAAAGAGAAGCTAAAGAGAAGCTAAAGAGAAGCTAAAGAGAAGCTAAAGAGAAGCTAAAGAGAAGCTAAAGAGAAGCTGAAGAGAAGCTGAAGAGAAGCTGAAGAGAAGCTAAAGAGAAGCTAAAGAGAAGCTAAAGAGAAAATAAAAAGAAGCTAAAGAGAAGCTAAAGAGAAGTTAAAGAGAAGCTAAAGAGAAGCTAAAGAGAAGCTGAAGAGAAGCTAAAGAGAAGCTGAAGAGAAGCTGAAGAGAGGCTAAAGAGAAGCTAAAGAGAAGCTAAAGAGAAGCTAAAGAGAAGCTGAAGAGAAGCTGAAGAGAAGCTGAAGAGAAGCTAAAGAGAAGCTAAAGAGAAGCTAAAGAGAAAATAAAAAGAAGCTAAAGAGAAGCTAAAGAGAAGTTAAAGAGAAGCTAAAGAGAAGCTAAAGAGAAGCTGAAGAGAAGCTAAAGAGAAGCTGAAGAGAAGCTGAAGAGAGGCTAAAGAGAAGCTAAAGAGAAGCTAAAGAGAAGCTAAAGAGAAGCTAAAGAGAAGCTAAAGAGAAGCTGAAGAGAAGCTGAAGAGAAGCTGAAGAGAAGCTAAAGAGAAGCTAAAGAGAAGCTAAAGAGAAGCTAAAGAGAAGCTAAAGAGAAGCTAAAGAACTTTATTAACATGGACAAGGCCAACGTCTTCAGGGCAAACATCTCAGCCCGAGGTGAAGCTCTAAATGATGAAACTCCCGGGCCTGAGCGAGTTCCCAGCATGCTCCTGGCTGAGGAAACCCTGGCTGGAGTTCAGTTTGTTGAAACGTTTCCAAACCAAGTTCTAAAGTTTACGAGCAGTTTTTTAAATCTTAATCCAAACAAATAACCGAGGCCAGAAGTGCCTTCAGACTCAGACGCTGCAGCAAAGTTAATCCTCTCATTAAAACATTTATAGATCAGAGACATTTGGATAATAATAAACACAGCTCTCTCCAAAAACCTTACTCCGTCTCTATGGTAACGGGGCTCGGTTTGTGGTTCGTGTAACGGCGGGATCTATCCACACGAAGCAAAGATGTCCTGACCGTCTCAGAAAGGCGTCCAAACGTGGAGACGATATTCAGAATGTGCAGGTTTGTGGATCACGATCAGGAGTCTCTCCCTCACAGCCCCAAGTCCCGATTGTGCTAAGATTGTGCATCATCCATCCATGTTCTTCCACTTGTCCATTGCTGTTGGAGCTGCACCAGCCCCTATAGCGCCCCCTGCAGGTGGTGGGTCCACAGAATTTCTCTAGAATCTGAAATATCCTGAGGCTCTTTCAGACGGTGTCCCGGAGGTTCATACGTGTGTCGTCCCGTCTCTAACATCTGCAGCTTTAGCCTCATTCCTTTGGTCTGTTTGTGCTGCAGATGTTGGGAGCTGAGCGCGGGGAACATCAAGTGGATCTACCAGGTCCCAATCCTCCTGGCCATCGGGGTCAGTACTTTACTACTGCAAATACTGCAAATACTACACATACCAGGTCCCAATCCTCCTGGCCATCGGGGTCAGTACTTTACTACTGCAAATACTGCAAATACTACACATACCAGGTCCCAATCCTTAGCTTAGCTTAGCTTAGCTTAGCTTAGCTTAGCTTATTGTCCATGTAAAACGCTTTGTGACCATGTCTGTGAAAGGCGCTATATAAATAAAGATCTTCTTCTACATCACAAAATAAAACCACACATTTAAACCTGGAAATGTCCATTATTTATAGATCTCATGATGTTCTTTCCGCTGAAGTCGCTCTGGATCGTCTTTAAGGCTTTTTAAGGACGTTCCCGGCCTTGACTGTGTTTCTGTTTCAGCTGAACTTCCTGCTCTTCGTGAACATCGTCAGAGTTTTAGCCACGAAGCTGCGAGAGACGAACGCCGGGCGCTACGACACCAGGAAACAGTACAGGTCAGTCATCCGGACCGGGGAGCTGAAGTCCAGAGCTTTATAAACATGTGTGGACTCGCTCCAAAAAGGACCAGAGCATGACGACAGCGCGAGGAAAAAGATCCATTTAGATGAGTTTTGAAGGTCTTAGCTTTCAAATGAGGCGTCACACTGGCCTATACGCAGGTTAAGAGTTTAAAATGAGGCGTAACCATGGTAACTGTCTCTATGCAGATTTCTACTCTTCGTTTGTTGCTCATGTCCCTGTAATTCCTATGTGGGCGTGTCTGAGCAGTATGTGGGCGTGTCTGAGCAGTATGTGGGCGTGACTCAGCAGTATGTGGGCGTGTCTCAGCAGTATGTGGGCGTGTCTCAGCAGTATGTGGGCGTGTCTGAACAGTATATGGGCGTGGCTCAGCAGTATGTGGGCGTGTCTCAGCAGTATGTGGGCGTGTCTCAGCAGTATGTGGGCGTGTCTCAGCAGTATGTGGGCGTGTCTGAACAGTATGTGGGCGTGTCTCAGCAGTATGTGGGCGTGTCTCAGCAGTATGTGGGCGTGGCTCAGCAGTATGTGGGCGTGTCTCAGCAGTATGTGGGCGTGTCTCAGCAGTATGTGGACGTGTCTGAACAGTATATGGGCGTGTCTCAGCAGTATGTGGGCGTGGCTCAGCAGTATGTGGGTGTGTCTCAGCAGTATGTGGGCGTGTCTCAGCAGTATGTGGGCGTGTCTCAGCAGTATGTGGGCGTGTCTCCTCAGGAAGCTGTCCAAGTCGACCCTGGTGCTGGTGCTGGTGTTCGGCGTGCACTACATGGTGTTTGTGGGGGGGCCTCACCGCACCGAGGGCAGTGCCTGGGAGCTGCGCATGTACGCAGAGCTGTTCCTCAACTCCTTCCAGGTAAAACTCGCCTTTACTCATTGTCCCCGGGTGACCTCGGGGGGAACCTGCCGCCCCCCCTAAGCCCACACATCCACACTCACCTGTTGCCGTTCCCCTCCGCGGAACCTTCCCTCCATAACTCCGTTCTACCCGTCCATGTCCCCACGGGAGAACCGAGCATGTGTACGTCCGGGCGCGGGACGCCGGCGTGTGACGTCATCACGTTTTTTCATTACACCCCTGCTGGGGGGGGGGGGGGGGGGGGGGGGGAGGGGGGGGGGGGGGTCACCAGGGGGTTCGAGAAGCCGTCATTAACTCTTTCATAACCGGAGTCTCAGCGATGACCCGGCAGCGCTCAGTCACATGACCCCCGGGGAAGAATGTTACTACAAACTGAGACATGTTCTTACCTGAGCTTAGACGACATAAAGCGTAAAGAGACCAAGGATGTTGTTAGCGTTTGGCCTCTCCCAGTATATCCCTATAGCTCCAAACGGGGGTGACGTTAGAAGCTCTTCCACAAAGACCAGGTGAGAACATCTCAGTCTGGAAACTCTGGCCTGTTGCTTTAAACATATTCCATAACTGGATGAACTTCCTCCTCTGGCCAAACGTGAAGAACATGTTTCGTTAGTTTGACGTCTGGAGGTTCAGGAAATAATGAAATGACATTTTAATTTATTTTATAAAAGCATTTTGGAAAATAGTGATTACAGAGTAAGTCTATGGACTGAAGGGGAAACACATTCGAGGGACTTTGGGGAAGTTGGCAATGAATCAAATATTTGAAACATTTTATTGTATTGTATATTTGTATTTGTAGGACAAGTTAACCTTCAAAATAAAACACTAAAAGTTACAAACACGTTCTCATGTGGAAGCTTCCTCAGTTTAAAGGTGTGATTGAGGCTTAACTCCTGCAGGAGCTCAGTGACCGCCAGGGGGCAGTAGAGAGCAAGTTCAGAACACAGGAAGTCTAAATATAGTATCTGTGTTTTTATTTACTGAGCGTCGCCGTGTTGTTTCTGACGATCGGGGCGTCCCAGTGAGGATGACGGGACGTGGGAAGTTCTGACTTACGAGTTCTATGGACGTCCCAGTGCGTTGCTATGGCAACAGGGTTGTGTGTAAACACGTAGCACGACGCTAACTCTCTCACGCTGTGTCTCCTCAGGGCTTCTTCGTGTCCATCGTCTACTGCTTCTGTAATGGAGAGGTCAGTACCACACCACACCACCGGGGGCAGTCACGAGGTCACTACAGGACGAGCCGGAATCATCCCCCTCCCTACGACTACAACACTCGTGATGTAACTGAACATTATGGAGTCCTGACCCGGGTCAGTGCAGCGAGAGGGCGCTCAGGAACAAACCAAAAGGCTTCGAACCCCCAAACGAAACCAAAATCTAAAACCCTCAAATCTAAAGCGTCACAAAATCAAACCTGGGTTTCCATCTTTATTCATGAGATCATGTCTCAGTGTCATATTTCATATTTCAGTTCTGGTTTAGTTCTTTCATCTCAGATAAACTTCAGATCCTGTTTGTCTGAGTTAGTTTCGCTCCTCGTTACAAAACTGATCCCGTTAAACGAGCTCCTCCGCGTCGACGGCTTTAAACGAATCGACGGCGTTTGGATAAAGCCGCAAAACACAAACACTCTAGAAAGAAACACCCGACACACGAGCAGAGAGCAACTCAGACTCACAATCTCTGTGTGCAGGGTACTCGAGTATTTGAAGTATTAAGTACTCTGTGTATTGCAGGTGCAGAGCGAGCTGAAGAAGGCGTGGCATCGCCGGGCGCTGGCGTCTGATTGGCAGATGCCGGTGTTTTGTGGGCGGTACCATTACGGCTCAGTGGTGGGCGGAGTCAGCACGAGCAGCCACTCCCCCCCGCCGCAGCGCACGCGCTCCACCACTGAGGGGCGCCTCCCACAGCGCCACGCCCCCCTGTCCCCGCCCCTCCCCAGGGCCACGCCCCTCACGCTGCCCGGCTACGTCAGCAACTCCGACCTGTCGCTGCCCGAGGAGGTGGACGACATCAGCCTGAAGGAGCGCCACCACGAGAGGGCGGAGCCTCCCGCCGCCGCGGAGGAGGAGCCTCACGAGGAGAGCCTGTAGGAGAGACCGAGGGGCGGGGCCTGTTCTCTGTGTTTCCCTTTGACCTAAAACTCCTCCAGACTCAAACTGTGAAACACAGAAACTTTCAACTCAGAGACAAATATGAGACATGTGTTTGACTGGTTTATGCCGTGACCACCAGGGGGCAGCGCTAACAACGTGGAGAGTTTGTCTTATTAAATATTATATGAAAAATATAAAGGTTTTCCGACTGTGTGTGTGTGGTTCTGTATCACAGAGATTATTCCATTCTAAAGTTATTAAGCCCCGCCTGAACCAAGCACATTTTCTCAGTTTGGCTTTACCCAAATCTAAAAGCTTCTTGAAAAAAGCGTCAAAATTAGACCAAAAAGTGATAAAAACCCAACAAAAAAGTAATGGAAAAATGTCTTAGCTTTCAAATGAGGTGTTACAGACTGTAAAGTTTTACATTTGAACTGGAGAAAATGCATTTGGTTAAGAGGTTAAATACTAGCAGAGTTAGCAGAGTTAGCAGGGTTAGCAGAGTTAGCAGTGTTCGCAGAGTTAGCAGTGTTAGCAGTGTTAGCAGTGTTAGCAGAGTTAGCAGTCTTAGCAGTCTTAGCAGTGTTAGAAGTCTTAGCAGTGTTCGCAGAGTTAGCAGTGTTAGCAGAGTTAGCAGTGTTAGCAGAGTTAGCAGTGTTAGCAGAGTTAGCAGTCTTAGCAGTCTTAGCAGTGTTAGAAGTCTTAGCAGTGTTCGCAGAGTTAGCAGTCTTAGCAGTGTTAGCAGAGTTAGCAGTCTTAGCAGTCTTAGCAGTGTTAGAAGTCTTAGCAGTCTTAGCAGTCTTAGCAGTCTTAGCAGTGTTAGAAGTCTTAGCAGTGTTCGCAGAGTTAGCAGTGTTAGCAGTGTTAGCAGAGTTAGCAGTGTTAGCAGTGTTCGCAGAGTTAGCAGTGTTAGCAGTGTTAGCAGTGTTAGCAGTGTTAGCAGTGTTAGCAGTGTTTTTTCAAGAAGCTTTTAGAATTGGGTAAAGTTGAACTGGAGAAAATGTGCTCGGTTCAGACACAAACCAAAACATAGAGTCTTGTCCAAAAGTGTTTTTCTCGTCTGAGTCGTTTGAACCAAAAACTAAACCAGAGCTTTGTCACAAAATGAAACTCTAACCCTGGACCTGATGAAGATGAATCTGCAGCAGATGTTTCACGTGATGAAGATGAATCTGCAGCAGATGTTTCAAAGTCCAGATAAAGGGGCGGAGTCTCCTGCATATGTGCCGCAGCTCTAACCCCTGGACAGTTTCTTCATCTGTCACAAATAAAGAGGATTTAGAGAAAAACTCATTTATTCAGGACTGAAGTTTATTTTCCACATTCACAAAACAAAAAACACAAACACGGATTTAAATAAAGACGTTCCTCTGTCTGACGTTGCCGTGACAACAGGACCGGGCTTCACAACAAAGTTTTTCTCTTTTATACTTTTGAAATGGTTCGATGTATCGACTTAAGATAGAGATTATATATATATATATATATATATATATATATATATGGACATGATGCTGATGTTTCTCCTCATTACTCAGCCTTCACCGAGGGCAGTTTCTCCAGTTGAGCTTTACAGTGTAACACCTCATTTGAAAGCTAAGGCCTACCCCCCCTTTGTTGTCGCTGCAGTGACTTTAACCCCTAGAACTCGCGGGGGCGAGTTTGCTATTTTCCCATTCGGAGTGGAAGAGGTTAATAGATCCATAACGGATTAAATGAATTTTAACGATGACATGATTTAGTTTTAAATAAATTAACACAAAACAAAATGTATATATACGTATATATTGGAATATTCTCTTCTGTTTGACACTTGATATTGTTTATTATAAATGTTTGTTTTTTGTTTAAAGGAAATGACGGAATAAAAACTGCTCGTTTTTGTTGTGTTTTCATCCTCATTGTCGTTGCCATAGTGACGCTTTATTCACAAAGCTTTTAGATTTGAGTAAAGCCAAACTGGAGAGAACGTGCTCGGTTCAGGTGGGGGTTAAGAGGTTAAAGTGTTTTTGGCAGTGTTGTGGGCTCCTTCTCCTCTCCTGTAGGGGGCAGCGTTGTGGGGCACTCCTCCTCTCCTGTAGGGGGCAGTGTAGTGGGCCCCTCCTCGTCTCCTGTAGGGGGCAGTGTAGTGGGCCCCTCCTCGTCTCCTGTAGGGGGCAGTGTTGTGGGCCCCTCCTCGTCTCCTGTAGGGGGCAGTGTAGTGGGCCCCTCCTCGTCTCCTGTAGGGGGCAGTGTAGTGGGCCCCTCCTCGTCTCCTGTAGGGGGCAGTGTAGTGGGCTCCTCCTCCTCTCCTGTAGGGGGCAGTGTTGTGGGCTCCTTCTCCTCTCCTGTAGGGGGCAGTGTAGTGGGCCCCTCCTCGTCTCCTGTAGGGGGCAGTGTAGTGGGCTCCTCCTCCTCTCCTGTAGGGGGCAGTGTTGTGGGCTCCTTCTCCTCTCCTGTAGGGGGCAGTGTTGTGGGCTCCTTCTCCTCTCCTGTAGGGGGCAGTGTTGTGGGCTCCTTCTCCTCTCCTGTAGGGGGCAGTGTAGTGGGCTCCTCCTCCTCTCCTGTAGGGGGCAGTGTGTAGCTGATGCCGAACAGCCCACAGATCTTCTTCAGCAGGATGTGCACGATCTCCTCCTCCTCCGACGGCTGCAAACACCAGAGGCAGAAGGAACCGTGACACGTTATCCTCAGGGTCTGCAGATGACGTCACGGCGCTCCTCTGATCTGAGCCTTTGATACAGTCGACCATACTATTGTTTTAACTGGTTTAAAACACATCGGCCTCTCTGGTGCTGTCCACAAATGGTTTACATCCTACCTCACAGACAGGACCTTCATGGTGAGTGTGGATACCTGCTCCTCTAAGGTCCATACCATTACATGTGGTGTGCCCCAGGGTTCGATTTTAGGCCCAGTGCTTTTTAACCTGTATATGCTCCCTCTTGGTGATGTCATCAGGAGACATGATACACAGTTGTACATCTCCATGTCTCCTGAGGACACCAGGCCAATGGATGCACTTTTTAACTGCATTTTAGATCAAATCCTGGATGGCAGAAAACTTTCTCCAGCTTAACCAGGACAAAACTGAAGTTCTAGTCCTCGGTCCTGAGGCCCAGAGAGAGAAACCTTTACCCAAACTACAGTCATTGTCTTTAATCCTTCCTCACAGGTGAAGAACCTGGGTGAGATGTTTGACTCTGAGCTGACTTGAGTTCCACACATTAAGAATATCACAAAGAGGTTTTTACATCTAAAGAACATAGCCCCGCCCCATTCTCTCTCGGGCCAACACGGAGACGCTAATGCATGCTTTTATCACCAGTCGTATTGACTACTGTAATGCCCTGCTTTCTGGTCTTCCCAAAAAGAGGATCTCAGGTTTACAACTTCTACAAACTTCAGCAGCTCATGTCCTGACTGTTTGTTATCTCTAAAGCACTTTGTGATACCTTTCGGTATGAAAAGCGATTTATCAATAAAGTTTGATCCTCACCTGGTGCGTGGCCTGCTCCTGCTGGAAGGAGACCAGGATGACGGAAACCAGGAGGTTCAGGAGCACAAAGCCCAGGAGGACGATACAGGAGCCGACGAGGAACGCTCCCAACACCGGGCTGTGGTCCAACACCTGCAGGACATCAGGAGGAACGTCAGGAGGAACGACAGGAGGAACATCAGGAGGAACGTCAGGAGGAACGACAGGAGGAACGACAGGAGGAACGACAGGAGGAACGACAGGAGGAACGTCAGGAGGAACGTCAGGAGGAACAATGGGGGAAAAACGAGAAAACGACATCAGGAGAACATCTGACGAAACATTGGCAGATTATCGACAGAATATGAGCAAAACATCTGTACAATATCCGGGAAACATTTGGAGAATATCAGTAAACCAATTAAAGGACACACATTTGTTTGAACTGGTCTGATTTCCTGCTGAGCTCCTCCTCTCCTGTAGGGGGCAGTAGGGGGCAGACCCTGGAGGGTTCCCCTCATGATGGAACTCGTGTAAAGTGCTAAGTTGAGTTGTTTTCCTCAGTGAAGAACTTTGATCATTTCTGTAATTAGTCGAGAGTTGGAGCCGTGAAAGTGTCGTCTCCTGCTGCTCCTAAAGCACCTCCTCATTTAAGTAAGAGCTTTATTAAGTACAACGAAACAGTGTTCAGGTGTTAGTCCTGAGCCGCTGCCACTGTCTCCACCTGCTCTCGGCGCCTCTTCAGTGTCTCAGAAGAAGAAATGTGTAGGTCTCACATGGGTTTAGCTGATAAGCTAGCATTTTGTTTACCTTTAAAAAGCTGCTTTCTTCAGGACCATTTTAGACTCAAAGTAACAGATCCACCAAACCTCCACAAAAACACGACAAAGACAAAAGTATCAGAGAAACAACGTGGAACAGAATCCACAGATGCAGGTCGCAGATAAAGGCAAAAAACTCAGCTGCACCAGGAGAGAGGGCGGTCGCTTCACTCGCTAAACACTGACTAAACCAGCCCCTCGTACAGCGCCCCCTGCTGGCACAGTTCAACTCTGCTTCACACTCAGATTATAGAAGAAACATTTGTTTAAATCTGCCTTGAACAAACCCATATGGATCATGTGAGACCAGACGGATCCCCTCTATGTTTAAATACAGAGGGGGTCAGTAAGCCCAGTTACACAATGGAGATCATTTGTTTCACTCAAACACGGCTGTAAATGCTGTTTAAGTGGTGCTAGCCCGCAGTTAGCTTAGCCCGTTAGCCTGTTAGCTTCTTCTTCGTGATTCCATTAGAGTGTGTTGGTGACTCCGACCCAGAGACACCAGGGGGAGATGAAAGACCCCCCAATCATCCCATGAACCCTTGTATTACCCCCGAGGGAAAGGATTTATTGAAGTAAACAAGTTACTTAGTGCTGCTTTAAGCTTCAGTCCAGAAGTTTTTAGATTTGAGTAAAGCTGAACTGGAGGAAGGGCGCTGGGTTCAGGCGGGGGTTAAGAGGTTAACTGTTCACAAACTGATCGTCCTGCAGGAGAAGGTCAGACGAACCTCGCTGTAGTTGAAGATGCCGAGCTGTAGCTTGATGAGCGTGAGGAGCGAGTCAGAGAAGGTCCTGTAGGCCTTCATCTGCCCGCCGTACAGCACGTTACACTGGAACACACAGCATTTCATCATCATCATCATAATAATACTAATATATCAAACTTGTATAGTGCTTTTTTGGACAAGGCGCTTTACATGGGGATGTAAAGGGGTTTAAGGAGTTTGAACAGGTGGATTTTGAGTACGGAGGTAAAGTTTGGTAGTCATGTTGGTAGTGAGTCAGAGTTTCTAATGGGCGGTGGGAGTGAGTTCCAAAGGGTGGTTTTAAGTTCAGTGGGTAATGAGTTCCACAACTTTGCACTTTTATACGCGAGTCTTACAGTGAGGAACTGTCCAGATGTTACTGATGGAGCGTCTGTGACTCGAGGCGCAGGTGCAGATTATTGACACATTAAAAGTGAGTTTGAGAAAACATTAATCGCTAAAGCTTTCAGAGCATAGCAATTTATACTTGTGGAGAATATTGCAGCGATGGAAGCGGATTGGCTTCTTGTCCATAATCTTTATAGTTTGATTGTACAATGACCTGATGCTTTGCCCAGATTTGGGTAAAGCCAAAATGGAGAAAATGTGCTCGGTTCCGGCGGGGGTTAGGAGGTTAATAGATGCTCTAATTATTATTTTAGATCTAATTTTCGCTCCAAAATAATGTCCTTTTCCTTTAAATAGATCAAATTAATAATATATTTTCAGATTGACTGTTCTAGACGATCTCGCTCTCTCCCAGAGGTGGGAGTGAGGCACTACGTGCAACAGGTGTTTCCTCAAGATTTAGCCATTGTGAAAATTTAGGCCAAAATCTGTTAAGGTTTTGCAGACTGGACCCCAAAGCAGAGACGGGAGCAGGTGGAAATTTCAAGCAGGTTTATTCCAACAGAAACTCGAGCAGGCGATGAAGGCAGGGAGCTGGCCGACTGGAGCCGGATCTCTCTCAACGCGGTCTGGACCTGGGCAACGAGGAGCAGAAGGTTAGAGCAGAGCAGGTGAGTAACAAGAGTAGTTCTAAACGCACCAACAAGACGGAACAATCCAGCAGTGTGGTGCTGGGACGACCAGGCAGATATACTCCATGTGATTGCCCAAATCAGGTACAGGTGTACTCGTCTGCAGCACCACGAGCTGTCGGCCACACCCCCCGCCTCACACTGCCTGCTGAGAAACAAGGGGCGGGGGGAAACACAAACACACTGGACCCTAACAAAATCAAACTTTTCAAAATCTAATGGATTTTCATTTAAAGTCTAATTAATATGTATCGCCACAAAATTAAATATATATATATATTTTTTTTTGAACGCTCTACTCTATGTACAGAATGACTGGGACAGTATTTTAAGGCAACAAATAATAAAATAAAACAGTCTTTTAAACATGAGCTGCTTTTCCTGCACTCTGACAGATAAATCTAAAATAATATTTTTACTTTTGTTAGTTTCTGTGGTAGTTTCAGTGGTTCCCCTGTAAGGCCCTGGCCCCTGTATACTCAGATTCGCACCTGCTCAAAGGCCTTCAGTCCTGAGTCACTGGGCTCTGTGTCGATGCAGAGCTGTGACTTAAAACACCGAACTGTCCCAAAGATGTTTGTCAGTAATCCAGCTCTTACACCTCGTTCTTCTGGAAATAGTGAATGGTCACATTTATAAAGAGCATTTCTACCCGCTTTAGGCTCCAAGCGCTTTACATCAAGGATCCAGTCACCCATTCCCTCTCATTCAGGCACCGGTGTACGCAGACACTGTAGGAGAGGAGGGTGAAGTGTCTTGCCCAAGGACACAGCGACAGTGTGAACCTTCAGGATTCAAACCACCGATCACGAGACGCCCTGCTCTGCAGCTTCAGTTATTGTTTCAAAAGTTTTCCTTAATAAACGTCTATGAATCTCCACTCACTGTAGAAACCTTTAAAGCATTTAACCAAAGCCCATTGACTGGAGAGCTGACAGTCTATATGTCAGTGTGATGCCTAATTTGAAAGCCAAGACCTTCTAGTTTATAAAAATATGTGTGAGTGAAACACAACTTGCGTTACATTTGCCGTTTCTTAACCTTAATTATATCCTGATTAGGGTGAACTGACCCTAACCCCCTGATCAGGGGAGACGGCAGTTAAGGGGTTAAAGAAACGTTTCCGCTGTATTGATCAGACGCCGTGTCAGAAACTGAAAACACATGTGGCTAATTACCAAATGTATGAGGAAAGAGAAGCACCGCACACCAGAAGTGTCCGAGGGGCAGATGTCGGGAAATCTTCCTAAATAACATCTCACTCGGCGCATCTCCTGAGCGATCACGATCATTAAACATGTGGACCTCGGCTCAGGAGATGCGCCGAGTGAGATGTTATTTTTAACTAATTGCCAAATGTAAACACAGATGGTTTTGTGAGAAGAATCCGGTTCGTTCAAATCAATGATAAATATTAAGTCCAGTCCAGTCTCGAGTCACGAACAGAAGGTCCTGGTCAAGTCTTTTAGGAGCTCTGGTCAAGTCCTCTTCCTCTCTCTGATACGTTAACGTCCTCGTCTCGCCGGGGCCCTCTGGTGGCGGGGGTCGGTACTCACGGTGGTGGCGAAGGCGAGCAGCAGCAGCACGATGACCAGGACGAAGCCACAGATGTCGCCCGCGGCCCGGCCCAGCGCGGCCGACAGGAGCTCCATGTGAGGGTTCAGCCTGAGCAGACGCCACAGCTTCACCGTGGACAGAAGAACCACGAAGGCCACCACGTACTGCAGCGCCGCGTCCGCCTGCGCCGTGGCCTGGAAACTGGGGAACCTGAGGGACGAGGACACGCTGGTAATGAGCTGCAGATGTGTGGGTCCACTCTGAAATGAAACGAATCCCGCCGCTGATCCTAGACGATTAATCCTGATTAACTGTGATTAAATATCACCAAAAGATAACGTTTAGATCAGACTCAGTGATATAATCGTGTCTCTGATTCAGTCTGTGGGTTGGATTCACGTCCACCGGTCTCTAAACCTCCTCTGATGAAATGTCCTAAAGGAACCACAGGAGTGTCCTAAAGGGCGGGTCATACTGTACTAAAGGGCGGGTCATACTGTCCTAAAGGGCGGGTCATACTGTCCTAAAGGGCGGGTCATACTGTCCTAAAGGGCGGGTCATACTGTACTAAAGGGCGGGTCATACTGTACTAGGGCGGGTCATACTGTACTAAAGGGCGGGTCATACTGTCCTAAAGGGCGGGTCATACTGTACTAAAGGGCGGGTCATACTGTCCTAAAGGGCGGGTCATACTGTACTAAAGGGCGGGTCATACTGTCCTAAAGGGCGGGTCATACTGTCCTAAAGGGCGGGTCATACTGTCCTAAAGGGCGGGTCATACTGTCCTAAAGGGCGGGTCATACTGTAGTAAAGGGCGGGTCATACTGTCCTAAAGGGCGGGTCATACTGTCCTAAAGGGCGGGTCATACTGTCCTAAAGGGCGGGTCATACTGTACTAAAGGGCGGGTCATACTGTACTAGGGCGGGTCATACTGTACTAAAGGGCGGGTCATACTGTCCTAAAGGGCGGGTCATACTGTACTAAAGGGCGGGTCATACTGTCCTAAAGGGCGGGTCATACTGTACTAAAGGGCGGGTCATACTGTCCTAAAGGGCGGGTCATACTGTCCTAAAGGGCGGGTCATACTGTCCTAAAGGGCGGGTCATACTGTACTAAAGGGCGGGTCATACTGTACTAGGGCGGGTCATACTGTACTAAAGGGCGGGTCATACTGTCCTAAAGGGCGGGTCATACTGTACTAAAGGGCGGGTCATACTGTCCTAAAGGGCGGGTCATACTGTACTAAAGGGCGGGTCATACTGTCCTAAAGGGCGGGTCATACTGTCCTAAAGGGCGGGTCATACTGTCCTAAAGGGCGGGTCATACTGTCCTAAAGGGCGGGTCATACTGTAGTAAAGGGCGGGTCATACTGTCCTAAAGGGCGGGTCATACTGTCCTAAAGGGCGGGTCATACTGTCCTAAAGGGCGGGTCATACTGTACTAAAGGGCGGGTCATACTGTCCTAAAGGGCGGGTCATACTGTACTAAAGGGCGGGTCATACTGTACTAAAGGGCGGGTCATACTGTCCTAAAGGGCGGGTCATACTGTACTAAAGGGCGGGTCATACTGTCGTAAAGGGCGGGTCATACTGTACTAAAGGGCGGGTCATACTGTCCTAAAGGGCGGGTCATACTGTACTAAAGGGCGGGTCATACTGTACTAAAGGGCGGGTCATACTGTTCTAAAGGGCGGGTCATACTGTCCTAAAGGGCGGGTCATACTGTCCTAAAGGGCGGGTCATACTGTAGTAAAGGGCGGGTCATACTGTCCTAAAGGGCGGGTCATACTGTCCTAAAGGGCGGGTCATACTGTACTAAAGGGCGGGTCATACTGTCCTAAAGGGCGGGTCATACTGTCCTAAAGGGCGGGTCATACTGTCCTAAAGGGCGGGTCATACTGTCCTAAAGGGCGGGTCATACTGTAGTAAAGGGCGGGTCATACTGTAGTAAAGGGCGGGTCATACTGTACTAAAGGGCGGGTCATACTGTAGTAAAGGGCGGGTCATACTGTCCTAAAGGGCGGGTCATACTGTAGTAAAGGGCGGGTCATACTGTACTAAAGGGCGGGTCATACTGTCCTAAAGGGCGGGTCATACTGTCCTAAAGGGCGGGTCATACTGTCCTAAAGGGCGGGTCATACTGTCCTAAAGGGCGGGTCATACTGTACTAAAGGGCGGGTCATACTGTAGTAAAGGGCGGGTCATACTGTCCTAAAGGGCGGGTCATACTGTACTAAAGGGCGGGTCATACTGTACTAAAGGGCGGGTCATACTGTCCTAAAGGGCGGGTCATACTGTAGTAAAGGGCGGGTCATACTGTCCTAAAGGGCGGGTCATACTGTCCTAAAGGGCGGGTCATACTGTCCTAAAGGGCGGGTCATACTGTCCTAAAGGGCGGGTCATACTGTAGTAAAGGGCGGGTCATACTGTCCTAAAGGGCGGGTCATACTGTACTAAAGGGCGGGTCATACTGTCCTAAAGGGCGGGTCATACTGTCCTAAAGGGCGGGTCATACTGTCCTAAAGGGCGGGTCATACTGTCCTAAAGGGCGGGTCATACTGTACTAAAGGGCGGGTCATACTGTAGTAAAGGGCGGGTCATACTGTAGTAAAGGGCGGGTCGTACTGTACTAAAGGGCGGGTCATACTGTAGTAAAGGGCGGGTCATACTGTACTAAAGGGCGGGTCATACTGTAGTAAAGGGCGGGTCATACTGTCCTAAAGGGCGGGTCATACTGTAGTAAAGGGCGGGTCATACTGTACTAAAGGGCGGGTCATACTGTCCTAAAGGGCGGGTCATACTGTCCTAAAGGGCGGGTCATACTGTCCTAAAGGGCGGGTCATACTGTCCTAAAGGGCGGGTCATACTGTACTAAAGGGCCTGAAACAGTCATGTGTCAGGAGAGAGAGCGTTTCTGTGGCTCTAATGTTTGCTTTTACAATAATGGAACTGTCCCCCCCCCCCCCCCCTCCCTCCCTGACTGACCTCGCTCCGGTTTTAGCTCAGACAGAGTTTGGTAAAAGCTTCTGCACAACAACTGTCGGCTGCAAAGAGCAGAATCTGGAAAACTTGAAACACCAGCTCACCTGTCCTTGTAGTAGTAGTATTAGTAGTATTTCAGTGGAGTATTGCAGTATTGCAGTACCTGTCCTTGTAGTAGGAGTATTAGTAGTACTTCAGTAGTAGTATTAGTAGTATTTCAGTGGAGTATTGCAGTATTGCAGTACCTGTCCTTGTAGTGGTAGTATTAGTAGTATTTCAGTGGAGTATTGCAGTACCTGTCCTTGTACTAGGAGTATTAGTAGTATTTCAGTAGTAGTATTAGTAGTATTTCAGTGGAGTATTGCAGTATTGCAGTACCTGTCCTTGTAGTAGTAGTATTTCAGTGGAGTATTGCAGTATTGCAGTACCTGTCCTTGTGCTGGTGGTAAAAGTCCATGTCTCTCTGTCCCAGGACGCTCCTCTGGATGAACAGTCCCACTCCCGTCCAGCTGAGGGCGATGATGCTCAGCTCCAGCAGGTTCCACCTCCTCCTGAAGTAGGACCAGCGCTGCTCCTGTAAACACCTCCCCTGAGAAGAACACAACTCCATGAGTCCAGCGTCTGAAGACCCCGAGTCAGATCTTACATCGAGGACGGAGACGGTGACCTCTGTACGCTGCCTTACCCAAATCTAAAGCTTCAGGATTAAAGCGTCAAAACACAGACGAACACGAGACGAAGATGAAAATGTGAGGACAACATCTGGAGACACTACGAGGAGCAGCCTCGCACTGGCCTGTGAGAAGCCTTTAGATTTGAGTAAAGCCCGACTGGAGAAAATGTGCTCCGTTAAAGTGGGAGATAAGTTCTTGTTCCTGTTTGTGAACCTTAAGAAATGAGACGTGAGGATGAGGAAGAGGAGGACGAAGAGGAGCAGTACCTGTGTGTACATGTAGTAGAGGATGAAGATCATGTAGAGGAGGAAGAGGAGCAGTACCTGTGTGTACATGTAGTAGAGGATGAAGATCATGTAGAGGAGGAAGAGGAGCAGTACCTGTGTGTACATGTAGTAGAGGATGAAGATCATGTAGAGGAGGAAGAGGAGCAGTACCTGTGTGTACATGTAGTAGAGGATGAAGATCATGTAGAGGAGGAAGAGGAGCAGTACCTGTGTGTACATGTAGTAGAGGATGAAGATCATGTAGAGGAGGAAGAGGAGCAGTACCTGTGTGTACATGTAGTAGAGGATGAAGATCATGTAGAGGAGGAAGAGGAGCAGTACCTGTGTGTACATGTAGTAGAGGATGAAGATCATGTAGAGGAGGAAGAGGAGCAGTACCTGTGTGTACATGTAGTAGAGGATGAAGATCATGTAGAGGAGGAAGAGGAGCAGTACCTGTGTGTACATGTAGTAGAGGATGAAGATCATGTAGAGGAGGAAGAGGAGCAGTACCTGTGTGTACATGTAGTAGAGGATGAAGATCATGTAGAGGAGGAAGAGGAGCAGTACCTGTGTGTACATGTAGTAGAGGATGAAGATCATGTAGAGGAGGAAGAGGAGCAGTACCTGTGTGTACATGTAGTAGAGGATGAAGATCATGTAGAGGAGGAAGAGGAGCAGTACCTGTGTGTACATGTAGTAGAGGATGAAGATCATGTAGAGGAGGAAGAGGAGCAGTACCTGTGTGTACATGTAGTAGAGGATGAAGATCATGTAGAGGAGGAAGAGGAGCAGTACCTGTGTGTACATGTAGTAGAGGATGAAGATCATGTAGAGGAGGAAGAGGAGCAGTACCTGTGTGTACATGTAGTAGAGGATGAAGATCATGTAGAGGAGGAAGAGGAGCAGTACCTGTGTGTACATGTAGTAGAGGATGAAGATCATGTAGAGGAGGAAGAGGAGCAGTACCTGTGTGTACATGTAGTAGAGGATGAAGATCATGTAGAGGACCTCCCCGGTCATCACGAACACGTCCAGGCCTCCAGTGCTCGGATACAGACGCAGAGTCTGAATCCGACACACAAACTCAAACGCTCCTGAGAAGAACATTAATATCATTAATATTCACTGAGCGCGCTTCACTGAGCGCTCAGTGAAGAGCGCTCAGTGAAGAGCGCTCAGTGAAGAGCGCTCTTCACTGAGCGCTCTTCACTGAGCGCTCTTCGCTCACCGATGGCGTTGGGCGCCTCCCACAGCAGCGTGACCAAACTGAACAGGTTGACGTTGGCGTTGTAGACGGTGAACTCTGCAAACACCGCCCTGGTCCTGCAGTCCAACCACCGCCCAGAGGACAAGTACTGCACAGTACTGCAAATACAGAGTACTTTTACTGCAACAGAGGACAAGTACTGCACAGTACTGCAAATACAGAGTACTTTTACTGCAACAGAGGACAAGTACTGCACAGTACTGCAAATACAGAGTACTTTTACTGCAACAGAGGACAAGTACTGCACAGTACTGCAAATACAGAGTACTTTTACTGCAACAGAGGACAAGTACTGCAGACAGACAGTACTTATGACCGGGAGTCAAAGGCCAAATGTTTTGGACGAGAGCGAAGGATAAACGTGAATGAACGGCCTGGGAACCTGTAGGCGTGTGCGTCTGACCTGATGGCGTGTGCGTCTGACCTGATGGCGTGTGCGTCTGACCTGATGGCGTGTGCGTCTGACCTGATGGCGTGTGCGTCTGACCTGATGGCGTGTGCGTCTGACCTGATGGCGTGTGCGTCTGACCTGATGGCGTGTGCGTCTGACCTGTAGGCGTGTGCGTCTGACCTGTAGGCGTGTGCGTCTGACCCGGAGGCGTGTGCGTCTGACCTGATGGCGTGTGCGTCTGACCTGATGGCGTGTGCGTCTGACCTGATGGCGTGTGCGTCTGACCTGATGGCGTGTGCGTCTGACCCGGAGGCGTGTGCGTCTGACCTGTAGGCGTGTGCGTCTGACCTGATGGCGTGTGCGTCTGACCTGTAGGCGTGTGCGTCTGACCTGATGGCGTGTGCGTCTGACCTGATGGCGTGTGCGTCTGACCTGATGGCGTGTGCGTCTGACCTGATGGCGTGTGCGTCTGACCTGATGGCGTGTGCGTCTGACCTGATGGCGTGTGCGTCTGACCTGTAGGCGTGTGCGTCTGACCCGTAGGCGTGTGCGTCTGACCTGATGGCGTGTGCGTCTGACCTGATGGCGTGTGCGTCTGACCTGATGGCGTGTGCGTCTGACCTGATGGCGTGTGCGTCTGACCTGTAGGCGTGTGCGTCTGACCTGATGGCGTGTGCGTCTGACCTGTAGGCGTGTGCGTCTGACCTGATGGCGTGTCCGTCTGACCTGATGGCGTGTGCGTCTGACCTGATGGCGTGTGCGTCTGACCCGTAGGCGTGTGCGTCTGACCTGATGGCGTGTGCGTCTGACCTGATGGCGTGTGCGTCTGACCTGATGGCGTGTGCGTCTGACCTGATGGCGTGTGCGTCTGACCTGATGGCGTGTGCGTCTGACCTGATGGCGTGTGCGTCTGACCTGATGGCGTGTGCGTCTGACCTGTAGGCGTGTGCGTCTGACCTGATGGCGTGTGCGTCTGACCTGATGGCGTGTGCGTCTGACCTGATGGCGTGTGCGTCTGACCTGTAGGCGTGTGCGTCTGACCTGATGGCGTGTGCGTCTGACCTGATGGCGTGTGCGTCTGACCCGTAGGCGTGTGCGTCTGACCTGATGGCGTGTGCGTCTGACCTGTAGGCGTGTGCGTCTGACCTGATGGCGTGTGCGTCTGACCTGTAGGCGTGTGCGTCTGACCTGATGGCGTGTGCGTCTGACCCGTAGGCGTGTGCGTCTGACCCGTAGGCGTGTGCGTCTGACCTGTAGGCGTGTGCGTCTGACCTGTAGGCGTGTGCGTCTGACCTGATGGCGTGTGCGTCTGACCTGTAGGCGTGTGCGTCTGACCTGATGGCGTGTGCGTCTGACCTGTAGGCGTGTGCGTCTGACCTGATGGCGTGTGCGTCTGACCCGTAGGCGTGTGCGTCTGACCCGTAGGCGTGTGCGTCTGACCCGTAGGCATGTGCGTCTGACCCGTAGGCGTGTGCGTCTGACCTGTAGGCGTGTGCGTCTGACCTGTAGGCGTGTGCGTCTGACCTGTAGGCGTGTGCGTTTGACCTGATGGCGTGTGCGTCTGACCTGATGGCGTGTGCGTCTGACCTGATGGCGTGTGCGTCTGACCTGATGGCGTGTGCGTCTGACCCGTAGGCGTGTGCGTCTGACCTGTAGGCGTGTCCGTCTGACCTGATGGCGTGTGCGTCTGACCTGATGGCGTGTGCGTCTGACCTGATGGCGTGTCCGTCTGACCTGATGGCGTGTGCGTCTGACCTGATGGCGTGTGCGTCTGACCTGATGGCGTGTGCGTCTGACCTGATGGCGTGTGCGTCTGACCTGATGGCGTGTGCGTCTGACCCGTAGGCGTGTCCGTCTGACCTGATGGCGTGTGCGTCTGACCTGATGGCGTGTGCGTCTGACCCGTAGGCGTGTGCGTCTGACCTGATGGCGTGTGCGTCTGACCTGATGGCGTGTGCGTCTGACCTGATGGCGTGTGCGTCTGACCCGTAGGCGTGTGCGTCTGACCCGTAGGCGTGTGCGTCTGACCTGATGGCGTGTGCGTCTGACCTGTAGGCATGTGCGTCTGACCTGATGGCGTGTGCGTCTGACCTGTAGGCATGTGCGTCTGACCTGTAGGCGTGTGCGTCTGACCTGATGGCGTGTGCGTCTGACCTGTGGGCGTGTGCGTCTGACCTGATGGCGTGTGTGTCTGACCTGTAGGCGTGTGCGTCTGACCTGATGGCGTGTGCGTCTGACCTGATGGCGTGTGCGTCTGACCTGATGGCGTGTGCGTCTGACCTGTAGGCGTGTGCGTCTGACCTGTAGGCGTGTGCGTCTGACCTGTAGGCGTGTGCGTCTGACCTGATGGCGTGTGCGTCTGACCTGATGGCGTGTGCGTCTGACCTGATGGCGTGTGCGTCTGACCTGTAGGCGTGTGCGTCTGACCTGATGGCGTGTGCGTCTGTCCTGATGGCGTGTGCGTCTGACCCGTAGGCGTGTGCGTCTGACCTGATGGCGTGTGCGTCTGACCCGTAGGCGTGTGCGTCTGACCTGTAGGCGTGTGCGTCTGACCCGTAGGCGTGTGCGTCTGACCCGTAGGCGTGTGCGTCTGACCCGTAGGCGTGTGCGTCTGACCTGATGGCGTGTGCGTCTGACCTGATGGCGTGTGCGTCTGACCCGTAGGCGTGTGCGTCTGACCCGTAGGCGTGTGCGTCTGACCTGATGGCGTGTGCGTCTGACCTGATGGCGTGTGCGTCTGACCTGTAGGCGTGTGCGTCTGACCTGTAGGCGTGTGCGTCTGACCTGTAGGCGTGTGCGTCTGACCTGTAGGCGTGTGCGTCTGACCTGATGGCGTGTGCGTCTGACCTGATGGCGTGTGCGTCTGACCTGATGGCGTGTGCGTCTGACCTGATGGCGTGTGCGTCTGACCTGATGGCGTGTGCGTCTGACCTGATGGCGTGTGCGTCTGACCTGATGGCGTGTGCGTCTGACCTGTGGGCGTTGTGCGGCGTGGGCCCCAGCTCCGCCACGTACCCCCCCCCTCTGTACAGGACGCTGTGGCCCCAGACGGGAGCGGCCCTCAGCTCGTCCTGGGGCCGGTACGTCCAGGGGCCGCCCTCAGGGGCGGAGCTGTTGCTCGGGGCGATCCAGTCAGGGCTGTAGGAGGCGGAGTCTTCCCAGGACCAGGAGTACGATGGGTTACAGTCTCTGTGGACGGGCAGGGCGTCCGGGGCCCGACACGAGGGGCCCCTCACACGCAGCTGACGCAGACGAGCCCCGCCCACCAGCTTTGAGTTCCCATCTGTGATGAACCCTGCGGAGAACCGGGTCAAAGAGGAGAACCGGGGATAAAGAGGAGAACCGGGGTTAAAGAGGAGAACCGGGGTCAAAGAGGAGAACCGTGGTCAAAGAGGAGAACCGGGGTTAAAGAGAAGAACCGGGGTTAAAGAGAAGAACCGGAGTTAAAGAGAAGAACCGGGGTTAAAGAGGAGAACCGTGGTCAAAGAGGAGAACCGGGGTTAAAGAGAAGAACCGGGGTTAAAGAGAAGAACCGGGGATAAAGAGGAGAACCGGGGTTAAAGAGGAGAACCGGGGTCAAAGAGGAGAACCGGGGTTAAAGAGGAGAACCGGGGTTAAAGAGAAGAACCGGAGTTAAAGAGAAGAACCGGGATTAAAGAGGAGAACCGGGGTCAAAGAGGAGAACCGGGGTTAAAGAGAAGAACCGTGGTCAAAGAGGAGAACCGGGGTCAAAGAGGAGAACCGGGGTTAAAGAGGAGAACCGGGGTTAAAGAGAAGAACCGGAGTTAAAGAGAAGAACCGTGGTCAAAGAGGAGAACCGGGGATAAAGAGGAGAACCGGGGATAAAGAGGATAACCGGGGTTAAAGAGGAGAACCGGGGTCAAAGAGGAGAACCGGGGTTAAAGAGGAGAACCGGAGTTAAAGAGAAGAACCGGGGTTAAAGAGGAGAACCGGAGTTAAAGAGAAGAACCGGAGTTAAAGAGAAGAACCGTGGTCAAAGAGGAGAACCGGGGTCAAAGAGGAGAACCGGAGTTAAAGAGAAGAACCGGAGTTAAAGAGAAGAACCGTGGTCAAAGAGGAGAACCGGGGTTAAAGAGAAGAACCGGAGTTAAAGAGGAGAACCGGGGTCAAAGAGGAGAACCGGGGTTAAAGAGAAGAACCGGAGTTAAAGAGAAGAACCGGAGTTAAAGAGAAGAACCGGGGTTAAAGAGAAGAACCGGAGTTAAAGAGAAGAACCGGGGTTAAAGAGGAGAACCGGAGTTAAAGAGAAGAACCGGAGTTAAAGAGGAGAACCGGGGATAAAGAGGAGAACCGGGGATAAAGAGGAGAACCGGGGTTAAAGAGGAGAACCGGGGTTAAAGAGGAGAACCGGGGTTAAAGAGAAGAACCGGAGTTAAAGAGAAGAACCGTGGTCAAAGAGGAGAACCGGGGTCAAAGAGGAGAACCGGAGTTAAAGAGAAGAACCGGAGTTAAAGAGAAGAACCGTGGTCAAAGAGGAGAACCGGGGTTAAAGAGAAGAACCGGAGTTAAAGAGGAGAACCGGGGTTAAAGAGGAGAACCGGGGTTAAAGAGGAGAACCGGGGTTAAAGAGGAGAACCGGGGTCAAAGAGAAGAACCGGGGTTAAAGAACCGGGAATAAAGAGGAGAACCGGGGTCAAAGAGGAGAACCGGGGTTAAAGAGGAGAACCGGGGTTAAAGAGGAGAACCGGGGTTAAAGAGGAGAACCGGGGTTAAAGAACCGGGAATAAAGAGGAGAACCGGGGTTAAAGAGGAGAACCGGGGTCAAAGAGGAGAACCGGGGTTAAAGAGGAGAACCGGGGTTAAAGAGAAGAACCGGGATTAAAGAGGAGAACCGGGGTTAAAGAGGAGAACCGGGGTCAAAGAGGAGAACCGGGATTAAAGAGGAGAACCGGGGTTAAAGAGAAGAACCGGAGTTAAAGAGAAGAACCGGGGTCAAAGAGGAGAACCGGAGTTAAAGAGGAGAACCGGAGTTAAAGATGAGAACCGGGGTCAAAGAGGAGAACCGGGGTACGGGCCGTAGAGGTCGCGTGGTATCTGGGTACGGGCCGTAGAGGGCGCGTGGTACCTGGGTACGGGCCGTAGAGGGCGCGTGGTACCTGGGTACGGGCCGTAGAGGTCGTGTGGTACCTGGGTATGGGCCGTAGAGGTCGCGTTGTACCTGGGTATGG
Source organism: Proterorhinus semilunaris (assembly GCA_021464625.1). NCBI lineage: Eukaryota > Metazoa > Chordata > Actinopteri > Gobiiformes > Gobiidae > Proterorhinus > Proterorhinus semilunaris. The sequence continues at coordinate 803,248 of CM038353.1, read as the reverse complement.
GCCGTAGAGGTCGTGTGGTATCTGGGTATGGGCCGTAGAGGGCGTGTGGTACCCGGGTATGGGCCGTAGAGGTGGCGTGGTACCTGGGTATGGGCCGTAGAGGTCGCGTGGTACCTTGGTATGGGCCGTAGAGGTCGTGTGGTACCTGGGTATGGGCCGTAGAGGTCGTGTGGTATCTGGGTGTGGGCCGTAGAGGTCGCGTGGTATCTGGGTATGGGCCGTAGAGGTCGCGTGGTACCTGGGTATGGGCCGTAGAGGTCGTGTGGTACCTTGGTATGGGCCGTAGAGGTCGTGTGGTACCTGGGTGTGGGCCGTAGAGGTCGTGTGGTACCTGGGTATGGGCCGTATAGGTCGTGTGGTACCTTGGTATGGGCCGTAGAGGTCGTGTGGTATCTGGGTATGGGCCGTAGAGGTCGTGTGGTATCTGGGTATGGGCCGTAGAGGTCGCGTGGTACCTGGGTATGGGCCGTAGAGGTCGTGTGGTACCTGGGTATGGGCCGTAGAGGTCGCGTGGTACCTGGGTATGGGCCGTAGAGGTCGCGTGGTACCTGGGTATGGGCCGTAGAGGTCGCGTGGTACCTGGGTATGGGTCGTAGAGGTCGTGTGGTACCTGGGTATGGGCCGTAGAGGTCGTGTGGTACCTTGGTATGGGCCGTAGAGGTCGTGTGGTACCTGGGTGTGGGCCGTAGAGGTCGTGTGGTACCTGGGTATGGGCCGTATAGGTCGTGTGGTACCTTGGTATGGGCCGTAGAGGTCATGTGGTATCTGGGTATGGGCCGTAGAGGTCGTGTGGTACCTGGGTATGGGCCGTAGAGGTCGTGTGGTACCTGGGTATGGGCCGTAGAGGTCGTGTGGTACCTGGGTATGGGCCGTAGAGGTCGTGTGGTACCTTGGTATGGGCCGTAGAGGTTGTGTGGTACCTGGGTATGGGCCGTAGAGGTCGTGTGGTACCTGGGTATGGGCCGTAGAGGTCGTGTGGTACCTGGGTATGGGCCGTAGAGGTCGTGTGGTACCTGGGTATGGGCCGTAGAGGTCGTGTGGTACCTTGGTATGGGCCGTAGAGGTTGTGTGGTACCTGGGTATGGGCCGTAGAGGTCGTGTGGTACCTGGGTATGGGCCGTAGAGGTCGCGTGGTACCTTGGTATGGGCCGTAGAGGTTGGGCAGCAGTGTGGCGTTGGTCCAGTTGAAGACCTGCTCCGGACTCTGGCTCAGGTCTTCTGTGGTCCTGGGACTGAAGGACTTGAGGAGGTGCTGGTTTAGGTAGAAGGCGTTTGGATCCCTCTGACCGTAAGCCACGAGTAGCAGCATCCACATGAAGCACAGGTACGCTAGCACACAGAGCTTTAACATTTAGACTTAAGCTCCTCAAATGTCAAAACGTAAACGAGGAGGAAAAATCAGTTTGCAAGTCTTAGCTTTCAAATAGGGCGGGCCTTTTGGCTGTAAACTCCAGTCAAGACGCTTTTTAGATTTGGGTTTATGCCGGTGATAAAGAAAACTTCATGATCTTCCTAAAAACATCTGGGGAGGAGCTCATAGCTGGTGATGTGTGTGAGACTAATGAGAATAATGAAAACTCGTACCAAGGATCTCCGTGAGCAGAGCGAAGGCTTTCTGCTCCTTCAGCCGGTTCCTCCTCATCCTCTCCACGTCTGCAGCAGCGGGAGGTTCATACAGGCTCAGGTCCCTCTGAGGCGAACCTGAGGAGAAACATCTGAGATCAGCCTGAGGAGAACCTTCTAAGATCAGCCTGAGGAGGACCTTCTAAGATCAGCCTGAGGAGGACCTTCTAAGATCAGCCTGAGGAGGAGCATCTAAAGCGGCTTGAGTCTGCAGACAGAGGAAAGGCTGATCTTCTACCTGAGTCTCTGAAGATCTGAATGTTCTCAACCTCCTCGTACTCCACCTCCTTCACCACCAGAGCGAAGAACACGGCCACGCCCACCACCTGCAGAGAGACAGGAGTGACAGAGTGCGGGCTGGCGTTTCAGTCCGTGTGGCGTGTATCGGAGTGAGGGCTGGCGTTTCAGTCCGTGTGGCGTGTATCGGAGTGCGGGCTGGCGTTTCAGTCCGTGTATCGGAGTGCGGGCTGGCGTTTCAGTCCGTGTGACGTGTATCGGAGTGAGGGCTGGTGTTTCAGTCTGTGTGACGTGTATCGGAGTGCGGGCTGGCGTTTCAGTCCGTGTATCGGAGTGCGGGCTGGCGTTTCAGTCCGTGTGACGTGTATCGGAGTGCGGGCTGGCGTTTCAGTCCGTGTATCGGAGTGTGGGCTGGCGTTTCAGTCCGTGTATCGGAGTGTGGGCTGGCGTTTCAGTCCGTGTATCGGAGTGCGGGCTGGCGTTTCAGTCCGTGTATCGGAGTGCGGGCTGGCGTTTCAGTCCGTGTGACGTGTATCGGAGTGCGGGCTGGCGTTTCAGTCCGTGTATCGGAGTGAGGGCTGGTGTTTCAGTCCGTGTGACGTGTATCGGAGTGCGGGCTGGTGTTTCAGTCCGTGTGACGTGTATCGGAGTGCGGGCTGGCGTTTCAGTCCGTGTGGCGTGTATCGGAGTGCGGGCTGGCGTTTCAGTCCGTGTGGCGTGTATCGGAGTGCGGGCTGGCGTTTCAGTCCGTGTGGCGTGTATCGGAGTGCGGGCTGGTGTTTCAGTCCGTGTGACGTGTATCGGAGTGCGGGCTGGCGTTTCAGTCCGTGTGGCGTGTATCGGAGTGCGGGCTGGCGTTTCAGTCCGTGTGGCGTGTATCGGAGTGCGGGCTGGCGTTTCAGTCCGTGTGGCGTGTATCGGAGTGAGGGCTGGCGTTTCAGTCCGTGTGGCGTGTATCGGAGTGCGGGCTGGTGTTTCAGTCCGTGTGGCGTGTATCGGAGTGCGGGCTGGTGTTTCAGTCCGTGTGGCGTGTATCGGAGTGCGGGCTGGCGTTTCAGTCCGTGTGGCGTGTATCGGAGTGCGGGCTGGCGTTTCAGTCCGTGTGGCGTGTATCGGAGTGCGGGCTGGCGTTTCAGTCCGTGTGGCGTGTATCGGAGTGCGGGCTGGCGTTTCAGTCCGTGTGACGTGTATCGGAGTGCGGGCTGGCGTTTCAGTCCGTGTGGCGTGTATCGGAGTGCGGGCTGGCGTTTCAGTCCGTGTGACGTGTATCGGAGTGCGGGCTGGACCTTGAGCGGCTGAATGACCAGGAGGCTCTGGAAGAAGGACACGGACATCGACACGAGCCACGACACCGACTTCTCTTTCCCGAACTTCAGGCCGTAGAGCATAGTGTAGTACCCGGACACACAGGAGGAGGCGCCGACGAGCAGCCAGGCCAGGAGCACGCACCACCAGGGGAGGGAGCGACGCGGGGGAGGAGGGGGGAGGCTGAGGAGAGAGGAGAGCGAGAGAACAGGTCTAAACCCAGTCTGAAGAGTCCTCCTCACCTGTAACTCTCCGGTCCAGACGAAGACTCCTCCCTCAGTCGCTCCTTCAGCTCTCGCAGCCTCAGCAGGAGGACGTCTGCCCCCTGGTGGTCAGGAGGCTCCATCGCGCTCAGCTGTTTCTCCAGGACACAGAGCTCTTCATACAGACGCTCCTCACCGAGATCTGCTTCTGCAAACACAGGTCCAGACGTCTCACTAACGCCCCAGATGCCCTTCCACACACGGGGGAGGAAAGAATCAGGAAACAATAGGGGAACATTCAGGGGGAAAATTAAGGGAAAATATTGGGTCAAATTTGAGGAAATTTGGGAACAAATGGGATGGAAATAAGTAAAATTGAGATTTTTTTTTTTTATTTAAACATTTTGGGGAAACATTTTTTTATAAATGGAGGGAAATATTTGAAAATATTGGCAAAATATTTTGGAAAATAATGAAAATAAAAATGGTCAATGAAGAAAGGGAAGGAAAATTCAGAAAAAAACTCAGGGCAAAATCTGTGAATATTGGGAAAGATTTGGGGAAATTAAAGGAAAAACGTTTGTGTAAAAAAAGTGAGGAAACGCCCAAACTGCTGTAGTGATTAAAACTACTTTTTTTTTCATCAAATTATCTCGAAACCAAACTCGAGACGCTGCAGATGAACGAGGAAACATTTGGAGAATTTGGTGGAAAAAAAATCTTGTTTGAATGTGTGGTTTTATTTTGTGACAATAGGCTTGATTATCTTCAGTCACTTCTTCAGGAAACCGCACGTTCTGGAGGAAAATACTTCACACCTGAATCCTGAGGTGGATCCCGACTTTGAAGAACTCATTAGCATATGCCGCCGCCTCTTTCACCATATAAGGACAAAGGGGAGGGTTCTGAATCCAAAACGAATAACCAACACAAGAACCTCAGCCTTTGCGTTCAGGAGCCTAAACCCGTGGGCGACTTTACTCCAATACAACTGGAGCAGCTCAATGAGGAGCTAAAGTATTTACAGTAATACACAAGTACTTTACTCACAATTACTACAAGACTTAATGCGTCCAAACACGAGTCAGGACGTCCCATCAGGAGCGGATCGTGACCTGAACTGGAGACTGTTCTTCGGATTTGTTTTTCCAGAGGAACGTTTTCAGATGAGACATTTCAAACCAGCTATTGGTGAAAAGATCTTTTGTTTGTTCAGTTTTTATCCGTAATATTAAAAACCCCAGAGGAAAGTTTGTGCAGATTCATTATCTTCTGCCTTCACAGTTTCAGATGAAAACGAGGTCTCGCGGCGGTGAAGGCGGTGCCGCAGGATCCGGCGTTCACACGTTTAATGAGGCGAGAGCGTCGCAGTTCGAGCGGGTTTAAAGGGTCGTATAGTCCCTCGAAACAGAATAAATGAACCAAGCACATTTTCTCCAGTTTGGCTTTACCCAAATCTAAAAGCTTAAAAAAATGCTTCAGGACAGCGAGGAAGACGAGGGTGAAAACGCGGTGGCGACTTGATAAAAAAAAGTTCTGATCCCTTTTTGTAGATCGTAGCTTTCAAATGAGAGATTACACTGTGGCTCTCAGTCGAGTTTAGATTTGGGTAAAGCTGCACTGGAGACAATGTGCTTGGTTCAGGCGGGGGGGGGGACTGACCGGGCGGAGTCTGAGCGGCTCTGAGACTCCTCTGAGACTCGAGCTCCTCCAGCTCCGACACCACTGAACTCAGCTCCTCCTGCAGCGCCCCCTGCAGTCCGGGCTTCAGGAGACACTGCACCAGTCTGGACACGTTCTGCAAAACAATAAAGTAAATAACCAAGTCAGAAAGTAACTGAGTAAACAGAACCCTGGTGTCGAGCAGCAAAGAGGATCTTCTAAAGACTCCGAGGTTTGAAGCTCCGTGTGAAGAAACAGGTCATGACATGGACGACTTCAAACTTTAAATTGTTGCAGATTCTCATTTCCTCTGCAGCACGAGGACGTGAGCTGTGAGGAAACACGAGGACGTGAGCTGAGAGGAAACACGAGGACGTGAGCTGAGAGGAAACACGAGGACGTGAGCTGTGAGGAAACACGAGGACGTGAGCCGAGAGGAAACACGAGGACGTGAGCCGAGAGGAAACACGAGGACGTGAGCTGAGAGGAAACACGAGGACGTGAGTTGTGAGGAAACACGAGGACGTGAGCCGAGAGGAAACACGAGGACGTGAGCCGAGAGGAAACACGAGGACGTGAGCTGTGAGGAAACACGAGGACGTGAGCTGAGAGGAAACACGAGGACGTGAGTTGTGAGGAAACACGAGGACGTGAGCCGAGAGGAAACACGAGGACGTGAGCCGAGAGGAAACACGAGGACGTGAGCTGAGAGGAAACACGAGGACGTGAGTTGTGAGGAAACACGAGGACGTGAGCCGAGAGGAAACACGAGGACGTGAGCCGAGAGGAAACACGAGGACGTGAGCTGTGAGGAAACACGAGGACGTGAGCTGAGAGGAAACACGAGGACGTGAGTTGTGAGGAAACACGAGGACGTGAGCTGAGAGGAAACACGAGGACGTGAGCCGAGAGGAAACACGAGGACGTGAGCCGAGAGGAAACACGAGGACGTGAGCTGTGAGGAAACACGAGGACGTGAGCCGAGAGGAAACACGAGGACGTGAGCCGAGAGGAAACACGAGGACGTGAGCTGTGAGGAAACACGAGGACGTGAGCTGTGAGGAAACACGAGGACGTGAGCCGAGAGGAAACACGAGGACGTGAGCCGAGAGGAAACACGAGGACGTGAGCTGAGAGGAAACACGAGGACGTGAGTTGTGAGGAAACACGAGGACGTGAGCTGTGAGGAAACACGAGGACGTGAGCCGAGAGGAAACACGAGGACGTGAGCTGTGAGGAAACACGAGGACGTGAGCTGAGAGGAAACACGAGGACGTGAGTTGTGAGGAAACACGAGGACGTGAGCCGAGAGGAAACACGAGGACGTGAGCTGAGAGGAAACACGAGGACGTGAGCTGAGAGGAAACACGAGGACGTGAGTTGTGAGGAAACACGAGGACGTGAGCCGAGAGGAAACACGAGGACGTGAGCCGAGAGGAAACACGAGGACGTGAGCTGAGAGGAAACACGAGGACGTGAGTTGTGAGGAAACACGAGGACGTGAGCCGAGAGGAAACACGAGGACGTGAGCCGAGAGGAAACACGAGGACGTGAGCTGTGAGGAAACACGAGGACGTGAGCTGTGAGGAAACACGAGGACGTGAGCCGAGAGGAAACACGAGGACGTGAGCCGAGAGGAAACACGAGGACGTGAGCCGAGAGGAAACACGAGGACGTGAGCTGTGAGGAAACACGAGGACGTGAGCTGTGAGGAAACACGAGGACGTGAGCCGAGAGGAAACACGAGGACGTGAGCCGAGAGGAAACACGAGGACGTGAGCTGAGAGGAAACACGAGGACGTGAGTTGTGAGGAAACACGAGGACGTGAGCTGTGAGGAAACACGAGGACGTGAGCCGAGAGGAAACACGAGGACGTGAGCCGAGAGGAAACACGAGGACGTGAGCTGTGAGGAAACACGAGGACGAACGGAGAACTTTACAGACGGGTCGGTCCAAACGCTGGAGACGGGAAGAAACAAATCAGAGGAAGATCTAAAGCAAGATGGAAAACCTGGAGGTGACTTTGAAGAACTTTCTTTAATGGAAAGGGACAGGACGGATGACCCGGCCCACTCCCACAACTCCTGTCCCATCACAACCCCGTCCCACAGTGTAGATTTGAAGATGCACTGATGACCAGCAGCTCGAGTTAAATACGGTTTAAATGCAGTTTCAGTTTTATTTCACACACGACTCTTTAAGACTGTCCTCAATATCAGTATTTGCATTATACTCAATATTATCGTGTATCGCGATATTTTTTGAGACGATATATCGTCCTAACATTTTTTTTTATCATGGCAGGCCTACATGAGGCACCTCAGTGATGCGCTCCACAGAGTCCTGCAGGGGTCTGGGTCCACAGCAGCAGGTCCTGGGTCCACAGCAGCAGGTCCTGGGTCCACAGCAGCAGGTCCTGGGTCCACAGCAGCAGGTTCTGGGTCCACAGCAGCAGGTTCTGGGTCCACGGCAGCAGGTTCTGGGACGGGGCCTGGAGAACCTGAAGAGGCTGACGATGAGGATGTTGACGGGGAACATGATCAGAGACGACTGGACGCCCACCATGAACTGCTGGAAGGTGAACTCGAAGTGCCCTGAGGAGAAGAAACAAGTCTAATGTATAAACCACAGCTGGACGGAGCTACAGGAACTCAAAGTGTCCATGACCCGCTCTGACCCAGGCCTTACCCAGGTCCATGACCTGCTCGGACGGGTCGCTGGGGATGCCGTAGAACATGATGGAGGTCAGCATGGTGCAGAGGAGGAGCGAGAAGCAGCAGGAGATCCTCTGGACTCTGGTGAAGGAGGAGGAGGGAGGACGGGTCACCACCGAGAACCACAGGTGTCCGTCACTGAAGTCATGCGTCGTCTTCGTCCAGAACAGGTTACTGCAGAGAGGTGGAAGTCAGGCGGAAACAAAACCTGCAGATCTCTGGGTCGACTCCTAAGACTAAATGAAACGAGTCCAAAGCTTCACCTGAACCTCCGCAGCTCCTCGTCGGTGGCCGCGGAGAACAGTTGGTCAGATGCGTCTCCAAAGTCCAGCCCCATCCAGGAGTTACAGAGAACATGGACCTTAGCCCCGCTCTGAAGGTCCTGCACCGTCAGCGAGCTCACGAACCTGAGGGGGCACAGAGGGAGCAACATGTGAGAACAAGCACTAATGAGACTCCTCCCCCTCTCTCCCCCACTCCCCCCCCTCCCCTCCCCTCTCTCCCCCCCCCCCCCCCTCCTCACCAGTTGGGCCTCTCTCCCCCGTGGTTGAGCCACAGTCTGACGGCCTGCAGCTCTCCGAGGCTGGAGGACGTCTTCAGGATGAACATGTCCACGGCTCCTCTCTCGAACAGCTGCTTCTTGGAGTCAGAGAGATGATGAGGAGCGCTGTGGCCTTCAGAGCCCATCAGCACCACCGTGACCTGCAGGAGAACCACACGATCATCATCAGGAGAACCCTTCAGGAGAACCACGATCAGGGATTCCCAACACACCAACACCTCAGGACCTGCTTCTGTAAAAATATATTTAGGGTTTATAATCATTTAAGTTGTAAATGTCACGGTTGGTCATGGTAGGAGGTGAGGTGCGAGAAATACACCCAAAATGCTGAGCAGCTCAAGGCAAAACTCAAATGTAATGGTGAGTCCAAGAACCAAAACAGGTGAACTCACGAGAGTCCCGGGACCAGAGGAGGGTTAAAAGGGCACACCTCCGAGGAACAAGACTGACGGGGCAACACACGACATCAACGACAATGATCCGACAAGGACAAGAGAGAACACAGGGGAGTATACACACACACACACACACACACACACACACACACACATACGTGGTTTTATGGTTTATGTTGACCTTTTGGAAAAACCAACCCTGGTGTGGTTTAAGAGGACTATGGTTTCCCAAGGTCCTAGAGAGATAAGCTCTGGATAGACTAACTGTAAAAAATCTGAAAAAAATTTAGGTCTATTTAACATCCTTGTATCAGCTACGGTTGTCTATACACAGCCACCGACCAGAAGGTGGTTCATGAGGACCAAAGATGAATTATGAGGACTTTAAACATAACTGAACCACAATTCCCCTATGAGAGACCAACAGGCCCGTTTGGAACCATGAGGCCGTCCTTCCGTGGACCCACCACCTGCAGGAGGAGCCATAGGGGACTGGTGCTATGTGATTTGGGCAGCTCCAACGGCTGCCTCCACGACCCGGCAACGGACAAGTGGGAGAAAATGGATGGATGGATGAACCACAATTAGAGGCTGGAAAAGTTTTAATGTTCTTCATACATACACTCCATGCTTATCCATCTTTTACCTTTAGTTGTCTTTTATGTGCTAGTCCACGATTTCTCACAAAGTCTCTTATATTCTGCAGTGTTCTCTGACTTAAGGCCATTTCTGCTTGCTTACACTGAGTTACTTCATTTTTTGTGGCCAGTTTTCCTCTCTTGATGTGTTTTTTAAAATGCCGCATTACAGCTGCTTCTTCAGTCTTTGACCATGCTCTTTTTGTCACTCTGCGTTTTGGTCCAGGTTGCTTTGCAGGCCTCTGTGCTGCCTCTGAAAAGGAAAATTAGGAATTAATTTAAACAAAACAATGTGAATAAGTCAGAGCAAGACTACTACAAGAGTAAACAGAAGAACTTGCCTTCAAAATCAGAGGTATCTCCATCAGCTATGTCGATCGGGTCATCATCTATAACCACAGTTGCCGCTTGTTTCTCAGCAGAGTCCCCCGAGTCACTGTGACTCTCCTCTTCGGCCTCATCTGCACTGATGGGAATTTCATCTAAAAACAAAAGGGGGATTCAATTCAATCAGCCCGCTCCTAAAGCCACCAGGCCTGGGAAAACTCACCAAGGCTGGGGCTAAGATCCCCAGCCGGCTCCTAAAGCTACCAGCCCCGCACCGACATCCACCACAATGACCCACCCTCTACTCCACTTACACTACCCGGCTCAGGGCACTCCTACCCCGGCCTACGTGCACACACTCGCCCCCCTGGCTCCTCTGGACCTCCTCTGACCAGCCTGCTCCTAAAGCTACCAGCTCCGCACCGACATCCACCACAATGACCCACCCTCTACTCCACTTACACTACCCGGCTCAGGGCACTCCTACCCCGGCCTACGTGCACACACTCGCCCCCCTGGCTCCTCTGGACCTCCTCTGACCAGCCTGCTCCTAAAGCTACCAGCTCCGCACCGACATCCACCACAATGACCCACCCTCTACTCCACTTACACTACCCGGCTCAGGGCACTCCTACCCCGGCCTACGTGCACACACTCGCCCCCCTGGCTCCTCTGGACCTCCTCTGACCAGCCTGCTCCTAAAGCTACCAGCTCCGCACCGACATCCACCACAATGACCCACCCTCTACTCCACTTACACTACCCGGCTCAGGGCACTCCTACCCCGGCCCTACTTGCACACACTCGCCCCCCTGGCTCCTCTGGACCTCCTCTGACCAGCCTGCTCCTAAAGCTACCAGCTCCGCACCGACATCCACCACAATGACCCACCCTCTACTCCACTTACACTACCCGGCTCAGGGCACTCCTACCCCGGCCTACGTGCACACACTCGCCCCCCTGGCTCCTCTGGACCTCCTCTGACCAGCCTGCTCCTAAAGCTACCAGCTCCGCACCGACATCCACCACAATGACCCACCCTCTACTCCACTTACACTACCCGGCTCAGGGCACTCCTACCCCGGCCTACGTGCACACACTCGCCCCCCTGGCTCCTCTGGACCTCCTCTGACCAGCCTGCTCCTAAAGCTACCAGCTCCGCACCGACATCCACCACAATGACCCACCCTCTACTCCACTTACACTACCCGGCTCAGGGCACTCCTACCCCGGCCTACGTGCACACACTCGCCCCCCTGGCTCCTCTGGACCTCCTCTGACCAGCCTGCTCCTAAAGCTACCAGCTCCGCACCGACATCCACCACAATGACCCACCCTCTACTCCACTTACACTACCCGGCTCAGGGCACTCCTACCCCGGCCTACGTGCACACACTCGCCCCCCTGGCTCCTCTGGACCTCCTCTGACCAGCCTGCTCCTAAAGCTACCAGCTCCGCACCGACATCCACCACAATGACCCACCCTCTACTCCACTTACACTACCCGGCTCAGGGCACTCCTACCCCGGCCTACGTGCACACACTCGCCCCCCTGGCTCCTCTGGACCTCCTCTGACCAGCCTGCTCCTAAAGCTACCAGCTCCGCACCGACATCCACCACAATGACCCACCCTCTACTCCACTTACACTACCCGGCTCAGGGCACTCCTACCCCGGCCTACGTGCACACACTCGCCCCCCTGGCTCCTCTGGACCTCCTCTGACCAGCCTGCTCCTAAAGCTACCAGCTCCGCACCGACATCCACCACAATGACCCACCCTCTACTCCACTTACACTACCCGGCTCAGGGCACTCCTACCCCGGCCCTACTTGCACACACTCGCCCCCCTGGCTCCTCTGGACCTCCTCTGACCAGCCTGCTCCTAAAGCTACCAGCTCCGCACCGACATCCACCACAATGACCCACCCTCTACTCCACTTACACTACCCGGCTCAGGGCACTCCTACCCCGGCCTACGTGCACACACTCGCCCCCCTGGCTCCTCTGGACCTCCTCTGACCAGCCTGCTCCTAAAGCTACCAGCTCCGCACCGACATCCACCACAATGACCCACCCTCTACTCCACTTACACTACCCGGCTCAGGGCACTCCTACCCCGGCCCTACATGCACACACTCGCCCCCCTGACTCCTCTGGACCTCCGGGGACACACAGCCCACATCTCGGACCCACTCTTAAGCACCCCTCCTCGGACTACACCCCCCAACTCATCCAGGCCGGGGAAAACTCACCAAGGCTGGGGCTAAGTTCCACAGCCAGCTCCAAAACCCAATAGCCCGGTCCCCATATCATCCAGCCCGGGGATAAATCCTCCAGGCCGGGGCTAAGTTCCATTCAGAAAATACTTGATAACGTATATTTAACAAGGACTAGATACTTACCAATATATTTTCTTGTCTTCTTTGGAGTGAACTTTCTCTTGGTCCTTCTTCTTCGCATTACCATTAGATGTCTTCCGAAATCACTCAACATGCCCGGACACATATCCCGCACGTGTCCCCATAAAGAACCAATCACAATGGAGCCTTCAATACCGCCAGAGTAGGGTAGGGGGAGCACATCATACACTCCATACACAAGAAGTCAGGTTGGGGTATTATATGGACGTCAAATAAACTTTCAATTTATGGTCTTTAAAAGCTAAGAATTTAAAAAAACTTGATATGTGCATGATATATTATCATTGAGCATTAAAAGGACTTCAGAAAAACAATGAAATTATGCTCTTTATATGCTAAAAATTAAAATACAAAATCTTGGTTTATGAGGACCGTAGCATAGTCCTGCTAATCCCCTTAGGTTCTCGTAGTGCTGGTGAGTAGTCAGGTCAATTGGCTCCATAAACCATATATACAGACACACACACACACACACACACACACAAGGGGAACAGGGCACAGGTGTAACCCATCAGGGCGGGGCAGGTAATCAGCCGGAGGAAGGGAAAGCAGGACGACACAGACACAGACCAGGACAGGGGAGAAACAAACTAAAACCCACATCATAAAAGTAAAACCTTTAAATCTGTTTGTTTGGAGACTGTATTTTGACATTTGGCTTAATTTCACTAAAAGATCCTGTTTTCAATCCAAAATACATCAAATTAAATAAATTAAACCCCACTTTGGGAACCCCCGTTCTAGATAACTGCAAACATCTGCATCTGCATAACTGTGTCGCTCAAAAAGAGAATTGACCTGGAGACACAAAACATTATTTTTTTCTATTTTACTTTTTAGATAAACCTGATATTGTAAACTTCTGATATATCCCCCACCTCTGACCAGAAGAACCTGGCGGCTCCTGTTGTACATGTTTTACCGGTGGCTCCTGTTGTACATGTTTTACCTGGGCTGTAGTCCCGGCTCCTCTCCGGTGGCCGGTGCTCACGGTCAGTAAATACTGGAACTGATGTGAAGGTTCGTTATCGGCCAAAACCGTCACTTTGACCTGAAACAGGAAACAGGAAACAGTTACCTTCAGGTTCCAGCAAAGCCATGGGGCACTGACCGGGCACTGACCGGGCACTGATGGGGCAGGGGCTTTACCAGGGCAAACTTAAAGGGCCCTCATGTGGGTTCAGTGAGGGTGGGATGTTAATGGGCCCCCTACATGAGGCCCAGGCGTCACTGTTGGATCATCTGAATCAAAAGGTGCCTCATGAAACCCTTTGGTCTGACCCTGAAGTCTAAGATCCTGTGTCTGACCTTGGCGGTGTCCTGGAGGTCCTTGCGCCGCGCCCAGATGAGTACCAGGATGTAGGCGAGGAACAGCGCCCCCACCAGGCAGACCACCACCGGGTTCTCGGTGAAGGAGCCGAACAGCTCGGCCGAGCGAGACGGGTCCACCAGGTTCGGAGTCACGAAGAACGAGCCGCCAAAGAAGGTCAGGTGATCACAGAGACACTGGGTCACAGCGGAGGAGGTTCGCGGGCCCACCTACAACATGTACAATAGGTGAACGCAGGAGATAAGGAGAGACGCTGCTGGAGAAACAGGAAACCATGTGTGTCCAGGACTCACCCTGTGGTACCGGACTCACCCTGTGGTACCGGACTCACCCTGTGGTACCGGACTCACCCCGTGGTACCGGACTCACCCTGTGGTACCGGACTCTCCCTCTGGTACCGGACTCACCCCGTGGTACCGGACTCACCCCGTGGTCCTGGACTCACCCTGTGGTACCGGACTCTCCCCGTGGTACCGGACTCACCCCGTGGTACCGGACTCACCCCGTGGTACCGGACTCACCCCGTGGTACCGGACTCTCCCCGTGGTACCGGACTCACCCCGTGGTACCGGACTCTCCCCGTGGTACCGGACTCTCCCCGTGGTACCGGACTCACCCCGTGGTACCGGACTCTCCCCGTGGTACCGGACTCACCCCGTGGTACCGGACTCTCCCCGTGGTACCGGACTCACCCCGTGGTCCTGGACTCACCCCGTGGTACCGGACTCACCCTGTGGTACCGGACTCACCCCGTGGTACCGGACTCTCCCCGTGGTACCGGACTCACCCCGTGGTACCGGACTCTCCCCGTGGTACCGGACTCTCCCCGTGGTACCGGACTCACCCCGTGGTACCGGACTCTCCCCGTGGTACCGGACTCACCCCGTGGTACCGGACTCTCCCCGTGGTACCGGACTCACCCCGTGGTCCTGGACTCACCCCGTGGTACCGGACTCACCCTGTGGTACCGGACTCACCCCGTGGTACCGGACTCTCCCCGTGGTACCGGACTCACCCCGTGGTACCGGACTCTCCCCGTGGTACCGGACTCACCCCGTGGTACCGGACTCACCCTGTGGTACCGGACTCACCCTGTGGTACCGGACTCACCCCGTGGTACCGGACTCACCCTGTGGTACCGGACTCACCCTGTGGTACCGGACTCTCCCCGTGGTACCGGACTCACCCTGTGGTACCGGACTCTCCCTGTGGTACCGGACTCACCCTGTGGTACCGGACTCTCCCCGTGGTACCGGACTCACCCCGTGGTACCGGACTCACCCTGTGGTACCGGACTCACCCTGCAGCCCGCGGTGCTCCACTCTCCTTCGCCCTCGTCCCAGTAGTTGCAGCGAGTGGCGATCGGGTGGATGGACAGGGTGGCGTTGATAGACTTGACCCCGGGACCCACCAGGGGGCGCACTAGCAGGAAGAGCGGCCCCGAGCTTCCCTTCAGGTCAGAGGAGTCCAGGAGCCAGGTGTATCTGTCCTCTGAGGAGAACAATCAGCACTCAAATCGCCTTCACTAAGACCCCAGAGTCAGAGGGAACTCACCCACGGAGTCTCCGGGGCGGGGCATCTGTGTCATGGCCAGGTGGGCGGAGTCTGTGGGGTGGGTGTGGCCCAGGTAGATTTTAAAAGGCAGCGGGTCTTCAGACGGGACCATCTGGGAACGAGAAACTCATTTAGCAAAGCCAAACATGCCTCATCACGGGCGGTTCTGCGGTTCTGTCCCGAGGATCACTGAGGAACGGTTTAGAACGAGCAGTTTAAGCTGTTTCAGTGGTTTTCAATATTACCATTTATCGAGATATTTTCCTGTCTCTATTTATCTAAAAAACAGATAAGAAAAAGCCTTTTAGGGCCATGTTGCCCCACAGCGCCCCCTATAGTGCTGTGACGTTCATGACCGACCGGCTCTTAACCTCTGACCCCTGACAAACATGAACACGTGATCTTATAAACAAAGGAAGCTCTGAGACACTAATCCATCTTCAGAGGTGGACCAAACATGCATCAAGGTTCTGAAACCAAAGAGATGATCACATGACCACATCCTTAAGAGGACAGTTAAAACCTCTCGTGTCCTTCATTTGTCCAGGATGAAACTCGTTGAGATTAAACATCTCACATTCCTTCTCCTTCCTTCGGGGAAACGACTGCAGATCCTCAAATCTCAGACCGTTCTGATCCTGAGGCCTGAGGCTCATAAACATCAGCATGAAGGAGCTGTGTTTGTACAGATGTGTTTCTGTAGATTAGACCGAGCGTGAGGGAGGAACTTTCATCGCTTTTACCTTGTGCCTGAGGCATAAAAAATAAACATGACCTGGAGTTTGATGGACAGTTCTGTGGAGGATCTTTCTTAGCTTCAGTTCACGTGTTCACGTGTTCAGGTGTTCAGGTGTTCGTGCAGACCTACGCAGACATGAGGAGAACATACAGAAAGGCCCCGTCCAGGTGGGAATCGAACCTTCCAGAAGGTCCTGGGTTCAATTCCCCTGAAGCGAAGCACGGCCTGAACTCACGGCACAGGTGTTTGATTCAGACGGATTTTCCAGGTGACAGTGATATGTATCGCTATTGCACCTGGAACTGAACATCTGTGACCTTTGAAGAAGAGGAGGAGGAGGAGGAGTCTGTACCTTGATGACCAGCGAGCTCTCGGCCGACGGCAGGTGGACGACGACGGTGCTGAAGTTACTCAGGTCTAACTCTGTGGAGCTGAGTTTGCCTGAGACAGGGTTTGGTAAAAAGATCTGAGAGAAGAGCACAAACACTTTCCTTCAGAGGCTTATTCGATCATCTCCTCGACTCCTGAGCTCCTGCAAGGGCTTTAGGAGGTCATACCTGTGTCATCTAAAGCTTCCGGAGGTCAAACCTGTGTCATCTAAAGCTTCAGGAGGTCATACCTGTATCTCCTCAGGCTTTAGGAGGTCATACCTGTGTCATCTAAAGCTTCAGGAGGTCATACCTGTGTCATCTAAAGCTTCAGGAGGTCAAACCTGTATCATCTAAAGCTTTAGTAGGTCATACCTGTGTCATCTAAAGCTTCAGGAGGTCATACCTGTGTCATCTAAAGCTTCAGGAGGTCATACCTGTATCTCCTCAGGCTTCAGGAGGTCATACCTGTATCTCCTGAGGCAGGTCCTGCACGTGAAAGCTGGAGCCGTTGGTCTTGGTCAGTCGGAGCGACACGATGGGAGCAGAGATGTTTCCTCTGGGGTTCCAGGAGAAAGGGTTCTTCTGCAGCGTCAGCATCTGGAATCAAACATCAGCGCTTCAATATAACACGACACTGAAGCCCAGACGGGTTTGAAATGCTGCTGAGATGTTTCCTCAGACGCTGCAGGATAACAGCCTGGACTGAGGAGCTCCGCCTTAACGCTCCAGGAGCCCAGGAGCCGCTCTGGTCTCTCCTGGCCCTGGTCGGTTTTATTGCCATGGTTTGAGAACAGGTTCACAAACTAGGATTTTTTCTCGGTGCAAACGTGCGACATAAACAAATAACAGAGTTAAGATAAAAATAAAGGACTTTAAACTATAGGCGACAGGGGCATAAAAATATGAAATAAGATAAACTAAAGTGACGTGTGGTAAAACAGCCCAGAGAGAACTCTGACCTTTAGCTCAGAAGCTCCAGGAACCTGTTACTCCTGAGAGTAAACGGCCTGGAGGACCAAGGAGCGGAGGCAACTGCAGTGAAACATCACCCAGGAGAACTTAAACCGCGTCTCGTACCTTTATGTAGAACCTTAATGCAGCTCTGCCTCACAATACAATACAATGTGTTTTTGAGGGAAGACTGAGAGCGAGGGCCGTTATCTCAGAGACACAGACCCGGGACCAGAGTGAGGAGAACAGCTCTCACCCGGACATCCACCACCTTCTCCTCCTCAAACAGCTCCAGAGGCAGAGACTGGAGGTTGAACCGGGGACCAGAGCTGTTTGGGATCGAGAACTGGGTCAGCAGGTGCTCTGGAGGGAGTCTGAGGAGAGAGAACATCAGAACATCAGAACATAAGAAAACATGAGAACATAAGAAAACATGAGAACATCAGAGAACATCAGAACATGAGAATATAAGAACATGAAAACATCAGAACATCAAAACATCAGAACATCAGAGCTGCTCTGGAGGGAGTCTTAAGCTGCCGTAAAGATGATCCCAGTTGTGAAGAGTGTGTTATGTTCAAGTGAAATTTGGATAATTCCCAAATCACCCAAATCTTCCCGGGTGACCCTCCCAGAATTGGATTTTTTTTTTTTTTTTTTTAGTTCTTCCACATTTGTAATGAACATACTCAGTTATTTGCTCTAACTCCCAATATACATATATATATATATACATATATATATATATATATATATATATATATATATATATATACATATATATATATATACATATATATATATGTATATATATATATATATATATATATATACCTAGTCTCTAAACTTGAGCTTCATAAAGAAAAATCCAAACGATTCACTTTAAATATTCACTGATCTGAGTCTACAAAATAAAGAGGTACACACCTGTGCACCAGGACTCTCACACTGGTCGTACCTGTGCACCAGGACTCTCACACTGGTCGTACCTGTACACCAGGACTCCCACACTGGTCGTACCTGTGCACCAGGACTCACACACTGGTCGTACCTGTGCACCAGGACTCTCACACTGGTCGTACCTGTACACCAGGACTCCCACACTGGTCGTACCTGTGCACCAGGACTCCCACACTGGTCGTACCTGTACACCAGGACTCCCACACTGGTCGTACCTGTACACCAAGACTCCCACACTGGTCGTACCTGTGCAC
>CM038353.1:307500-780000 GCA_021464625.1 Proterorhinus semilunaris | reverse complement strand
GGAACGAGAGGAACATGAGGAGACCTGAGACTGTGAGTTTTTCATTTTTCTCTTTTTCACTTCTTTGTGTTTGGAGCTAATTCTTTTTTTGTAACGACTGGAGCATTTTTCTAAATATTTTCAGTTGAGCATCAAAGCGTTTCACAGGTAAAATATTTTTTCACAGCGTTATTTTAATCAGATTTACTGATCGGCTGGGATTTGTTGAGGGCCCTGTGGTGAAAACATTTTACTTTGGACAATATTTAGAAGCATTTGTTTCATTCCAGAACTGATTCAAACTGAAGAAGCACGCTGAGCACAGTTAGTAAAGTCGATACTTTATGAACGGACTAGCGCAGCAGGACTTATTATAGATATATAAATATTAAAGAAACGGTCCGATGGGCCCTGTCAGTGAGTGGAGGCCGAACCGTCGCTTTAGCCGTTCTGTTTCTCTCGCTATAAAATGCTCTTAAAGCAACAGGCCAGCGTTTTTCCAGACTGAGACCTGTTCTTACCTGAGCTTAGACGAGCTGATGCGTACCTGTCTGGTCTTTGTGCGTGCGCTCAGTCACGCTAATGTTGTTAGCATTTAGCCTCTCCCAGTATCGCTCCAAACGGGGGTGAAGTTAGAAGCGACCGAGCTGATCCACGTTTTCCAGATTTAAATACGGTTACCTGAGCCTTTACATGATCCGGGTCTAGTTTAGCTCCGTGGGAGAGGCTAATGCTAACAACATTAGCGTGACTGAGCGCACGCACAAAGACCAGACAGGTACGCATCAGCTCGTCTAAGCTCAGGTAAGAACATGTCTCAGTCTGGAAAAACACTGGCCTGTTGCTTTAAAATGAGCTGAAGTACCCAGGCTAAGTCAAGGTGTAGAACGGGGGGGGGGGGGGGGGGGGGGGGGGGCTGGACATGGTCCCTTTGTGGGAGGAGCCCAGTGGATTATTATTATTAAAGCTATCTTTGATATGGACAAAACAATGAGAAGCCAGATGTCTGTTTTAAGTGTATAGGCTAATATGCTCATGATGAAGGCAGAGCCTTACTTGTGATTAACTTTATAGGACTTATTATAGAACATTGTGTTGTGCATGTTGTATTAAAAATCAATTATCATTATTTTCCCCATGGGGGGAGGGAGGTCTGTGTCTGGATGAAGACGAGCTGCTGCTTCTGCACTAACTGTATCCTCTGGAGTGACGAGTGTGGGAGGCCTGAGGGACCAACCGAGAGCTGAGTCTTCTCCAGGTCGTGGTGTGAGAGGAGGGGCTTCACCAAAAGGTCAAAAGGCGCCGCTTTGACAGCAGCGTTTATCTGTTGTTTAAAGTTCAGACTCCCAGGTTCCTGATCACGGACTGGACCCCATGGACCGAGTCTGAGGGACATGCACGGAGCCGAACATAAAGAATTTGGATTCCGTGAGAAGAAGTGACAGAGCTTTCAAACATGTCGTCGGCCTCCCTCAGGACGTCCCGGGCTGAGATCCCGAACAGAACAAGACTGAGCGTTTCTGTGCTCACACCAAACAGGGATACAGTCGCTCCAGAGCCGGCACAATATTTACTCAAGTAGGAATTCAAAAGTACTTGGAGAAAACGTTACTTGAGTACTGCGAGTAACTGAACAAACGTCTGATTCAAGTTTCAGTCGTGACATAAATGAAACAAAAGAAAAAACCTTCTGAAATATTTACTCACACGGGCACGAGTAAAAGTACAGATACTTTAATATTACTCAAGTTGTACTCGTACCTGCACAGTGACGATGTCAGACACTTTGTCGTTTCCGCTCGTTGCCGTGACGATGACGGACAGCTGTGGATCGCCCCGAGGCAGGAACAGGGAGGAGAGAGAGTGAGCGCTGCAGCCGAGGCTCTGACCTGGAACACCCAAAACATGCACAATAAAACACACGAGAGCATTCCTCATTAGGCTCCATAAACCCTGAGACCTTCGGCCTTTACAGCGAGAATGAGACACGGAGACAAATGTCCTGCTCAGCTTTGGATAAAACCCTTCACCATGAACTTCCATGTCCCTGCTCCGCTCCCGCTGAGCCTTGAACAAAACTCACCTGAAAAGATGTGGAGAAAGGTTTTCATGAAATGCTCTAATGTGTGACAGCTGCTGCAGGAGGAAGAGGAGGTGCAGAGGAAGAGGAGGTGCAGAGGAAGAGGAGGTGCAGAGGAAGAGGAGGTGCAGAGGAAGAGGGACGTAGTTACAGAACCTGCTTCTAAAGGAAGGTGTGTAGAGCACATGTGACCCGTTTATATTTCTCAAAGTGAAAAAGAGTTTGTTTTTAGAGTTCGAGCTCAGACGTTAAACTGTTGCTGTAATGGGAGGAGTCTCACCTGAGACGGTGCGGAGGCAATAAGAGCAGGAGGTGCAGGAGGAGGTGCAGCTGATGATGAAGATCTGCAGCACGGTTCCTGACGGAGGAGACACGGAGCAGAGAAGCCCAGGAGAGGAGCTGGGAGAGGGGGGGCCGGGGGAGGCGGTGGGGGTAGAGGTGGGGTTCCCAGGGGAGGTGGTGGTGGGGTTCCCAGGGGAGGCGGTGGTGGGGTTCCCGGGGGAGGCGGTGGGGGTAGAGGTGGGGTTCCCGGGGGAGGCGGTGGTGGGGTTCCCAGGGGAGGCGGTGGTGGGGTTCCCAGGGGAGGCGGTGGTGGGGTTCCCGGGGGAGGCGGTGGGGGTAGAGGTAGGGTTCCCAGGGGAGGCGGTGGGGGTAGAGGTAGGGTTCCCAAGGGAGGTGGTGGTGGGGTTCCCAGGGGAGGCGGTGGTGGGGTTTCCAGGGGAGGTGGTGGGGGTAGAGGTAGGGTTCCCAGGGGAGGTGGTGGTGGGGTTCCCGGGGGAGGCGGTGGTGGGGTTCCCGGGGGAGGCGGTGGTGGGGTTCCCGGGGGAGGCGGTGGTGGTTGAGGTGGGGGTGCCGATGGTGAAGGCGACATACTGAGGCACTGGCTCCTCTGGAAAACAGTGCACATGAGGTTGTCAAGTTTTTGTAATTCTTACTAATTTTGTGGATGAAACCGGAAAAGTCACAGTTTATTAAATCCATAAAATCTCCACTTCTCAAAACCTCACAGACCTTCAGGAAATGTCTCGAAACTTTATTAAACTTCAGGAAACTTCAGGAAACTTTGTGGGTATTTTTCATGATTGGTGCTAAAAGGCCTGATTTCGATTTCCATTTTTCCAAAAATTACGATGCAAAGTTGTGATTTTTTTTTTACTTAAAAAAAAAAATATATATATATATATATATATATATTAATAAAAATAACAAAATCCTCACACAAACGCCTAAAAGAACACAGCGTTTTTCCAGCAGAGCCGATCACCAGATGAAGGTCCAGAAAGAGTTTTAACAGTTAAAGTAAATCCTGGAGGATAAATGTTTTAAGGTTCTTTTTTCTTTTGCTGTTGAAGATAAAAGACTGGTTTCATTGCTTGCCTTTGCCACAGGGGGCGCTGCATCTCACCTGTGGTCAGTAGGACCTTCACCGTCTTCTTCAGAGCTTTGGCCTCTGCCACGAGGCTCTGGCTCACGGTGAAGGACTGTCCCGTGGTCTGCTGCAGCTTCAGGGGCCGAGACTTCCACTCCTTGTAACAACTGGACGTCTCCCCCTGGAAACACAGCAGTCTGAAGCCCCGCCTCAAAAGACACAAGACACGCCCCTCGAGCTCTGGCGCCGAAATGAACGACGACGTGATTCGACGTTTATTCCCTACGTCAAACTTAACGCGATAAATCTGCTACGATCAGGCTGAACCCGAGACCAGGCGGGACCAGGCGGGACCAGGCGGGACCAGGCGGGACCAGGCGGGACCAGGCGGGACCAGGCGGGACCAGGCGGGACCCGGCGGGACGGAGCGAGACCAGGCGGGACCCGGCGGGACGGAGCGAGACCAGGCGGGACAGAGCGAGACCAGGCGGGACGGAGCGAGACCAGGCGGGACGGAGCGAGACCAGGCAGGACAGAGCGAGACCAGGCGGGACGGAGCGAGACCAGGCGGGACGGAGCGAGACCAGGCGGGACAGAGCGAGACCAGGCGGGACAGAGCGAGACCAGGCGGGACCCGGCGGGACGGAATGAGAAGACAGACGGCTGGAGAACGTAGAGTATTTTACACTGAGGTCACCGGAGTGGACCCGGGAATCTCCTTGATTTCAGAGTGAACTCAGCTCGGACCCTCCAGACCACCTGTCTTAACTCCTGGGAGGGGCAGGTGAGGCCTGAGGGGCTGTGACTAAATCTGTTTCCACTATTTTGCAAAAATCAAAACAACCTCAAGCGAAAGATAAACAATTAACAATTAACGGTTAAATGCAAAATTTGGTGTTACTTTTGTGAAACGTTGTCTCTGCCCCCTCTGTCTCCCCCTCTGTCCCCTCTGTCTCCCCCTCTGTCCCCTCTGTCTCCCCACTGTCCCCCCCTCTGTCCCCTCTGTCCCCCGCTCTCGTCTGGACACACCTCTGGGAGAGAAAGACCTAGCGTCACGTACGTCCCACTCGGAGTCGTCCTTGAAGTCTTCGATGTTCCACCAGTATTTGGACGGACAGACGCCCCCACAGGACAGAGAGAGAACTACATCCGAGCCCTCGGCAGAGCAGTCACCGGCACACGTCACACTGGAACAGAGAACACGTCACACTGGAACAGAGAACACGTCACACTGGAACAGAGAACACGTCACACTGGAACAAAGAACACGTCACACTGGAGCAGAGAACACGTCACACTGGAGCAGAGAACACGTCACACTGGAACAGAGAACACGTCACACTGGACCAGAGAACACGTCACACTGGAACAGAGAACACGTCACACTGGAACAGAGAACACGTCAGACTGGAACAGAGAACACGTCACACTGGAACAGAGAACACGTCACACTGGAACAGAGAACACGTCAGACTGGAACAGAGAACACGTCACACTGGAACAGAGAACACGTCACACTGGACCAGAGAACACGTCAGACTAGAACAGAGAACACGTCACACTGGAGCAGAGAACACGTCACACTGGACCAGAGAACACGTCACACTGGAACAGAGAACACGTCACACTGGAACAGAGAACACGTCAGACTGGAACAGAGAACACGTCACACTGGAACAGAGAACACGTCACACTGGACCAGAGAACACGTCACACTGGAACAGAGAACACGTCACACTGGAACAGAGAACACGTCACACTGGACCAGAGAACACGTCAGACTGGAACAGAGAACACGTCACACTGGACCAGAGAACACGTCACACTGGAACAGAGAACACGTCACACTGGAACAGAGAACACGTCACACTGGAACAGAGAACACGTCACACTGGACCAGAGAACACGTCAGACTGGAACAGAGAACACGTCACACTGGACCAGAGAACACGTCACACTGGAACAGAGAACACGTCACACTGGAGCAGAGAACACGTCACACTGGACCAGAGAACACGTCACACTGGAACAGAGAACACGTCACACTGGACCAGAGAACACGTCAGACTGGAACAGAGAACACGTCACACTGGAACAGAGAACACGTCACACTGGAACAGAGAACACGTCACACTGGAACAAAGAACACGTCACACTGGACCAGAGAACACGTCACACTGGAGCAGAGAACACGTCACACTGGACCAGAGAACACGTCACACTGGACCAGAGAACACGTCACACTGGACCAGAGAACACGTCACACTGGAACAAAGAACACGTCACACTGGAGCAGAGAACACGTCACACTGGAACAGAGAACACGTCAGACTGGAACAGAGAACACGTCACACTGGAACAGAGAACACGTCACACTGGAACAAAGAACACGTCACACTGGAACAGAGAACACGTCACACTGGAACAGAGAACACGTCACACTGGAGCAGAGAACACGTCAGACTGGACCAGAGAACACGTCACACTGGACCAGAGAACACGTCACACTGGACCAGAGAACACGTCACACTGGACCAGAGAACACGTCACACTGGAGCAGAGAACACGTCAGACTGGACCAGAGAACACGTCACACTGGAACAGAGAACACGTCACACTGGAGCAGAGAACACGTCAGACTGGACCAGAGAACACGTCACACTGGAACAGAGAACACGTCACACTGGAACAGAGAACACGTCACACTGGACCAGAGAACACGTCACACTGGAGCAGAGAACACGTCACACTGGAACAGAGAACACGTCACACTGGAACAGAGAACACGTCACACTGGAACAGAGAACACGTCACACTGGAACAGAGAACACGTCACACTGGAGCAGAGAACACGTCAGACTGGAACAGAGAACACGTCACACTGGAGCAGAGAACACGTCAGACTGGACCAGAGAACACGTCACACTGGAACAGAGAACACGTCACACTGGAACAGAGAACACGTCAAACTGGAACAGAGAACACGTCAGACTGGAACAGAGAACACGTCACACGGGAACAGAGAACACATCACACTGGACCAGAGAACACGTCAGACTGGACCAGAGAACACATCACACTGGACCAGAGAACACGTCACACTGGAACAGAGAACACGTCACACTGGAGCAGAGAACACGTCAGACTGGACCAGAGAACACGTCACACTGGAACAGAGAACACGTCACACTGGACCAGAGAACACGTCAGACTGGAACAGAGAACACGTCACACTGGAACAGAGAACACGTCAGACTGGAACAGAGAACACGTCACACTGGACCAGAGAACACGTCACACTGGAGCAGAGAACACGTCACACTGGAACAGAGAACACGTCACACTGGAACAGAGAACACGTCACACTGGAACAGAGAACACGTCACACTGGAACAGAGAACACGTCACACTGGAGCAGAGAACACGTCAGACTGGAACAGAGAACACGTCACACTGGAGCAGAGAACACGTCAGACTGGACCAGAGAACACGTCACACTGGAACAGAGAACACGTCACACTGGAACAGAGAACACGTCAAACTGGAACAGAGAACACGTCAGACTGGAACAGAGAACACGTCACACGGGAACAGAGAACACATCACACTGGACCAGAGAACACGTCAGACTGGACCAGAGAACACATCACACTGGACCAGAGAACACGTCACACTGGAACAGAGAACACGTCACACTGGAGCAGAGAACACGTCAGACTGGACCAGAGAACACGTCACACTGGAACAGAGAACACGTCACACTGGACCAGAGAACACGTCAGACTGGAACAGAGAACACGTCACACTGGAACAGAGAACACGTCAGACTGGAACAGAGAACACGTCACACTGGACCAGAGAACACGTCACACTGGAACAGAGAACACGTCACACTGGAACAGAGAACACGTCACACTGGAGCAGAGAACACGTCACACTGGACCAGAGAACACGTCACACTGGAACAGAGAACACGTCACACTGGAGCAGAGAACACGTCACACTGGACCAGAGAACACGTCACACTGGACCAGAGAACACGTCACACTGGAACAGAGAACACGTCACACTGGAACAGAGAACACGTCACACTGGAACAGAGAACACGTCACACTGGACCAGAGAACACGTCACACTGGACCAGAGAACACGTCACACTGGACCAGAGAACACGTCAGACTGGAACAGAGAACACGTCACACTGGACCAGAGAACACGTCACACTGGAACAGAGAACACGTCACACTGGACCAGAGAACACGTCAGACTGGAACAGAGAACACGTCACACTGGAACAGAGAACACGTCACACGGGAACAGAGAACACGTCACACTGGAGCAGAGAACACGTCACACTGGAGCAGAGAACACGTCACACTGGAGCAGAGAACACGTCACACTGGAGCAGAGAACACGTCAGACTGGAACAGAGAACACATCACACTGGAGCAGAGAACACGTCACACTGGAACAGAGAACACGTCAGACTGGACCAGAGAACACGTCACACTGGAGCAGAGAACACGTCACACTGGAACAGAGAACACGTCACACTGGAACAGAGAACACGTCAGACTGGAACAGAGAACACGTCACACTGGAACAAAGAACACGTCACACTGGAACAGAGAACACGTCAGACTGGACCAGAGAACACGTCACACTGGAGCAGAGAACACGTCACACTGGAACAGAGAACACGTCACACTGGAACAGAGAACACGTCAGACTGGACCAGAGAACACGTCACACTGGAGCAGAGAACACGTCACACTGGAACAGAGAACACGTCACACTGGAACAGAGAACACGTCACACGGCAACAGAGAACACGTCACACTGGAGCAGAGAACACGTCACACTGGAGCAGAGAACACGTCACACTGGAGCAGAGAACACGTCACACTGGAACAGAGAACACGTCACACTGGAACAGAGAACACGTCACACTGGAGCAGAGAACACGTCACACTGGAACAGAGAACACGTCACACTGGAACAGAGAACACGTCACACTGGAACAGAGAACACGTCACACTGGAACAGAGAACACGTCACACTGGACCAGAGAACACGTCACACTGGACCAGAGAACACGTCACACTGGACCAGAGAACACGTCACACTGGAACAGAGAACACGTCACACTGGAACAGAGAACACGTCACACTGGACCAGAGAACACGTCACACTGGAACAGAGAACACGTCACACTGGAACAGAGAACACGTCACACTGGACCAGAGAACACGTCAGACTGGAACAGAGAACACGTCACACTGGACCAGAGAACACGTCACACTGGACCAGAGAACACGTCACACTGGAACAGAGAACACGTCACACTGGAACAGAGAACACGTCAGACTGGAACAGAGAACACGTCACACTGGAGCAGAGAACACGTCACACTGGAACAGAGAACACGTCACACTGGAGCAGAGAACACGTCACACTGGAACAGAGAACACGTCAGACTGGAACAGAGAACACGTCACACTGGAGCAGAGAACACGTCACACTGGAACAGAGAACACGTCACACTGGAGCAGAGAACACGTCACACTGGAACAGAGAACACATCACACTGGAGCAGAGAACACGTCACACTGGAACAGAGAACACGTCACACTGGAACAGAGAACACGTCACACTGGACCAGAGAACACGTCACACTGGAGCAGAGAACACGTCACACTGGAACAGAGAACACGTCACACTGGAACAGAGAACACGTCAGACTAGAACAGAGAACACGTCACACTGGACCAGAGAACACGTCACACTGGAACAGAGAACACGTCACACTGGAGCAGAGAACACGTCAGATGCCCTCCCGTCCTCTGATCATGACAGTGACGGCTCGTACCTGAGGGTGGCGCTCTCTATGGCCCCCAGCCCGATGCAGATGCTGTCGCTGTGTTGTTCTTTGTCTGTATGAAAGGCTTTGAAGCGGTATTTGTAGAACTGCAGCGGCGGCGGGAGGCAGTCGGGCGCCACGGTGTGAGCCACGCCCACCGTCTGACCCTGGCACTGACACGGGTTCACTGGAACAACAGGGTTATGAGCATTATGTCACTGGAACAACAGGGGTATGAGCATTATGTCACTGGAACAACAGGGGTATGAGCATTATGTCACTGGAACAACAGGGGTATGAGCATTATGTCACTGGAACAACAGGGTTATGAGCATTATGTCACTGTTTTAAGGGGGGACGCTGCAGTGAAATGGGGAAAATAGAGTGTGAACTTTCTGCATGTTCAAAAACAAACTCTTCCAAAAATTCCCATATTTTTCTTAATCTTTTTTTAATCTTTTCCAAAGAAATTGAAAAAATTCCCACATTTTCCAGAATGTTGGAAGTTACTTTCTATAAATCTCCGGCTCAAAGTGACAAAAACGTTGTAAAGACAAAGTTCGGGCGTTTTTTTCTCAGATGTTCAGTTGAAACTGTTTCTCCTGCGGCGTTGAACCCTACATATGAATCAAGATCTTTCTGTTTTTACTGTTTGATGTATTTCAGTATTTTTCTCACCACACGACCACTCGAAGCGCATGTCGTTCTTCTTCAGGATATTTCCTTTGGCCTCCAGCGCCACCGTCTGGCTCCTCAGAGGAACTACAGCAGAGGGCACGGCCGAGACCGACAGCTCCGCGCTGCGCGGCACCCGCTCCAGGTGCACCCCCCCCTGAAACACACCAGTGAGGACAACTTCCTGTCAGGTAACCGCACTTCCTGTCAGGTAACCGCACTTCCTGTCAGGTAACCGCACTTCCTGTCAGGTAACCGCACTTCCTGTCAGGTAACCGCACTTCCTGTCAGGTAACCGCACTTCCTGTCAGGGAACCGCACTTCTTGTCAGGTAACCACACTTCCTGTCAGGTAACCACACTTCCTGTCAGGTAACCACCCTTCCTGTCAGGTAACCGCACTGCCTGTCAGGTAACCACACTTCCTGTCAGATAACCACACTTCCTGTCAGATAACTGCACTTCCTGTCAGGTAACCGCACTTCTTGTCAGGTAACCACACTTCCTGTCAGATAACCGCACTTCCTGTCAGGTAACCACACTTCCTGTCAGGTAACCGCACTTCCTGTCAGGTAACCGCACTTCTTGTCAGGTAACCGCACTTCCTGTCAGATAACCACACTTCCTGTCAGATAACCGCACTTCCTGTCAGGTAACCGCACTTCTTGTCAGATAACCGCACTTCCTGTCAGGTAACCGCACTTCTTGTCAGGTAACCGCACTTCCTGTCAGATAACCACACTTCCTGTCAGATAACCGCACTTCCTGTCAGGTAACCGCACTTCTTGTCAGATAACCGCACTTCCTGTCAGGTAACCACACTTCCTGTCAGATAACCCCACTTCCTGTCAGCAAACCACACTTCCTGTCAGAAAACCACACTTCCTGTCAGCTAACCACACTTCCTGTCAGGTAACCGCACTTCCTGTCAGGTAACCGCACTTCCTGTCAGGTAACCGCACTGCCTGTCAGGTAACCGCACTTCCTGTCAGTGAAACCCTGAAACAGCGCCACCATCTGAACTAACCTAAAACACCAGAAACAGACGTGGCTTATTTGTGCTAATCTTACCGTGGACAGGAAGTAGTCGTTACCCCACACTGCTCAACAGGAAGTTAGCCTGTAGCAGTATTACCGTAGTACTGTTGTAGTTGCACAGGAGGGAGTTTGTGGTGTTGAGGCGACACACGTCCAGCCGCGTCTCCAACGAGGAAAAGGCGTTGACGGCTCGGACTCGAACTCGCTGCACACCTGAAGAAAACGAGGAGGAATAAGGTGCAAAGTATGGACTCCCGTAACAGCAACATTAGACGATAAATAGAGCAGCAAACAGGTCCACTTTGGTCCACGGGGCGTCTTTATTAGAACCACAGGGAGTAGAGTGAGTGTATGTGCCAGTCCGTTCTGTCTGTTTGGTACACAGGTGTTTCGATGGCTAAAATACAAGGTAAGTGAACAATACTGTATGAAAGTTCAGAAAGTTCAGTTCACGTATTTGAGTAAATGTAACTGAGTATTTATTACCCGTCTCCATCAAGACCTTTTGTAAATGTTTATGCAGAAAACGCCAAAACAGAAAATGACTTAAAACCGTCCATGTTTTCCTTATATTTGTGTCAGTCTCTACAGCCGAAGTTTCACATTGATTTCTCTACATTTAATATTTTTGCGAGTAGTGAAGGCAAGTTTATTTGTAGAGCACAATTCATACACAAGGCAATTCAAAGTGCTAAAGTGATAAAATTACAAGAAAACAGATCAAATCATTAAAACATCAACATAAAAGTTAATCAACTACAGTAAAAGGCCAGAGTGCAGATAAAACACTTTCAGTTTTCATCTGCTCGGGTAAAAAGAGCAGTTTTCAGCCTGGATCTGAACATTGTCAGAGTTGAGGCCTGTCTCACATCCTCATGAAGACTGTTCCAGATTTTAGCTTTAGCCTCAGCGTGTTTAGTCCTGACTCTGGGAACCACCAGGAGACCCCTCCCTGAAGTTCTCAGGGCCCGAGATGGTTCATACGGCTCTAACATGTCAGAGATGGACTTTGGTGCTAAACCATGAAAAGACTTGTCCACAAGCAGAGCTGTTTTAAATTCTATTCTCTGAGTGACAGGAAGCCAGTGCAGAGACCGGAGCACTGGACTAATATGGTGGTATTTCCTGGTTCTTGTCAGGACTCGAGCAGCAGCGTTCTGGATGTTCTGCAGCTCTAACAGCTCGTTTAGAAAGGCCAGTGAGCAGCCGTTACAGTAGTCTAACCTGCTGGAGACAAACGCATGGATGAGTGTCTCTAAGTCTGGTTTTGACACTATTCCTCTGGTCTGAATGTTTCTCAGATGGTAAAAAGCTGATGATGTCATTGCTTTGATGTGGCTGTTTAAGTTCAGGTCTGAGTCCATGATCACTCCTAGATTTCTAACCTGATGTTTTGGTTTTAGAGAGAGAGACTCAAGGTGACTGATAACACTTTGTCTTTGTGTTAGCATGTTCTTCTCATGTACCTGTAGCATGTTCTCGTGTACCTGTAGCGTGTTCTCGTGTACCTGTAGCGTGTTCTCGTGTACCTGTAGCGTGTTCTCGTGTACCTGTAGCGTGTTCTCCTTATGTACCTGTAGCATGTTCTCGTGTACCTGTAGCGTGTTCTCCTTATGTACCTGTAGCATGTTCTCGTGTACCTGTAGCGTGTTCTCCTTATGTACCTGTAGCGTGTTCTCATGTACCTGTAGCGTGTTCTCATGTACCTGTAGCATGTTCTCGTGTACCTGTAGCGTGTTCTCGTGTACCTGTAGCGTGTTCTCATGTACCTGTAGCATGTTCTCGTGTACCTGTAGCGTGTTCTCGTGTACCTGTAGCGTGTTCTCGTGTACCTGTAGCGTGTTCTCCTTATGTACCTGTAGCATGTTCTCGTGTACCTGTAGCGTGTTCTCGTGTACCTGTAGCGTGTTCTCATGTACCTGTAGCATGTTCTCGTGTACCTGTAGCGTGTTCTCGTGTACCTGTAGCGTGTTCTCGTGTACCTGTAGCGTGTTCTCCTTATGTACCTGTAGCGTGTTCTCGTGTACCTGTAGCATGTTCTCGTGTACCTGTAGCGTGTTCTCGTGTACCTGTAGCGTGTTCTCATGTACCTGTAGCATGTTCTCGTGTACCTGTAGCGTGTTCTCGTGTACCTGTAGCGTGTTCTCCTTATGTACCTGTAGCATGTTCTCGTGTACCTGTAGCGTGTTCTCCGAGGTGGTGGACCTGGTTCTTCCCGGTCTGGACACGGGTCTCAGTGAAGGTCCGGTCAGCGGTCGTCATGGTGATCAGGATCTGGGCGGGGCTGCCCTGATCCACAGCCACAACCAGAGAGAGAGGGGCGAGCGAGGGATCCGAACCTAAGACCCAGACCTGCAGCCGCGCCACACGCTCCCACACGCACACCTGAGGGGCGGGGTTTAATACAGGTCATACTTCCCCCAAGATCACTCATTAATAGTTCACTTTAAAATGTTATATATTTTAGTGTCACTATTTGTCTAACGCTAACTCTAACGCTAACTTTAACGGAAACTCTAACGCTAACTTTAACGGAAACTCTAACGCTAACAGTAACGCTAACTCTAACGCTAACTCTAACGCTAGCTCTAACGGTAACTCTAACGCTAGCTCTAACGGTAACTCTAACGCTAACTCTAACGGTAACTCTAACGCTAACTCTAACGCTAGCTCTAACGGTAACTCTAACGGAAACTCTAACGCTAACTCTAACGGTAACTCTAACGCTAACTCTAATGGTAACTCTAACGCTAACTCTAACGCTAGCTCTAACGGTAACTCTAACGCTAGCTCTAACGGTAACTCTAACGCTAACTCTAACGGTAACTCTAACGCTAACTCTAACGCTAGCTCTAACGGTAACTCTAACGGAAACTCTAACGCTAACTCTAACGGTAACTCTAACGCTAGCTCTAACGGTAACTCTAACGCTAACTCTAACGCTAACTCTAACGGTAACTCTAACGCTAACTCTAACGGTAACTCTAACGCTAACTCTAACGCTAGCTCTAACGCTAACTCTAACGGTAACTCTAACGCTAACTCTAACGCTAGCTCTAACGGTAACTCTAACGGAAACTCTAACGCTAACTCTAACGGTAACTCTAACGCTAGCTCTAACGGTAACTCTAACGCTAACTCTAACGCTAACTCTAACGGTAACTCTAACGCTAACTCTAACGGTAACTCTAACGCTAACTCTAACGCTAACTCTAACGGTAACTCTAACGCTAACTCTAACGGTAACTCTAACGCTAACTCTAACGCTAGCTCTAACGGTAACTCTAACGCTAACTCTAACGCTAGCTCTAACGGTAACTCTAACGCTAACTCTAACGGTAACTCTAACGCTAACTCTAACGCTAGCTCTAACGGTAACTCTAACGCTAACTCTAACGCTAGCTCTAACGGTAACTCTAACGCTAGCTCTAACGGTAACTCTAACGCTAACTCTAACGGTAACTCTAACGCTAACTCTAACGCTAACTCTAACGCTAACTCTAACGGTAACTCTAACGCTAACTCTAACGGTAACTCTAACGCTAACTCTAACGCTAGCTCTAACGGTAACTCTAACGCTAACTCTAACTCTAACACTGACTCTAACGCTATCTCTAACAGTAACGCTAACTCTAACGCTAACTCTAACGCTAACTCTAACTCTAACGCTAACTTTAACGGAAACTCTAACGCTATCTCTAACAGTAACGCTAACTCTAACGCTAACTCTAACTCTAACGCTAGCTCTAACGGTAACTCTAACGCTAACTCTAACGGTAACTCTAACGCTAACTCTAACGCTAGCTCTAACGGTAACTCTAACGGAAACTCTAACGCTAACTCTAACGGTAACTCTAACGCTAACTCTAATGGTAACTCTAACGCTAACTCTAACGCTAGCTCTAACGGTAACTCTAACGCTAGCTCTAACGGTAACTCTAACGCTAACTCTAACGGTAACTCTAACGCTAACTCTAACGCTAGCTCTAACGGTAACTCTAACGGAAACTCTAACGCTAACTCTAACGGTAACTCTAACGCTAGCTCTAACGCTAACTCTAACGGTAACTCTAACGCTAGCTCTAACGCTAACTCTAACGGTAACTCTAACGCTAACTCTAACGGTAACTCTAACGCTAACTCTAACGCTAGCTCTAACGGTAACTCTAACGGAAACTCTAACGCTAACTCTAACGGTAACTCTAACGCTAACTCTAACGCTAACTCTAACGGTAACTCTAACGCTAACTCTAACGATAACTCTAACGCTAACTCTAACGCTAGCTCTAACGCTAACTCTAACGGTAACTCTAACGCTAACTCTAACGCTAGCTCTAACGGTAACTCTAACGGAAACTCTAACGCTAACTCTAACGGTAACTCTAACGCTAGCTCTAACGGTAACTCTAACGCTAACTCTAACGCTAACTCTAACGGTAACTCTAACGCTAACTCTAACGGTAACTCTAACGCTAACTCTAACGCTAACTCTAACGCTAACTCTAACGGTAACTCTAACGCTAACTCTAACGGTAACTCTAACGCTAACTCTAACGCTAGCTCTAACGGTAACTCTAACGCTAACTCTAACGCTAGCTCTAACGGTAACTCTAACGCTAACTCTAACGGTAACTCTAACGCTAACTCTAACGCTAGCTCTAACGGTAACTCTAACGCTAACTCTAACGCTAGCTCTAACGGTAACTCTAACGCTAGCTCTAACGGTAACTCTAACGCTAACTCTAACGGTAACTCTAACGCTAACTCTAACGCTAACTCTAACGGTAACTCTAACGCTAACTCTAACGGTAACTCTAACGCTAACTCTAACGCTAGCTCTAACGGTAACTCTAACGCTAACTCTAACTCTAACACTGACTCTAACGCTATCTCTAACAGTAACGCTAACTCTAACGCTAACTCTAACGCTAACTCTAACTCTAACGCTAACTTTAACGGTAACTCGCTGCCTGCTCATATCAGGAACTGTGACAATTACCACACCTTTAAAAAGGTCCTAAAAATCTGGTTAAAAACAAATCAATCTTGCACTCACAGGTAGTTTAATTAAAGTTTAATACTTAATCAATTTCTTGGGCGTGTTATGTTATCTTACCTGTGTCTGTCCTTGTAACTGACCTCTGTGACTTTGTTCTGTTCTTTGTACTATGTCTGTATTTTCCTTCTGTCAATGTTTCTTTACCCGCCTTAGGACAACGGATGCAATTTAGCTCTCACGCTAACTCTGGTACATTTACATTGATGCTTTTGGCTGACGTGTTGATTAATGTGCACTGTCCTAATTCAAATAAATAAATAAATAAATAAACTCTAACGCTAACTCTAACAGTAACGCTAACTCTAACGCTAACTCTAACGCTAGCTCTAACGGTAACTCTAACGCTAGCTCTAACGGAAACTCTAACGCTAACTCTAACGGTAACTCTAACGCTAGCTCTAACGGTAACTCTAACGCTAACTCTAACGCTAACTCTAACGCTAACTCTAACGCTAACTCTAACGCTAGCTCTAACGGTAACTCTAACGCTAGCTCTAACGGAAACTCTAACGCTAACTCTAACGGTAACTCTAACGCTAGCTCTAACGGTAACTCTAACGCTAACTCTAACGCTAACTCTAACGCTAACTCTAACGCTAACTCTAACGCTAACTCTAACGCTAACTCTAACGCTAGCTCTAACGCTAACTCTAACGCTAGCTCTAACGGTAACTCTAACGCTAGCTCTAACGGAAACTCTAACGCTAACTCTAACGGTAACTCTAACGCTAGCTCTAACGGTAACTCTAACGCTAACTCTAACGCTAACTCTAACGCTAACTCTAACGCTAACTCTAACGGTAACTCTAACGCTAACTCTAACGATAACTCTAACGCTAACTCTAACGCTAGCTCTAACGCTAACTCTAACGGTAACTCTAACGCTAACTCTAACGCTAGCTCTAACGGTAACTCTAACGGAAACTCTAACGCTAACTCTAACGGTAACTCTAACGCTAGCTCTAACGGTAACTCTAACGCTAACTCTAACGCTAACTCTAACGGTAACTCTAACGCTAACTCTAACGGTAACTCTAACGCTAACTCTAACGCTAACTCTAACGCTAACTCTAACGGTAACTCTAACGCTAACTCTAACGGTAACTCTAACGCTAACTCTAACGCTAGCTCTAACGGTAACTCTAACGCTAACTCTAACGCTAGCTCTAACGGTAACTCTAACGCTAACTCTAACGGTAACTCTAACGCTAACTCTAACGCTAGCTCTAACGGTAACTCTAACGCTAACTCTAACGCTAGCTCTAACGGTAACTCTAACGCTAGCTCTAACGGTAACTCTAACGCTAACTCTAACGGTAACTCTAACGCTAACTCTAACGCTAACTCTAACGGTAACTCTAACGCTAACTCTAACGGTAACTCTAACGCTAACTCTAACGCTAGCTCTAACGGTAACTCTAACGCTAACTCTAACTCTAACACTGACTCTAACGCTATCTCTAACAGTAACGCTAACTCTAACGCTAACTCTAACGCTAACTCTAACTCTAACGCTAACTTTAACGGTAACTCGCTGCCTGCTCATATCAGGAACTGTGACAATTACCACACCTTTAAAAAGGTCCTAAAAATCTGGTTAAAAACAAATCAATCTTGCACTCACAGGTAGTTTAATTAAAGTTTAATACTTAATCAATTTCTTGGGCGTGTTATGTTATCTTACCTGTGTCTGTCCTTGTAACTGACCTCTGTGACTTTGTTCTGTTCTTTGTACTATGTCTGTATTTTCCTTCTGTCAATGTTTCTTTACCCGCCTTAGGACAACGGATGCAATTTAGCTCTCACGCTAACTCTGGTACATTTACATTGATGCTTTTGGCTGACGTGTTGATTAATGTGCACTGTCCTAATTCAAATAAATAAATAAATAAATAAACTCTAACGCTAACTCTAACAGTAACGCTAACTCTAACGCTAACTCTAACGCTAGCTCTAACGGTAACTCTAACGCTAGCTCTAACGGAAACTCTAACGCTAACTCTAACGGTAACTCTAACGCTAGCTCTAACGGTAACTCTAACGCTAACTCTAACGCTAACTCTAACGCTAACTCTAACGCTAACTCTAACGCTAGCTCTAACGGTAACTCTAACGCTAGCTCTAACGGAAACTCTAACGCTAACTCTAACGGTAACTCTAACGCTAGCTCTAACGGTAACTCTAACGCTAACTCTAACGCTAACTCTAACGCTAACTCTAACGCTAACTCTAACGCTAACTCTAACGCTAACTCTAACGCTAGCTCTAACGCTAACTCTAACGCTAGCTCTAACGGTAACTCTAACGCTAGCTCTAACGGAAACTCTAACGCTAACTCTAACGGTAACTCTAACGCTAGCTCTAACGGTAACTCTAACGCTAACTCTAACGCTAACTCTAACGCTAACTCTAACGCTAACTCTAACGCTAACTCTAACGCTAACTCTAACGGTAACTCTAACGCTAGCTCTAACGGTAACTCTAACGCTAACTCTAACGCTAACTCTAACGCTAACTCTAACGCTAACTCTAACGCTAACTCTAACGGTAACTCTAACGCTAGCTCTAACGGTAACTCTAACGCTAACTCTAACGCTAACTCTAACGCTAACTCTAACGCTAACTCTAACGCTAGCTCTAACGGTAACTCTAACGCTAGCTCTAACGGTAACTCTAACGCTAACTCTAACGGTAACTCTAACGGAAACTCTAACGCTAACTCTAACGCTAGCTCTAACGGTAACTCTAACGCTAACTCTAACGGTAACTCTAACGCTAGCTCTAACGGTAACTCTAACGCTAACTCTAACTCTAACACTGACTCTAACGCTATCTCTAACAGTAACGCTAACTCTAACTCTAACGCTAACTTTAACGGAAACTCTAACGCTAACTCTAACGCTAACTCTAACGCTAACGCTAACTCTAACGCTAACTCTAACGCTAACCCTGAGATGCAGGTCAAGGTTCAGGAAACTGACTGCAGGGGTTTGACCGGTTCTAAAGTCAGATAAATAAAGTCTGGTTTGTACCTGGACAGAGCTGAGCTGCTCTCTCTGCGGCATCTCACTGTCATGAGCGCGGAGCAGCAGCGTGTGGCAGCCCACGGCCTGCAGGAGGCGCCCTGGCACTGTGAGGGTGGCAGAGTGGTTAGCCCCGGGCACAGTGAGGGTGGCAGAGTGGTTATCCCCGGGTACTGTGAGGGTGGCAGAGTGGTTATCCCCGGGCACTGTGAGGGTGGCAGAGTGGTTATCCCCGGGCACTGTGAGGGTGGCAGAGTGGTTATCCCCGGGCACTGTGAGGGTGGCAGAGTGGTTAGCCCCGGGCACTGTGAGGGTGGCAGAGTGGTTAGCCACAGTCAGCTGCAGCTCCGTGTTCACATCTGGAAGCAGGAGAATGACTCAAACGTTATGAGATCTTTGCCCAACATCGGGCTCTGGTCTTGTACCTGCTCGGACTGTGATGTGCAGGGGCCGTCTGTAGAGGGCGCTGCAGGAGTGCAGAGGGAATGAGCGAGATCCAGAGAAGCATCGCAGCACCGTCATGTTGAAGACTGAACACAGACAAAACCAGCAGGGGGCGCTCACATGACGTCACAACATCATAAACAACCTGTAGTTTCAAACAAGGAATAAAACCACCTAAACCGTCCGAGGTCACACGGAGAAAACCTTCACAATAAAAGCATCAAAAGAGAAAACCTTCACAATAAAAGCATCAAAAGAGAAAACCTTCACAATAAAAGAGCAAATAAAACGAGGATTTCCCAACGTTTCACAATGTTCTATAAATGTGTCCAATTTATTTGTTCAAATTGTGTTAATGTTGTTTTCAATGTTTTCCCAAATTTCTCTCTTTTAAAAAAAATATTCCCTCCCCTGTATTTTTAGTTTATTTAGTTTCGCCACATTTCTTCTGAACAATGATCAGGGACAAACACACACACACACACACACACACACACACGGACACACAAACACACTTAGATCCAACAGAAACGGTTCAGGTACAATAGAGCAGGAGTGGTTGCACCTGTGAGTGTGTGAGGACGAGGCGCAGACGAGGAGCAGTCGGTCTGGTTCTGAGCTCCACAGGAGAGAGAAGACCCTGAGGAGAAGATCACACGTCACGGTCTGAGGTCAAAGCGGTTTATTGTGAAAAGATCTGAACGGTCTGAGGTTGATGCTTTCCAGTTTCTTCCCTACTCCCTTGCGAGCGGAGTAGCAGTAGTAGTATTAGTAGTAGTATTAGTAGTAGTAGTAGTAGTATTAGTAGTAGTATTAGTAGTAGTAGTAGTAGTAGTAGTAGTAGTAGTAGTAGTAGTAGTATAAGCGTAAAAGAGTATAAGTATTAGTACCGTTCTGGCAGATGAAAGGCAGTTCTCGGTCGCAGTCTGAGGTCACAGCCCAGCGGCCTCCAGAGGAGCCCAGCACCAGCCCACACACCGGCCCAGGACCAAGGTCTGGACTCAGGTCTGGACTCAGGGCCCAGGCCGAGAAGATCAGGGCAGATCCATCAGACCAGGAGAAACCTGGAGGACACAAACATGGACAATGATCATTATAATCCAGGGACAACCTGAGGAAGCTGAACGTTTGGCAAAGGTCCTCACCGCCTCTGAACGTCTGAACATCTGAACATGATCAAACTAGAACCAAAAGACTCTCAGCTGCTACGAAAGCGAATGACTCTGCATCAGATTATGGCTCATATTAAAGCTCTGACTGAGCTCTTTCCAATGCTAAAAATGGTTCTGATCCTGAAGATATTGTAAAATACCCAAATATCGGCCCGATATATCGGTTGGGGCCTCCTTAAACCCTGTTGATGGTTCTGTGTCCCGTTCCAATATTTGTTTTAAATATTGCCGCCTCCCTCTGAGGAGCATTTAACGGTTTCCCGGCCTCCAAAACATGCTGGTCAGGTTGGCCCCCAGCGGTGGCTCGGCTCAGTCGCAGCGGCTCAGGACTAACACCTGAACACGGTTTCATTGTACGCTTGTGCAATGACAAATAAAGCTTTTTAGAGTTCCTGCCCCTGATTCAGAGCCTGGACCTGATTTGGACAAACTGATTACAAACAGCGCCACCTCCTGGGGCACTGCAGCCCTGCAGGTTGGACTCACCGGTGGAGTTCCCGCGGCGCCTCAGTCCGATCCAGGCGTGTCCGTCCGGGGGGAGGACGGTCTGAAGCCGGTCCTGAGTCCCGGGGTCAGTGACGTGAGCCAGATGCCCTCCCAGACGCTCGCACCAGCGCTCCGCCGGCTCGAAGGACCGCGGCTCGTCCACGTACCACAGGCCGGGCCCCCCGGCCACGACCAGGGGCCCCAGCAGCACAGCCAACAGCCACCGCAGCTTCATGAGGAAGAGTCTGGACGAGACGATGAAGACGCTGAAGTGAAACGAGAGACATCAGTGACAAGTTCTGTCATTTTATGTTTTCAATTCAAGATAAGGCGTTTATATTTAAATAATGGACTTGTCTGAGTTTAAATGTGTGCTTTTATTTTGTGAAATTAGTTTGAAAGATTTGCTCAGAGGGATTATGGATCTAGTTTAGTTAGAAAATAGTTATTAGTGAAAATAAAATACAATGATCCTTGTTTTTTGTATTCAAAACTGTAAATTCAAGGCTTTTATTTTGAAAACGCCAAAGATTCAAGGCTTTTATTTTGAAAACGCCAAAGATTCAAGGCTTTTATTTTGAAAACGCCAAAGATTCAAGGCTTTTATTTTGAAAACGCCAAAGATTCAAGGCTTTTATTTTGAAAACGCCAAAGATTCAAGGCTTTTATTGTGCAGATGTTGTTAAAGAGTTGTTAGAGTTTAGTCTCTTTGTCTGCACATCTGAAATGTGTTTATTCCTCCCGTCTTTAGCCGCTCTGTCTCCCACAAAGGAAATGACCATATTTGGATTACAGCCTTTCGTGCTACACGTGGATACCAAACAGGTCAGTATTTGTGAGTGAGCGTGGGAGAGACCAGACGTGTTGGAGCATAAACCTGGTAAAGAGTTTGATTTGGACTCAGAGTTAAAGAGGGAGTATCTGAAAGGGTCTCACCTGTAGCCGAGTCTGAAGGCGCTCCTGGCGGGCGCAGGACGGGCGCGGGTATAAGTGGGGTCTGAGGCCACGCCCTGGTCCTGGTCCAGTGTGGCTCTGGTGTTGACAGAGGAACCTGAGCCTGATGGACTCGGACAATGGAGGAAACATAATTACGCTGCATTAACGGTATTTACTCTCTTTAAACCAGAGCAGCGCCTACGGGGTTAAAGCGGTTTGGCCTGTTTTTAAACAAAGGGGGTTTAAGGGCTGGTGTGGGACAAGTTACTTTATGACTGTAATACTTTAAACCCCCTTCAACTTCCACTCCCATCTCCACCCTGGACTCCTTGTGTTCCCTGGGCTCCATCACGGGACCATCGGCCCCTCGTCAGCACTGGTTTGGTTTGTTTTTTTCTGCAAACTTCATTTGTAATTCCGTGTCCCACATTGTGGATACTGTTGTGCTCCGGGCCGGGTCGCGGAGGCAGCAGTCTCAGCAGAGATGTCCAGACTTCCCGATCCACCTGGGGGGCCCCGGGGCCACAGACACAAACACAGACTATCGTAGGAGCTCCAGACTTAGTGACTTTAGGGGGAAGTACTGGGGTGGAGACACACTTTATCCTCCATCCAGATGGACTCCGCGGCCGGGAAGAGGAAGGGCTCCGCCCCGTGTGGCTCCGCCCCCATGTGGCTCCGCCCCCATGACGCTCGCCGCCCGCAGAGCGCCGTGTGGCTCCGCCCCCATGTGGCCACGCCCCCGTGACAGAGCGCCGTGTGGTTTCACCTCTGCAGCTGCTCCTTTGTCTGACTTGTATCTGTAATATTATGTTTCATATGAAGACGTGTCTCCAGCTCTAACTAATGTCCCGAAGCTCTCAGGTGCAGCCACCTGCGCAAACACACACAAAACACACACAACACACACACACACAAAACACACACAAACACAAAACACACACAACACACAAAGAGCCCTTTATTCTCGTCCTCGGGTCCAGAGTCAGAGCTCATACAGAAGAGACCACGTTCTGGACTCGGTGGCACAGCGGTTAGTGCACGTGCAGCACAGCCAGTCAAAACACTGAATATCAGAGTTAGTTTCTGGTTGACCTCTTAACCCCCGTTTTAACCGAGGGACTTTTCTCCAGTTCAGCTTTACACAAATCTAAAACCAGAGAGCAACAGTGTAATGCCTCATTTGAAAGCACATCAGATTAAGAGAACAGCTGCTACAAAACAGCAAACAGGTCTTTGAAGCTGCTGGAGCCTCCCGAACATCACGCTGTAGGACCCACAGAGGGTCCTACAGGGGGTCCTACAGGGGGTCCTACAGGGGGTCCTACAGGGGGTCCTACAGGGGGTCCTACAGAGGGTCCTACAGGGGGTCCTACAGGGGGTCCTACAGGGGGTCCTACAGAGGGTCCTACAGAGGGTCCTACAGGGGGTCCTACAGGGGGTCCTACAGGGGGTCCTACAGAGGGTCCTACAGAGGGTCCTACAGAGGGTCCTACAGGGGGTCCTACAGGGGGTCCTACAGAGGGTCCTACAGAGGGTCCTACAGGGGGTCCTACAGAGGGTCCTACAGAGGGTCCTACAGGGGGTCCTACAGAGGGTCCTACAGGGGGTCCTACAGGGGGTCCTACAGAGGGTCCTACAGAGGGTCCTACAGACCCGTGTGTCTCTGAAAGACACAAATCTCTTCACATTACGATGATCTCGCTTCATCTTTCATGAAATATCGAAGGTTTTCAAACCTAGTCCAAGACCTTCAACTATTTCACGCTTCTCATCAGCAGATAAATCCTTTTTCTTTTTGCTTAATAATGTGGAACGTCCTTTTTCAGTCGTTTTTCATTAACTGGACTTAACCTGAAACTGATCCTCACAGGTCTGAGACACAAAACCATCCATGAGTTTTTCCTTCATGACTTTTAGAATGAGCATAATGATTGTTCACACAGAGGCCGAGTTCATGTTCCAGATGAAGCTGGTTATTCAGATCCACAGAAATAAACACACAGCCTTTCATGAGTCGACCTGAAGCTTTACAAACTGAAGGCCTGAGCTCCAGTCCAGAAGCTTTTAGATTTGGGTAAAGCTGCACATGTTTGGGATCAGAACTGGCCCAGTCCCTGCTCTGACAAACATCTCCTGATTATCTTCATATTCTTTAGTCCAAACACATCAGAAATGAAGCGACGCTGCGTCAGAGGAAATGTGATAAAGACATGAGTGCTTTAATGGAGGAGACGAGGAGAAGATCTGAGACAAAAGATCTGCTCCACAAAAGACTCTTTTACAAACATGTTGGAAATGTAGAACGGACTAAAGAAGCAGAACATAAATATTGCAAGATGTGAGAAGAAAAGCAGCAGGTGATGGGCTGTAAAATATAATGGGGCATATTCTATTTTCCTCAAAAAAAGAAATCTGAATAAGCTTAAAATAAACCCATAAAAATACTGACATTATGATCAAACTAACCACAATTATACTTTTCTGTACATAGATATTAAAGAAACGTTTCCCTGATCCACCAGTTGAGAACCTCTGCTCTGAATCTTCTGAAGGGCCAGAGGCTTGGTTCTTTAAGGCCGGGTTTGGCCCCCGGGCCTGACGTTCCCCTGATGTAAATGAATCGTCTCCAGTTTCTCTGAGTCACACAGTCATTTATGAAAATAGTTTAGTGTTTTTTAGTTCCTGTTGCTTTTCCTCCACAGTGAGGCAGCAGCGCCCTCTGGTGGAGCCACAGCTCTGCTACAGGAGTTCATCTAAACCATGGCCTGAAGAGACAGGTCTGAGTCTCCTCCAGGTGACTGCTGTAAAGCGCTTTGGGCCTAAAGAGGGTGAAACGCTCTATTCCAGTGCAGATGATTGATTCTTTTATTGTTTTTTCTGTTTCTATTGTTGACCACGTGTGCAGCACTTTGGGGCAGTTTATCTGTAACTATAGAAATAAACATTCTCTAAAGAGGGACGGGGACAAGGGTCTAAAGAGGGACGGGTGCTCACTGTGTGGTGCGCCCTCTGCTGGCTGAACGCTGCAGGTCATTTATTTCTCCTGCTCTCACTGTAAATGAAGTTGTCTCCCTCTGCTGGCCACACTTTTGCCGATCTGCAGATACTTCGGTCCTGAATGTGTGGCTGTTGTTCGGGTGTCGTTGCTATGGAGACGGAGAGAGAGGCCTCATGGGAGCTGTAGTTCCCGCGGTTCACACGTCCAGCGCCGACTTGATGAGAAGAACACATTTATGAACAGAGTCACCAGGAAATCCGGGTCAGAGGTCCAGACCTCCAGGGGATCTCACCGAGTGTCTCACCGAGTGTCCTGCTCATGGGCACAGAGAGAGAGAGAGAGAGAAATCCATCTGCCTCATCAGAGTAATCCAGATCTGCCTCGTCAGAGTAATCCA
Organism: Proterorhinus semilunaris; assembly: GCA_021464625.1. NCBI lineage: Eukaryota > Metazoa > Chordata > Actinopteri > Gobiiformes > Gobiidae > Proterorhinus > Proterorhinus semilunaris. The sequence continues at coordinate 754,482 of CM038353.1, read as the reverse complement.
GATCTGCCTCGTCAGAGTAATCCAGATCTGCCTCATCAGAGTAATCCATCTGCCTCGTCAGAGTAATCCATCTGCCTCGTCAGAGTAATCCAGATCTGCCTCGTCAGAGTAATCCAGATCTGCCTCGTCAGAGTAATCCAGATCTGCCTCGTCAGAGTAATCCAGATCTGCCTCGTCAGAGTAATCCATCTGCCTCGTCAGAGTAATCCAGATCTGCCTCGTCAGAGTAATCCAGCGCTCTCCGAAAGTCGACCTAACTAGAGCAAGTGTGAAAACGGCCTTAAAAACATGTGTCTTCATCCTCCTCTTCATCCTCCTCCTCCTCCTCCTCCTCAGGAGCCGCTGATTCCATCGTTTTCCTCTTTGTGCTTTTCTACAGAAAAACTAATGTCCTGAGTTCTTCTGAGTCTGAGGCGGAAACTCATTTTCATCGTAAACGTTCGAGACGTTCCTCAAACAGGAGACGATGAAACACGAGACGTCCGGCTCTAATGACGGCGAAGAGGAGAAGATGAGCCTCATGGGACTTTAACTTTATTACAAACAAAGACTTTAACTTTAAACAAAGACTTTAACTTTATCACAAACAAAGATTTTAACTTTAAACAAAGACTTTAACTTTATTACAAACAAAGATTTTAACTTTAAACAAAGACTTTAACTTTATTACAAAGATTTTAACTTTATTACAAACAAAGATTTTTACTTTATTACAAACAAAGATTTTAACTTTATTACAAACAAAGGCGTGTTCAGGCTAAATGCTCAATAATGAGTTTGAACTAAAACAATAATTAATCTTAATAATGTGGGATATTTGATTTGTTTCTTTTTGATCCTTTGTAAACATTGATGAATACGACGGTTTTGTATTTTATATATTGTAAATAACTGAATATAAAATACAAAAACATCTGTGAATACTGTAAATATATGCAAAGTGTGAAGTATGTAGATATATGTATACCTATGTCTGTATGTGTATATATATGTATATCTAAAACACTATGACTACTTAAACAATAAGTAAATCAATAGAATGGTGACCAGAAAGGTAATAATAAATTGCTTATATTATAAGCAATGATAAAAAATAAGAGAAAACTATAAAACTAAGTAAATACAGAAATCACAAACTTTTCTATTTTCGCAATATGTTTGTAAATCTCATCAGATTTTCAACCTGTGACCTGTGCTTCGAATTATCAATGCTGCTAATCAATAATTGTATTTTGAATGCGGGGTAGGCACTTGTAAGCTTTCTTGCTTCGGCCTACTCCTTTTGAGTTATAATTTATTTTTATTTTTACTTTTTTTTATGTAAATACAGTATAATGATGTAAATACTGTAAATAAAAATAAAATAAATAAATGTTTCCTCCTCTGAGCAGAAGAAACAACAAATAATCAAAAAGTATGGTTTTAAAGTGGGACAGCAGAACTAACATGAGATCAGGGAGAACAATGTGAAAACTCAACTTTTTATTGGTCATTTTTTATATTGGCCATGAAATAGTAAAATATTTAGGTATTTTTTCAGACTGTGGTCGTTTTGTGCTGGACTGAAGCGGATTAACATAATTATGTGAAAACAGTTTTTAAAAACGTAGCAGCTAATTGTGATTTCATACGATTGTTTTTGTGAGTCCGGGTTTTTAAAGAACGATTTAACCTCGTTTAAACTGAGGTCTGTTTGTTCATCATTTGCTCATTTTTCTGATACTAAAAATATTCATCTACAATATTTTTTACAGCCGTGAAAACCGTGACACGAGGCAGTTAAAGGCATGAGTGACCAATACCACATTTTTAATGAGTATATCTTAAAAAAACATATTCAAATATGGAACACGTTTTTGCCAAATGAAGAGTAAAAAAATGGAACAGAAAAACACGAGAGTTCAGAGAAAATGAACTGAACATTCAACACGTTTGACCTTTTGTTGGTTTTATTTATTCTCTCCAGTGGAAGTTTGAGTCCCGAGACTCTCAGCTCCGAATCTTCAAAAGTAAATCTGGAAACTTTAAAGAAACCAAAAAGTCAAATTTCAGGCCAAAAAAAAAACTGCAGCTGAAAGAGTTTTGGAACGTTTGTGTTTGTGATGAACGTGTGCAGAAAAAACGAAGCAGACAAAACTCGTTTAAAGATTCATTTATTTAACACGACGGAGACACTTTGTGCTTTTCACATTAAAACAAACTTCAAATTCAAACGAAAAGATTTGATTCAGCGCAGACGGAAAAGGTTCTTTAAGAGTTTCACCACAAAGAAAAATCATCCAGTGGAACGAGTTAAATGTTATTTCACATTCACAATAAAAGCTTCTTTATATTTACAGAATAAATCACTTTGATCCTTTATTTAGAAATATATTAATGATGAAGTGTGTGAGTCATTTGTGTTTATTTATTCAGTGAAACACGATGTTCAAACAGCAGCAGGAACAGTAGCAGTGAGTATTTGTACAGGACAGACGCAGTAGTGGTAGTAGTAGTAGTAGTAGTAGTAGTAGTAGTAGTAGTAGTAGTACTCTGGCAGCAGCTGCAGTAGTGATGGGAGTATTTGTAGTAGTTTAACTTTGAGCAGGGCCGGCTCAGGCCTCCGCGGGGCCCTGAGTTAGTGTAAACTGGGGCCCCTCATTAAACCTGTGCAGATGTTGATGTTTGAGCTCCTGGTGCTTCATGGTCCGGTGTTTCAGGCGAACAGGGAAAGGAGGAAAACTGTTTAACAAGTTTTATGTCATTTTATATTTTATGTCAAAATAGGGTGTTTTCTGCATTTAAATTATATATATAGTAGTAGTAATAATAGTATATTTAAAAGTATATTGTTTTTACTTTTGGGGTGGGCGCTTATAAGCCTTTGGCTTCGGCCCACTCCTTTCGAGCAGATAAACTGCTGAAATAAAGAAATAAAATAAAATAAAACTAAACTAACTAAAACAGATATTTAAAAAATCCCTCTGAGCTAAAGTGGAGACGTTTGAATGAACAGTTTCACAAATAAACCGATGGAGAAACGTGGACTCAGTGAAGAATTAAACACGTTATTGTTTTTTTGTTTCCAGGTGAAAGTTTCGACGTTCAGACCAAAAAGACTTTCGCCTGAACTCAACTTAATTCACTCTGGAACACGGGTGTTGCAGTTTGCTTTATTTGGAATATTACCCATGGTAATAATGTAGGCACTCTGGGGGGGCCCTGGGGCCGTCTGTTTAGGCTGAGCCCCCTGCACTGGAGTAATCAGATTACTGGAGTATCAGATTACTAGAGTAATGCCCAGCAGCTGAGATGATGGACCTGTGATAATAATTAAAGTAAACGCCTTATTTTAGAACAAGGCCCAGTGTAGTACTGACAGAAGTACTGCAGTAACAGTGTAGTACTGACAGAAGTACTGACAGAAGTACTGACAGAAGTACTGACAGAAGTACTGACAGAAGTACTGCAGTAACAGTGTAGTACTGACAGAAGTACTGACAGAAGTACTGACAGAAGTACTGACAGAAGTACTGACAGAAGTACTGCAGTAACAGTGTAGTACTGACAGAAGTACTGACAGAAGTACTGACAGAAGTACTGACAGAAGTACTGACAGAAGTACTGACAGAAGTACTGCAGTAACAGTGTAGTACTGACAGAAGTACTGACAGAAGTACTGACAGAAGTACTGACAGAAGTACTGACAGAAGTACTGCAGTAACAGTGTAGTACTGACAGAAGTACTGACAGAAGTACTGACAGAAGTACTGACAGAAGTACTGACAGAAGTACTGCAGTAACAGTGTAGTACTGACAGAAGTACTGACAGAAGTACTGACAGAAGTACTGACAGAAGTACTGACAGAAGTACTGACAGAAGTACTGCAGTAACAGTGTAGTACTGACAGAAGTACTGACAGAAGTACTGACAGAAGTACTGACAGAAGTACTGACAGAAGTACTGTAGTAACAGTGTAGTATTGACAGAAGTACTGTAGTAACAGTGTAGTACTGACAGAAGTACTGTAGTAACAGTGTAGTACTGACAGAAGTACTGCAGTAAAAGTGTAGTACTGACAGAAGTACTGCAGTAAAAGTGTAGTACTGACAGAAGTACTGCAGTAACAGTGTAGTACTGACAGAAGTACTGTAGTAACAGTGTAGTACTGACAGAAGTACTGCAGTAAAAGTGTAGTATTGACAGAAGTACTGTAGTAACAGTGTAGTACTGACAGAAGTACTGCAGTAAAAGTGTAGTACTGACAGAAGTACTGCAGTAACAGTGTAGTACTGACAGAAGTACTGCAGTAACAGTGTAGTATTGACAGAAGTACTGCAGTAACAGTGTAGTATTGACAGAAGTACTGCAGTAACAGTGTAGTACTGACAGAAGTACTATAGTAACAGTGTAGTACTGCAGTAACAGTGTAGTACTGACAGCAGTACTGCAGTAACAGTGTAGTACTGACAGAAGTACTGCAGTAACAGTGTAGTACTGACAGAAGTACTGCAGTAACAGTGTAGTACTGACAGAAGTACTGCAGTAACAGTGTAGTACTGACAGAAGTACTGACAGAAGTACTGCAGTAACAGTGTAGTACTGACAGAAGTACTGCAGTAACAGTGTAGTACTGACAGAAGTACTGCAGTAACAGTGTAGTACTGACAGAAGTACTGCAGTGAAGAGTATTTTAGTTACACGATGCCCTCGCTGCGCTTGCTCCTCCACACCACCAGGGCGGTCATGAGCAACGTGGCGAGGACGGGCCCCAGGATGAAGGGCCCGCTGACCTCGGAGGGCGGGTCCCGGAGGGCGCGGCCAATCAGAGCGCACTTGCTGAAGTACTTCCTGTGCACGTCCACGAAGAAACGATCCACGTCACGATTGGGCCAAAAACAGCCGAGTCTCAGAGCGACCAGGTACGAGCAGTTCGTCAGCTCGGAGTACGGCCTTCAAAACAATAAACATCAACATCATTAACATAATTAACATAATTAACCTCATTAACATATTTAACATCATTAATATCATTAACATAGAACAGGTACGAGCAGTTCGTCAGCTCGGAGTACGGCCTTCAAAACAATAAACATCAACATCATTAACATAATTAACATAATTAACCTCATTAACATATTTAACATCATTAATATCATTAACATAGAACAGGTACGAGCAGTTCGTCAGCTCGGAGTACGGCCTTCAAAACAATAAACATCAACATCATTAATGTAATTAACATCATTAACATCATTAACATCATTAACATCATTAACATCATTAACCTCATTAACATATAACAGGTACGAGCAGTTCGTCAGCTCGGAGTACGGCCTTCAAAACAATAAACATCAACATCATTAACATAATTAACATAATTAACCTCATTAACATATTTAACATCATTAATATCATTAACATAGAACAGGTACGAGCAGTTCGTCAGCTCGGAGTACGGCCTTTAAAACAATAAACATCATCATTAACATCATTAACCTCATTAACATATTTAACATCATTAACATAATTAACATCATTAACATCATTAACATCATTATCATTAATATCATTAACATCATTAACATAGAACAGGTACGAGCAGTTCGTCAGCTCGGAGTACGGCCTTTAAAACAATAAACATCATCATTAACATAATTAACATAATTAACCTCATTAACATATTTAACATAATTAATATCATTAACATATAACAGGTACGAGCAGTTCGTCAGCTCGGAGTACGGCCTTTAAAACAATAAACATCAACATCATTAATGTAATTAACATCATTAACCTCATTAACATATAACAGGTACGAGCAGTTCGTCAGCTCGGAGTACGGCCTTTAAAACAATAAACATCATCATTAACATCATTAACCTCATTAACATATTTAACATCATTAACATAATTAACATCATTAACATCATTAACATCATTATCATTAATATCATTAACATCATTAACATAGAACAGGTACGAGCAGTTCGTCAGCTCCGAGTACGGCCTTTAAAACAATAAACATCATTAATATCATTAACCTCAGTAACATCATTATTATTAATGATGTTAATGACGTTAACATAATTAATAATAAAGCTTTGATGCATGATATTATTACTACAGTTTAAATGTGGACATAAATATAGCGGTGAAAAGACATTTCAAATCGATTGATATGAAAAGTGGGCTAAAGCTTGTGTTACAGGCCAAGCCTGGCCCTTTAAGAGCAGTGCATTGTGGGTTGTCTTGGGCCTGTGTAGGCCGATGTTTTAGCGCTCCTCTGTCATACTCCTGTTCTATTTCTGAATACAAATATGCCTAACGAGTATTACGCCTGTTCAGCCTCTAACAGATCACTGGGAAGAACAGACTTCGTTCATTAGTTTGTGTCCGTGAAGTTTCTCTCTGAAGAGTGGACTTCTGTGAGTGACGGGCCGGGTCTGTTATATTATGTAGTAGTAGCAGCAGTAGCAGTAGTAGCAGTAGCAGCAGCAGCAGCAGTAGCAGTAGCAGCAGTAGCAGCAGCAGCAGCAGTAGCAGTAGCAGCAGTAGCAGTAGTAGCAGTAGCAGCAGCAGCAGCAGTAGCAGTAGCAGCAGTAGCAGTAGTAGTAGCAGCAGTAGTAGTAGCAGCAGTAGCAGTAGCAGCAGCAGTAGTAGCAGTAGCAGCAGTAGTAGCAGTAGTAGTAGCAGTAGCAGTAGCAGTAGCAGCAGTAGTAGCAGTAGCAGTAGTAGCAGTAGCAGCAGTAGCAGCAGTAGCAGTAGTAGCAGTAGTAGTAGCAGTAGCAGCAGTAGTAGCAGTAGCAGTAGCAGTAGCAGCAGTAGTATCAGTAGCAGTAGCAGTAGTAGCAGTAGTAGCAGTAGTAGCAGTAGTAGCAGTAGTAGCAGCAGTAGCAGCAGTAGCAGTAGTAGCAGCAGTAGCAGCAGCAGCAGTAGCAGTAGTAGCAGTAGCAGCAGTAGTGGCAGCAGTAGCAGTAGCAGCAGCAGTAGCAGTAGCAGTAGTAGCAGTAGTGGCAGCAGTAGCAGTAGTAGCAGCAGTAGCAGCAGCAGCAGTAGCAGTAGTAGCAGTAGCAGCAGTAGTGGCAGCAGTAGCAGTAGTAGCAGCAGCAGTAGCAGTAGCAGTAGTAGCAGTAGTAGCAGCAGTAGCAGCAGTAGCAGTAGTAGCAGCAGTAGCAGCAGCAGCAGTAGCAGTAGTAGCAGTAGCAGCAGTAGTGGCAGCAGTAGCAGTAGCAGTAGCAGCAGCAGTAGCAGTAGCAGTAGCAGTAGCAGTAGTAGCAGCAGTAGCAGCAGCAGCAGTAGTAGCAGTAGTAGCAGTAGCAGTAGCAGTAGCAGTAGCAGCAGTAGCAGCAGTAGCAGCAGCAGTAGTAGTAGTAGTAGCAGTAGTAGCAGTAGCAGCAGCAGCAGTAGCAGTAGCGGCAGTAGCAGCAGTAGCGGCAGTAGCAGCAGCAGTAGTAGTAGTAGCAGTAGCAGCAGCAGCAGTAGCAGTAGCGGCAGTAGCAGCAGTAGCGGCAGTAGCAGCAGTAGCAGCAGTAGCAGTAGCAGTAAAAGTACTCACTCCAAAGTGTCCTCCCAGCTGCACCACTGGTCCGGGTCTAACTCGTCCATGTCTAAACCGAAGCGGCTCAGGCAGAACTCGTCCACAGCCTCCGAGTACTCGCTACTGCATCCCAGTACTGCAGGAAGTACTGCAGGAAGTACTGCAGGAGAGAAGTACAACAGTTAGTGTCCGCACTCACAGCAGGGGGCGCCGTTTGGAAGAGCCGAGCTAAGGCTGACAGTGAATTAAACCTTAACCAAGTGTGTTTCTTCATTTCAGCTTTACCCAAATCTACAAAACCCATGTAAACGGATCACTGACCCAGCAGCTGTGAGGGTGTTTTGTCCTCGGCTCCGGCTGCTCTTGGTTCTTTGCATAAACAAATGGCTCTGAGCTCAGCCCTGACGGCTGGAAACACACTTGTCATGTCCCAACTGAAGACGGGACAACCGGAAACACACTCGTCATGTCCCAACTGAAGACGGGACAACCGGAAACACACTTGTCATGTCCCAACTGAAGACGGGACAACCGGAAACACACTCGTCATGTCCCAACTGAAGACGGGACAACAGGTAACACATTCGTCATGTCCCAACTGAAGCCGGGACAACAGGAAACACACTCGTCATGTCCCGGGCAGCAGGGGGCGCTGTTCACACACATGATGTTTCAGCAGAAACATGTTCAGTGTTGGATTGAGAGAAACTGATCCTGAGCTACATTTATATCGTTTTCTCGGTGAAGCTGAAGGCACAGACTGGTCGCCCCACTTCCATCAGTCTGCCCCTGGGCAGCTGTGGCTACAATAGACTCTTACCACCACAAGTGTAGGCGGTTATTATTAAATATTATCCATCCATCTTCTTCCACTTGTCCGTTGTCGGGTCGTGGGGGCAGCTGTTGGAGCTGCACCAGCCCCTATAGCGCCCCCTGCAGGTGGTGGGTCCACAGAAGGACGGCCTCATGGTTCTACCCGGGCCTGTTGGTCTCTCATAAGGGGCTTCTGAACCGCTCTCTGTCTGACCCGTCACCCAGGACCTGTTTGCCCTGGGAGACCCTACCAGGGGCACGAAGCCCCCGACCACAGAGCTCCAGGATCATTCAGGTCAAACCCTCCCCCACGTTAATGGGGGGGCTCCAGGAGGGGCACCTCCTGGATCCCCCCTTATTATTCTCTTGTTAATTCAAAACATTTGTCCCGTTGTGATGCAGGAAACAGAGGAAGATTAAAAGAGCAACTGAGTTTCTCTCAGAGACTGGACTGAAGCTGAAGCTCCTGCTGGAAAAATAATGGACTTGTTTTCACTCTGTCCATAAGAGTTCCCTGACCCGTCCCGTTTGCCCCGGGAGAGCCCCCCCCCCCCCCTCACCACGAGGAGGTGCCGTTGGTGAGATCTGGGTAACGACTGAAAGGACGAGCTCCTGGATACAGGCGGCTGAGGAGCTCAGAGTAGAGCTGCTGCTCCTTCATGTGGAGAGGAGCCTCCTGGTCCCTCCCTCAGGAGGTGTTCCAGGCATGTCCCACTGTGAGGAGGTCCAGGACAGCTGGAGGAGCTGTCTGGGGAGAGGGAGGTCTGGGCATCTCTGCGACCCGGTCCCGGATAAAGAAAATGGACGGATGGTGCAAGTTCAGACAAACACGTGGAGGTCAGAACAACGAGAACGAAGAGTTTGATTAAAGTTCCTTTAGCTCCTCTGTGGAAGAACCTCAGTCCCAGGTGATCCATGAACAGAAGGTCAAATTAAGTTCAGCTTATCCGGATTTTAAAATGTAACATTTCACAAACATTGGATGAATATAAAAACGTAACCAGTAAGATACTGCTCGAATAAACAAATAAACTAACCAGCCCCCCCCCCCCCCCCCCCCTCCTCATTGTGTAACAGCACGAGCTTCTCATTTCCAAACTAAAGCGTATGAAGCTCAAGTGTCGCTCTTCTGTTTCCTCTCAATGAGTCACGGCTGAAACGAGGCCACGGCCGCCCGCAGGCAGAGCGGCTCCGGAGCGGCTCTCCCCGGCTCCGGAGCGGCTCTTCCCGGCTCTGGAGCGCGGCTCTCCCCGGCTCTGGAGCGGCTCTCCCCGGCTCTGGAGCGGCTCTCCCCGGCTCTGGAGCGGCTCTCCCCGGCTCTGGAGCGGCTCTCCCCGGCCGTATATGAACAGACCTCCCCCCGGTGAGCGCGTCCTCTCAAACCGAAGCGCGCTGCGGATCCACTCACCCAAAAGCAGCAGCACCGACGGCCCCCGCAGCAGCAGCAGGATCCATTGCGGGCAGCGATCCGCTCCTGGCCGGGCCATTCCGACGCGCGTGAGCCCGGACAGGTGCAGCGCAGGTGGGTTTGGTCTGAGGAGTTCGGTTACAGGGAGAGACGGGCTCGTGACGCGACAGTCGGAGACGATAGACTCAAACGCTCCGCTCCCTGATCTGGACCAAACCGAGACCAAACCGAGACTAAACCGAGACTAAACCCAGACTAAACCAGGTCTAAACGTGGACTAACCAGGCGCACGGTCCAGAGCTCGCGTCACGCTGCGCTTCTTCTGCGCCTGAACGCGTCCCGCCTCCGCTCAACACCGCGTCTCCCCCTCTCCTCTCTCTCCCCCCCTCCCTCTGTCTCTCTCTCCCCCCCCCCCCCCTCCCTCTGTCTCTATCTCACTCACGCTCGGGGGCCACGCGGAGGGGAAACTGGGGCACGAGGGGCGCACGAGCCTCGGGAGAAGTGTTTTGTTTTGGGGAGGAATGTCACTGCGGCAAATGGAGCGGACAGGTGAGTGACAGCGCCCTCTGCTGGAACAGGTGGGACACGGAAGAAGACGTCACAAACGGGACACGTTTCAGAAAACTGACTATCTCATCCACATTCTCCCAGGCAGATGAACATGTTCCTTTAGAAGAACGGAGATCCTTCACAAACTTCTCTCCAAGAGCACCCGCGTCAATATGGCTTCAGGAAGAACTACAAAGATACGTTCCTCTAATATACAAGGAGCTCCAAACTCTGTGGTAGCCTCTGCTCTCCACTGCTGTCAGACTGTACAACACTACTGTAAACATGTACAATAGCTCCCCCTTCTGCAAAAATACAATATCTGTATCTCCGTCACTTTATCAACCACTTGCACTAACACTGAACAGACTGAATATTATGGTCTGTTTATCGTATTGTGTTTGTTCATATTTTGCCCTTAAAGTTTGTTTATTTTTTTGTTTATAAGACTATTTTTACTATTTAAGAGTTTGCACACGTCCCGTCTGAGAGCTGAGCGTGACCAGTGTGAGATCCATAAAGGCTTAACCCTCGTGTGGTCCATTTTTTGACATTGGGGTCTTTAAAGGGCAACATTGAAGGATCACACGAGGCTTAAAAAAGCATTGGACACGATGAAACAAAATGGCGTCCGTGGAGTAAAATCTAATCCGTCAGGAAAGATCGACTGGAATGGAGATCTGGAAAAGAACTCATTTATTCCCCAATGTTCGGTCCAAATGTTTAGATAAACCAATTCCCTCTTGACATTGGAGATACACTCGATGTGAGCTCGAGTACCTCACAAACACCAGTGATTCCCAACGTGTGGTCTTCAAGCTTCCATAATCAGAGCTGCTTTAAGTTTCCGAGTCTAAATAATGACACGGTTAAAGCCGCTCTTTAAAGCTTCCAGATGTTCCTCCGGTTTGTGGAGCCCAGTGTTGTATGTGTTAGCCCAGCTTTAGTATGCCACAAGGGGCGCCACAAGGATCAGTCTAGGGTCCTAAACTGTCCTTACTATATTGTATTTAAATGATCTTTATTACCTACCAAATTGAAATATTAACGATGACAATGTGATGGAAAAGACACAGAAGGAAAAACTCCAGGACCCGTTTGGACATGGCTTTTATTGTCGAGTGATTTGGAGAAACTGAGGAAAGGCACGATCCTGTACACAGCGCCACCCTGAGGACCCCCGCTGTAGACGCGGCCCTTTACAGCCACGTGAACGAAAACCAAACAGAAGCAGGAGACGAGGAACCGAAACATCTCTGTCCAAAGCCTTAAAGGAAAGTCTCGTCTCTGTAAACAGCGGATCTGTGGGAAAGGGCAGGCGTCTGGACGGGGCACTTCAGGCGCTGGGTTTACGTGGGTTTGGGGAGAGTCTGAGGTCAGTGTCGGTGTTCGCCCACATCCCGCGGCGAGTCGGAGGAGAAGAGGTGCGGCCGCAAACCTGCAACAGGAACAAGCGCCATTTAAGGAACCGGCTGGAATAAACATTCAGATAACCGAATACAGGCCTCACTGTATCTTAAGTACAGGATTATGTGACCTTTCATGCTCTTACTCTTTTGGAATGCAGGGGGCGCTAACGCTCCCTCTCGGTACCTGACAAAGTGCAAAGGAGTTTTTGGACAATGACGAGCAGTTTTCCTTCGCCTTGTGCAAAAAAGTTGAATTAATTTGTATCCCTGTATTGAAGCATAATTCAGTCTGTTAAAAATTAGGGACGCACCGATACCCGATACTGGACGATATCGGGTATCGGTTACAAATATCCGATACTGAACAGATGCCACTTCTGACTCTCACCGTTTTGAAAACACTTAGTGAATATGAACCTGCTGTTGGTCGTTTAAAACCCCGCAAATGTGTTTTATCGCCGTGCAAAATGCTGCTAAAGCTAGCATCAACAGGCTAAAGCTAGCATCAACATGCGAAAGCTAGCTGATGCTAGCATCAACAGGCTAAAGCTAGCATCAACGTGCTAAAGCTAGCATCAACGTGCTAAAGCTAGCATCAACGTGCTAAAGCTAGCTGCAACGTGCTAAAGCTAGCATCAACGTGCTAAAGCTAGCATCAACGTGCGAAAGCTAGCATCAACGTGCGAAAGCTAGCATCAACGTGCGAAAGCTAGCATCAACGTGCGAAAGCTAGCATCAACGTGCTAAAGCAAGCTGCAACGTGCTAAAGCTAGCTGCAACGTGCTAAAGCTAGCTGCAACGTGCTAAAGCTAGCTGCAACGTGCTAAAGCTAGCATCAACGTGCTAAAGCTAGCTGCAACATGCAAAAGCTAGCATCAACGTGCTAAAGCTAGCTGCAACATGCAAAAGCTAGCATCAACGTGCTAAAGCTAGCTGCAACATGCAAAAGCTAGCATCAACGTGCTAAAGCTAGCTGCAACGTGCTAGCTGCAACATGCTAAAGCTAGCTGCAACATGCTAAAGCTAGCTGCAACATGCTAAAGCTAGCTGCAACACGCTAAAGCAAGCTGCAACGTGCTAAAGCTAGCTGCAACGTGCTAGCTGCAACATGCTAAAGCTAGCTGCAACATGCTAAAGCTAGCTGCAACATGCTAAAGCTAGCTGCAACGTGCTAAAGCTAGCTGCAACGTGCTAAAGCTAGCTGCAACATGCTAGCTGCAACATGCTAAAGCTAGCATCAACATGCTAAAGCTAGCATCAACAGGCTAAAGCTAGCATCAACATGCTAAAGCTAGCATCAACAGGCTAAAGCTAGCATCAACAGGCTAAAGCTAACATCAACTAATCAAACAAACTACGATGGGCTCAATGAAAGAGGCCTAATGAGATAAAATGGCCGCGTGTTTGTATTTTAGTTTATGAAACGTTAAAGAATCTCTGATCTAACATTTGTTTACTGTTTTTCCATTACAGTTTAATCGTAAATAGCCTATAACTGATCACTGAACTTAAACGATTCATTGATCTCACAGCAGACGCTTCTAATCAAGTCTATTTAAGGTATCGGTAAATATCGGATATCGGCGAATACTCAAACCCCCGGTATCGGTATCGGAGGCAAAAAGCTGGATCAGCGAGTCTCTTAAAGACACATGTTTGTGTCGTCGTGACTCCGGGCGTGGCTCACCTGCCGGGCTCTTGTAGACTTTGGCTCCGCCCCTGATGGCGTTCTGGCGGTGGTTGTGCGTCCTCTTCCGGTCTCCTCCAGGGGGACTCAGCGGCGCCCCCCTTTGGTCGGACGAGCCGTGCGTTTCCTGTCGGACGCGCTCGTCTTTACCCCTGGGGCGTCGCTCGCTCCTGTCGCCGTGGTGATGCCGCCGCTCCTTCTTCACGTCTCTGCGCTCCGCCCTGACCCCGCCCTCCTCCGCCCTGAGCGTCTGAGCGTCCCGCGGCGAGGGCTCGGGCCTGAGGCTGGCGTTGGGCACAGGGGGGGCGTGAGCGGGCACGAGGCGGCTCACGGGAAAGTCCGAGGAGGGAGGAGGCAGCAGCAGCAAGGGGGGCGGGTCCAAGAGCAGCGAGGGGGGCGGGTCCAGGAGCAGCGAGGGGGGCGGGTCCAGGAGCAGCGAGGGGGGCGGGTCCAGGAGCAGCGAGGGGGGCGGGTCCAGGAGTGAGGGCCCGGGCAGCGCGTCACACGTTAGAGAACTCTCCGTACGAGGCTTCTTAGCGGCTTGTGTCGCCTGCAGCAAAAACACACAACGACACTTTAGACACAAAACACAAACTACATTTGACCTCCGACCCCCGAGCTGTTCAGCTTTACCCCAATCTAAGAACTTCTGCAACAAAAAACAGACTTCAAAACTATGACATAATGGGGCAACAAAAACACTTTTACTCTGGAGTTTCCTTAAGTCTTTCCTGACATTAATTATTCATTATATTATTATAATATATATATATATATATATATATATATATATATATATATATATATATATACTGTGCAAGTTCACTCTACCTTGCACAGAGAGAGTGACCCCCCCAGGAACAAATACTCTGATATTAAACTGAGACTGACCCTCCAGTTCCGGATCCGCTTGAGTCGACTCGGCGTCTTCTCCAGGATCTGCAGGAACTCGTGCGTGAGCTCTGAAACACAGAGGAAGTGACTACAGCGCCCCCCACAGGAGGAAGTGACTACAGCGCCCCCCACAGGAGGAAGTGACTACAGCGCCCCCCACAGAGGAAGTGACCATGTTTGGGCGTGCTACACGTGGATACCAAACATGTGAACATTGGGGAATAGAATGTAATGAGTTGCCCCCCGGTCGTAGCAGCTGAGCGGCCCGACTGAGCGGCCCGACTGAGCGGCCCGACTGAGCCCCCGTGAACCCACCGTCCAGCAGCTGCAGGGTCACCGTGGGGTCCACGTACTCCCACCAGTGCTTCCCGTCCGTGGACACGGGGATCTCCCAGTTGGACCACTTGCAGGCCAGGTGGATGCACACGCAGGCGATCACTGTGGGCCGGTGCTGCAGGCAGAAGGTGGTGAGGTGGAGGCTGAGGGGGCGGGGACAGGGGAGAGGGGGCGGGGACACGGGGAGGAGCGCGTTAACACAGACTCCAGAGCGAGCTCATACAGTAACAGCTCAACAGGGCGGGACGGTCCCGCGTTATTCAATACCAGAGCAACCGTTACCTGGAACTATGCAGAACCAGAAAACAGAACCTATTCCTTTTCCTGCATCATTTATCTGAGGTCAAACAACACATTTCCCCCCTCACTTTCCCCCCCCCTCAGTTTCCCCATCTTTTGCCCCATTGCCCCCACTTTAGACCCAGCAACAGCATCAACAGTTTGCTGACTGTGATCGGGATTCGTTCAAACTATTCAGCTCAAGGTTTCGATCACTTTCTGGATCTGCAGGAGAGTCAGTAAACGCCACATGATATTTTAAGAGGAGCTGAAATAAAGTGCAGGTTACTCCACACATGACGAGCACAGACAGGAAGTAGATGGACAGACAGGAAGTAGATGGACAGACAGGAAGTAGATGGACAGACAGGAAGTAGATGGACAGACAGGAAGTAGATGAACAGACAGGAAGGAGCTGGACAGACAGGAAGGAGATGGACAGACAGGAAGGAGATGGACAGACAGGAAGTAGATGAACAGACAGGAAGTAGATGGACAGACAGGAAGTAGATGATTAAAGGAGACGTGTTTGTGACCAGCTCGTTCAGAACGTCAGCATTTTATCGCAGGAAAAACGTCACAAAATTCAAATATCCTGAGGAAAGTTCGAGGTTTTGAGCCGCTGTGGTTCAGCTTTACCCAAATCTAAAAGGTTTTAGTTTTAGTTGCTTTTATGTAACGTTTTGGCCGTATTTAGATTTTTAGTGGAATGTACCTGAAATGAATGAACATTACAAAACCCTGACAACAAAAACGAGGAAAGCGCTGAGGCCTTAGCTTTCAAATGAGGCGTTACCCTGGCCTAGAGGCTGTACGTTCAGGGTTTATACAGCAGCGAGTTCATGCCTTTTAAAATCAAAACCTACATCATTTAAGATTTGCAAAGATCATCAAACAGACAGAGAATTGGAAAAAACTGGAACATTGAGTAAAAAAAAAAAGGTGAATTTGAGCCCAAACTGCAGCTGTTAAGCCTGTTTTAGATCAGCGGTTCCCAAAGTGTGGGTCGCAGGATGATTTCAGACAATACTGTTAACATTCCTGACATAGAATCTGAAGTATTTTGGTTAAAACAGGGTATTTTAGTGAAAGTCTCCTTTAATCAGCGTTGTAGACAGGACTGTATATCCCACATCTCTAACAGAGTAATTACGTAATAACAGTATTCAGAGTACACAGAGTACACAGAGCACGTCATAGTAGTAACTAGAGTAATAGGAGGTACTTACCAGAGCCCATGTAAAGCTTACTCTCTCTGTGTTAGGGCTACACCTCAGTCTGAATAAAAATGCACTTTAACCCGAGGACGCACTAACTTCAGACCTGCATTCAACCCTCTGCCGACAGGCCTCAGTACACCGCTGTGCCTGCGGGGGGCGCTGCAGGGGGAGGCGGGGGTGGGAGGAGCTGAGACACTGACTAACTCTGCCCTGACCGGAGGCTAAAGACATGAATGTGGAGATCTATGTGTGACCGGGATAGAGGGAGGACGGAGGGAAAAGGAAATGCTGAGTGGTTTTGATTTTGTTATTCGTAATTTATGGTTGTCCCTTTGATCCCGCCTCTCCTCGCCCCCTTGATCCGCCTCTCCTCGCCCCCTTGATCCCACCTCTCCTCGCCCCCTTGATCCCGCCTCTCCTCGCTCCCTTGATCCGCCTCTCCTCGCTCCCTTGATCCGCCTCTCCTCGCTCCCTTTATCCCGCCTCTCGCTCTCTCACCCCGCCTCTCCTCGCTCCCTTGATCCCGCCTCTCCTCGCCCCCTTGATCCCGCCTCTCCTCGGCCCCTTGATCCCGCCTCTCCTCGGCCCCTTGATCCCGCCTCTCCTCGCCCCCTTGATCCCGCCTCTCCTCGCTCCCTTGATCCCGCCTCTCCTCGCCCCCTTGATCCCGCCTCTCCTCGCTCCCTCGCTCCGCCTCTCCTCGCTCCGCCTCTCCTCGCTCCCTCGATCCCGCCTCTCCTCGCTCCCTCGATCCCGCCTCTCCTCGCTCCCTTGACCCCGCCTCTCGCTCTCTCGCCCCGCCCCTCGCTCTCTCGCCCCGCCTCTCGCTCTCTCGCCCCGCCTCTCGCTCTCTCGCCCCGCCTCTCGCTCTCTCGCCCCGCCTCTCGCTCTCTCGCCCCGCCTCTCGCTCTCTCGCCCCGCCTCTCGCTCTCTCGCCCCGCCTCTCGCTCTCTCGCCCCGCCTCTCGCCCCGCCTCTCGCTCTCTCGCCCCGCAGCGCTCCACGCCGCAGCACCACGGCCCGTTGAACAGCAGAGGGCGCCCTGCATCACTGGAAGCTACTGTGCGCTCAAAGTGCAGTAAAGTAACCACCTGTTGGTAGCCATGAAATACGACGTCTGCGCCAGATCCTTACTCGCTGAAACACAGAGGCACAGGATTAAAACCATTCAGCACAGAGGATTAAAAACATTCAGCACAGGATTAAAAACATTCATCACAGGATTAAAAACATTCATCACAGGATTAAAAACATTCATCACAGGATTAAAAACATTCATCACAGACAGAGGATTAAAAACATTCATCACAGAGGATTAAAAACATTCATCACAGGATTAAAAACATTCATCACAGGATTAAAAACATTCATCACAGGATTAAAAACATTCATCACAGGATTAAAAACATTCATCACAGGATTAAAAACATTCATCACAGGATTAAAAACATTCATCACAGGATTAAAAACATTCATCACAGGATTAAAAACATTCATCACAGGATTAAAAACATTCATCACAGGATTAAAAACATTCATCACAGGATTAAAAACATTCATCACAGGATTAAAAACATTCATCACAGGATTAAAAACATTCATCACAGGATTAAAAACATTCATCACAGACAGAGGATTAAAAACATTCAGCACAGAGGATTAAAAACATCACACTAAAGTAAATCAGACACAACGGGAAAGAGCTTCAGAGCAGATTATTTGATGAACTTCTGCAGGATAAAAAGTCGAGCGACGTCATTGGCTTCACTTTAAGAAGACTCGGCCTGAGCACAAAAATAATGCTTTGTTTTTATAACGAGGTTCTGGAAATCTCAGACGGCACGGCCTGGATCGGCTCCTACTGGCAAACCATCCATGATACTAAGTCCTAATTACTGAAGGATTAAACCCGTCATATGCACTTTAATCACATTTAAAGCCAGTGTTTTTAATCACATTTAAAGCCTTCAGACAATGACTTTTCCTGCTTCTTTAATGTCCTGCAGAACTCCTGAGGAAACATCAACTACACAAACCTGTTTTACTGAGATGAAGAGAGAAGGTCGTACCTCTGACTAGCTGCGTGCACTTGACCACATCAGTGTGAGGGTGGTCTATAGTGACCTCGAAACCTGCACACAGACCACAGCGTCTCACACACGGACCACGGCGTCTCACACACGGACCACACGGACCACAGCGTCTCACACACAGACCACAGCGTCACACACGGACCACAGCGTCTCACACACAGACCACAGCGTCACACACGGACCACAGCGTCTCACACACGGACCACAGCGTCTCACACACGGACCACAGCGTCTCACACACGGACCACAGCGTCACACACAGACCACAGCGTCACACACGGACCACAGCGTCTCACACACGGACCACAGCGTCTCACACACGGACCACAGCGTCTCACACACGGACCACAGCGTCTCACACACAGACCACAGCGTCACACACGGACCACAGCGTCTCACACACAGACCACAGCGTCACACACAGACCACAGCGTCACACACGGACCACAGCGTCTCACACACGGACCACAGCGTCTCACACACGGACCACAGCGTCTCACACACAGACCACAGCGTCACACACAGACCACAGCGTCACACACGGACCACAGCGTCTCACACACGGACCACAGCGTCTCACACACGGACCACAGCGTCTCACACACGGACCACAGCGTCTCACACACGGACCACGGCGTCTCACACACGGACCACACGGACCACGGCGTCTCACACACGGACCACACGGACCACGGCGTCTCACACACGGACCACACGGACCACACCGTCTCACACACGGACCACACGGTCACACACACGGACCACACGGACCACAGGGTCACACACAGACCACACGGACCACACCGTCTCACACACGGACCACACGGACCACACCGTCTCACACACGGACCACACGGTCACACACACGGACCACACGGACCACAGGGTCACACACGGACCACACGGACCACACCGTCTCACACACGGACCACACGGTCACACACACGGACCACACGGACCACAGGGTCACACACACGGACCACACGGACCACAGGGTCACACACACGGACCACACGGACCACGGCGTCTCACACACGGACCACACGGACCGCGGCGTCTCACACACGGACCGCGGCGTCAGTATTATTAAAGTACAGGTATCGGTGAACACAGTATCGTTAAAGTACTGGTATCGTTAAAGTACTGGTATAAAGTACCGTCTCCAGCCCGGACTCCCGAGCGTCAGAAACTCACCCAGAGCCTGTAGGACGATGGATTCCAGAAGCACCAGCTCCTGGGCCTGTTGCAGATACGCCTGAGGAGCAGAGACAGCGTTAGTTTATTTATTAAAGGGACCATGAACATTTGCTGCAGTGCACCAGAGTTAGCCTGAGGCTAATTCACATCTGCCGTCCCAGCAGGGAACGGACGACCCATAACAGAAGACAAGGGGTCGCCCAGGAGAGACAAACCACACACAACCAGACAATAACATCTGTGTATCCGGTTCTCTTCAGAGCGGCTGGGACGTCCTGTCCATGCGCGGCTACATTAGCGGTTTTCCCAGGCGAACAAACCGTAGGGGGCGCTGCTGAGCTACTGCAGGCCCGGGGGGCGGACTGTCAATGTACATCGAATTCTGATTGGCTGATAATTCTGTCAGTCACGCTGGCTGTCAATCATGTGACCACACCTGAGGAGGAGCAGCTCAGAGGCGTTTAAGGCACTTTTTGAGCAGGAAATTATAGTTACACATAAACAAACCAATATAACTGTACATTATATAAATACATTAAATATACTATTGAGACATTTTCCACTTGGTTTCCTTTGGCCGGGGCCTGACGGCACACCACAGGGTAAATGCTCACGTTGCTCTTGTTGTCCAGCGGGGGCTCTGTGGGGTTCAGACACGCGTGGGCCACTTTGATCACATGCTCCAGTTTACGAGGCTGCTCCTCCACCTTCGCCGCCAGGAACAGCGTCGTGGGCGACATCGTCTGAGGAAAAACGACATTTCAAACATCGATTTAACTAAACTCAACCCCTGACATGAACAATACAGCCCGGACCCATCTCCAGCCGGAGACTCAGAAGACCAAGTTCAAACACCGCCTGGCAGAGAAACATCTTTGAGAAACTTAATACAAGACATTGTCCAAAAGGTCCAGAACGATTCTGTAAATGCAATGACGGTTTATTTCTGTTAAAAACATGCAACAAGTTACATCACAAACAGGGCGGGATTGGCACGGAAACCTCATGCCGAGCCCGGGGTCTGCCGAGCCCCCGGGGTCTGCCGAGCCCCCGGGGTCTGCCGAGCCCCCTGGACCGATAAGCTGGATATGTTGAGATAATGTTCTTACCTGAGCTTAGACGAGTGGATGTGCACCTGCCTGGTCTGTGTGCGTGCGCTCAGTCACGCTGACAGACCAGACATGTTGTTTTACACTTTCACAAGTCGTAGCTCAGAAGAAAATGTATTCATTACAAAAATGATCATTAATATCAGTCACTGGGTCCATGATCTGTACAAGACCAAAAATTACCTCAAAAACAAAATAATGTTAAAGGGCTTTAGAACTAGGGGTGGGAACCTCTGGGTAGCTCACGATACGATACATGGCTCACGATAACGATTATCTCACGATACGCCGATACTGCGATAATCGATATATTGCACAAAAGAAAGCTACGATACATCACGATTTTTAAAAAAAAACACACGCTACTTTTAACCTTTATTTTAACATACTACATATTATTCATCATTTCTTTCCATGTGCTTTGTACCACTTTTATAAATGATCCCGGACTTACTCACTGGAAATGGGTCATAGATCTGTCAGAGACTTATTTACATTTAAATAAACAACACAGTCCTATTTAAAAAGTAATAAATCAACCCCAAATTAATCTTCTTTATAATTATGAAAACTATCATTAAAAGTAATTTATTTGTGTGACAGTGTTTGGTCCAAGTGCTTAAAACTGTAGTGCTGCCCCCTGCTGGTCTGACTGAATTCTTGATCATTGTTGGCCTCTATTGCCTGAAAACAGTGGAGCACGGCTGCCTCATTAGTATGCATGACGTTGCTCATTAATATGCATGACGTCATCAAAAGTACCGATATCGGAATAAAAAAGTATCGGTATCGTATTGTCCCGCAAAATATCGCGATATATCGGAAAATCTATATATTGTCACACTCCTAATTGCAATGGACCCAAACTGGGGTGAAGTTATTAGAGACCAAGCTGTTCCACGTTTTCCTCTATTTAAATAGACCTCCGCGCAGTAAAGGCGAAGTGCTCCTACAGTGTTATTACGCCTCACAATATAGTTCCCCTTTTTATCCGCTTAGAAAATCCACAGGTTTAACTTTGTGTAACTAGACTTGGATCGTGTAACTGCTCACGTAACCGTATTTAAACAGGGGAAACGTGGAAGAGCTCGGTCGTTCCTAACTTCACCCCTGTAGAGACGAGGAGAGGCTAAATGCTAACAACATCATTGGTCCTTTAGCGTGACTGAGCGCACGCACAAAGACCAGACAGGGACGCATCAACTCGTCTAAGCTCAGGTAAGAACAGATCTCAGTCTGGAAAAAACGTGGCCTGTTCCTTTACCGGGAAAGACGTTTGGGAAAGTGCTTTTACTCACTTCTGCAGAAGCTTTAAAAAGTGAAACTCTGCACTAACCACAGCTTTGAGTGAAGCAGGACCAGCCCCAAATATAAAACGCACACATTTAGAATCTACGTCTGTCTTCCATCGCTCAATAAAACATGTAGGCGAAGACGTTGCAACATGCTCTGTTTTTTGCAGCAAACCCTGAGGTGGAAAAATACATTTACTCTGCAACAAAACGTCAGGTAGCCCCAGCTTCAACAAAAATATTAAACGTTTTCCTCTTAGCTTCATACATTAACACTATACGGTATTCCCAGATTTATGAATAGACATTTTTGACGGAGATATACATGTCCCTCACAATATTCAGTACCTTTAAACGATTCTTGCAATATTAAAACTCATCGTTAAGCTCCATCACTCAGGACAGATGCAAACACCAACGAGGGACTTACATTTCTGTGGAACTTGGTGAAGGAATGGTGCATGTAGAAGCGGTGCATGTAAACAATCGCCGTGTTTATGGTCAACTGGGAGCTGGAGTAAAAGTCAGGGTTAAGGAACAAAACACAGTGCACAGAGCAATTCAGCAGCGTCTCTTTGACCAGTTTCAGCCATATTGAACCCAAGATTGTCTCCATGCTACACTTTTAATCACGTATTTCGCTGTGTTTTTTACTTGTGTGAGACGCAGTTAAACTTTGGCAGCCTTTGCATGTTTTAGCCTCGCTCTTCACCCAACTAAACGCAAACAAAAGCATTTAAAAAAACGGTATAATCTCAAGAGGACATGATTTAAACCCATTTCAAACAGCGTGTTTAATCGTCACTCCGAGGTTTACTTTTTGGGGCGTTTTTGCGCCGAGTTAGCATGTTTTTAGCCTTGCTCCGCTCCGTGATAGCAATACTTTTTATTACATTTTTAAAAGGACATAATGGTATATATATATATATATATATATATCAATCTAAAGTCGTGCTTCAACTGTATAACTCTAAGCACCACCCACTGAAGACGCCAATTAAATATGTCCTCATTGATATTAATTTGTATTCAAAGTTTGTTTTGCATCAATGCTTTACAGGCGTGTTAGCTCCGTTAGCATGTTTTTAGCCTCACTCCACTCCGTGACAACTTTTCAATTACGGCCTTTTTACTGATTTTCTAAACTTGTGAGTCGTGCTTTTGCGTGAGGGGACATTCTGCAAAACACCAGTGATGCACAGTTGGTTTTATCCTCGTTTTAACATCGTGCAGTTGAACTTTAGTGGCGTGCTAGCACCGCTTTAGCACGTTAGCACATTAGCTCGGCTGTAGCCGCGGGTCTCCCCACGCTCGGGCGGATACACGTTGAGTCTCTGGCCCATGTCCTGGATGAGGTTTGCGGCCTGCTGGCGGTAGGAGAGCTCCCGGTCAGGCTCCACTCCGCAGCGGCGCGACGGGGTGTTGTGTAGCTGCTCCCGGGAGAAGAACCAGCGCTGGGCACGGGGCGGTGGGCCTGGGGCCGCGGCTCTGGGGCTGAGTGCTGCGGGGAAAGGGGCTGCTGAACACGGGGCCCTGAGGCTCTGTGGTCCCGGGGCCGCCGCCATCTTGCCTCCTCCTCTATCTTCCTCCGGCAGCAGCGTCACTGCGTAAGGGGGTGACGTCGGGACGCAGCGAGATATGTGGGTTTAGGGGAGAGCGCCGTCAACAGGACAAGAGTGGAATAGCACGCGCACATAAATATAAACGAAGACTTCAACTACTGAGTACAGAAGATGGACAACTCCTGTACGACTGAGAACTTACACAGACATAAATATAAACAAGCTTTTTTAAGTTAAAATTCAAGGATTTGATTGATTCATAACATAAAGAATAACAAGAGGCCTGTGCAAATCCAGACTGTGTTTCTCATTTCCGAAAAGAATAAGTGTACAAACCAACAAACAAACAAACAAACAAACAAACAAGCAAGCAAGCAAGCAAGCAAGCAAGCAAGCAAACAAACAAACAAACAAACAAACAAACAAACAAACAAACAAACAAACAAACAAACAAACAAACAAACCAACAAACCAACACACACACACACACACACACACACACACACACACACACACACACACACACACACACACACACACACACACACACAAACAAACAAACAAACAAACAAACAAACAAACAAACAAACAAACAAACAAACGTGAGAGCGAGAAAAGAACCATTGCAATTCTGTTGTAATTAAGTAAATTGGACCAAGAGCTAAAAGGCTGTAAAACAGACCTGGGCAAACCCCGGCCCGGGGGCCAGGTCCGGCCCACCAAGCAAATTAATGCGGCCCGCCGCTCATTTTCCCTAAAAGTAATATGTTTAGCTGCCTTTTCTGCACGGCTTTGATGACGGGCACGTGTGCAGTCGGGTCACGTGTGCAGTCGGGTCACGTGTGCAGGTGGGTCACGTGTTGCTTTAGTGCTTCCGTATGCTCTTTTTTTGACACTTTTTTCAAAAGGCTTTTAGATTTGGGTAAAGCTGAACTGTTGTCCTTTATAAAGCAGAGCCAGGATTCTGACGAGACCGAGTGAAAAGGGAAACATAAAGAAGGAAGTGTTTTCTTAAGCGTAAAAAGGTCACTTTAAAATAACTCTGTCACGTTTGCATCAGTCCAGACGATTTCTGCGGAAAAAACTTTAAACCTTTAAAACTTCACTGATGAAACTCCTGTGTTTAGAAATGAAGAGAAAATACTGAAGGACAAAGAACATCTGACATCCAGCCTCACATGAATAAACGTCGGATCCACTTATTATGAAAACACTGAGTTTACTTGGTCTGAACATGTTACACGTTAATGAACACATGGGGCTCGTGCATGTAAACACGCCACGCTGGATTGTCCCTTATTTGCATCCGTTGTCTCAAACTCGTACTCTCAAACACACTCTCATTCATCCTGGCCTATTGTACATGTTTTTCGTTTTCAGTTCTCCCTTATTTTAATAAAACACTGTTCTGGGACAAAATGGCTTTTGTTATATATATATATATATATATATATATATATATATATATATATCAAAGCTGTCCCACGTGATGCTGAGGGGGATTGAACAGGTTCTGGTCATTTTTATGTAAAAACAAATATTGCATTTTTAAATATTTTTAAAGACCCTTCAGTTTTTCAGGAGCTTTCCAGATTCATCCCGAGGTGTTTTTTCTCATTCTCAGACAGACACATGGCGGGGGCTTTGGGGGGTGGGGGACCCCGGTATCAGGAGGAGGAGGACCGAGAGGGGGTGGGGAATCCGCCTTTGTCCTCGCCCCAGAATCAGCGCCAAATCACGCACAGCCGCTTATACAGAGAAGGAGGGACCCCCTTTCCCTTCACTGCAGAACCTGAACCACGAGACAAAAGACACGAGGAGCCCCGAGAGACACCCCGAGAGCCACCCCGGAGTCCGCAGAGACCCCGCAGAGACCCCGCTCCAGCCCGAGACACCTGAAGGTAACCCATAAAGGAAGCGTCTGTGCCACGGGGCTTACGCTCTGCTCCAGACGCTCTCCCGGCCGGGTCTCCGCTCCTTGTCCAGCGTGATTTAAACTCTCCTTTCCTCTCAGCGCTGTAGAATCATCAGCGTCTCTAAGGACTCACAGCCACAGCCTTAACGCGGGGAGAACGGGCGGAACTCTCCGTATCGGGCGGTTTTACGCACGGCGGTGGCGGGTTACGGGGCAGACGCTCTGCCTCCGCGTCTGCGTGGCTTTAAATCCATTTGTAACTTGACTTGCGTTACTTTTTATTCGCTTTACATTTTATGTGCGCTATAACATGATGGTCTGTTTCCAGCACAGAGCCTGAGGGGCCCAAATATGGGACAAAAACATGTACATTGGGGGTTAACCCCGGGGTTCACGGTGGCAACAGGGACCCTTGGCTTAGGCGCTTTCTTCCTCGTGCCCTTCAGGTCTTCACATTGAAACTTTAAACTAAACCTTGTAGTTTAACAAAGCGGCTCAGGCTCCACTACAAGGCTATTGTTCAGGCACCCCACAATCACACTTCAGGGCGTTTTTTGTCACTTTATTTCACTTTAATCTTTCTCAAACATCTTGTAAAAGTTAACTATGTCTGTAGTGGACCTCCGTACGCCTGAACTTTGGACTGGGATGTTTTAATAAGAGGAAATAACCACTTTAAATCAATAAACGAGCCCGTCTGAGGAATTCCCTGTTCGACATTTGGGCTAAAACCCGCTGGAGAACTGTTATTCCCGCCGTTGCTAACGTGTAACCGGCGGAGAACCCGCGTATTCGCTTTATGTTTTTATTTCTGTATAACTGACCCGTGTTTATGTTCACTTTGGTTGAAATGTGTGCTTTTATTTAGCAAAGCGGAGCTCTTATTAACCGTAACCAGGCGACGTTGCGTCACTAGCCGTTGCTAACGTGTGCGTCGAGCGGCCGCCATCTTGGGTCGGTCAGTGAACCCTAAACCGCAGCTTTAACCTGGAATAAAGCCTGAACATGTGAACATACCTCACGGAGCCGGAGGCCTGACTGTGCGCTGACACTGCGGGGCTGGAGCTGAAGGACCAGCCCGGGCTGGAGCTGAAGGACCAGCCCGGGCTGGAGCTGAAGGAGGAACAACGCGGCGCTTGTGGACCCGTTTCCTGTCCCGGCACAAATGTCCCATTATTGACCAGTTTGGCTCAAACTTTTCTCATGTGTCCTCGGCCCAGGCTGGAGAGGATTCAGTTTCCAGCTCATGTTCGATTCCCAACGACAAATAAAACCGTTATCACGTGTATTAGTTTAAAATGTTTAGCAAAGTTGATTCTTATATGACGTCATACTAGGGGGCTCGGACGTCATGGGATTCAAACTTTATTTGTTCGCACGTGCTCAATGTTTATGTCGACATCGGGTCCGAATGAATGTTTAACGATTACAAATCTTTCAGTGGGAAAAAAGTTAGCAAGTACTAAGTCACTGCAAGATCGGGCTCCAAATATGAATCACATTTATGCGTTTAATCTTTATCCACAGGTTAATGTGTGCTGCAAAATGAGTCCACAACAAGAGTCTGTATCACATGCTCCTCCTTTAGGCCTGTTTATATTTATTCTGCATTGTAGGCCTGCGGTTTTGTGTACAAGCATAATGTCATTAGAATGGCAGTGTAGTGGTCCGGGGCGTTGGCCTTTATGTGATCGTGGTAATGTTCTTAAATTCCTCCTTTAGCGTCACAATGCTGGTTTCTACAAACTGCCCCGTGGGCTCTGGTGCCCGTCCCGGTGTGACTGGGCGTGTTTGTGCCCCCCATGGCGCCTCGGGGGAGGATCAGGTCCTTTGTTGGTTCAGGTGTGAAGCCTTTCTCCCGTAAAGTCACAGACGGAGCTGAACAAAAGGCCGGGCTCGTCCTCCTCCAGGTCAAACACAGCTGGACCTCATAATTGCCCCACAGCAGGAGGGGGTCCTGGAATGTCTGACCCTAATGGAGCTCGTCCCTTTGACTCTTCAGAGATTTCAGGTCGAGGCCCGAGGTGCTGAGGTTTAGTCTCTGTATTTGAGGTCACTGATCGGGATCGTGGAGCCTCTGAGCTCGGGTTCAGCAGATACAAGTTTCCATGAAGCAGATTCTAAAGTGTTTAGTCTTTGTCCCATCCTGGACTGAACCCCCAGAGGTAACAGCTGCGGGGCAATTTGAGCCAGAATGTTAAGTCTAAGTAACTCCTTCACTCATTTGAGCAGTTTGTTTGTCACCTCAGTGATATTACGCTGTAATAACATTATAGCCATTTCACTAAACGATTTTAACCTGTTCCAATTAAACACATCAGGACTAGTTCTGAATGTGTGAAGTTCAGCTTTAGTTTAAGATTCCCTGAGTTCTGTTTTGAGCAGAAAGTCACATGGTGCAGCTCGGCCTAATTCAGGCTAAAGTTCCCGTTTTAGGGGAAACTTCGGGTCGTTTTGTCAAAACCCCCTTTTTTTCGGAAATCAACAACAATGTTTTAAAGTTTGAACTGGCCAATTATGCGTTTGTTTGTGGAACATAATTCATACACATGGTAACAGCCCATAACGATGACTTTCAGTAAAAGCAAAGGGTGGAGAAACTCGGGTTAAATCGTGTTGTGAAAGTCGGATCAACTTGATTTAGAAACTCTTTCCACATCGTCTGAGCTCCTCCCTGTCCTCCTCTGACTCCTCGTTCCTGTTTATGGCGTCAGTGAAGCGTTTCCTGAGTGGAGTCAGCGCCTCAGCGTGACGGGGCAGTTTCCTCTGGACGTGGACGTTTGGGGCCGGTCAGACACGGGTGTGGTCTTTGTGCTTCAGACGGTGACTCATGGTTCTCAAAGGTTGATTTATTTGCATCACGTTTATTGAATGGATTGAACCTTAAACTCCTCCTGCCTCGTCTCCTCTGGACCGGGGTGTTCTGCAGCCCTTTTAGTTTAGTCTAAACATAATGATGGGGACGGTCATTATGGGCGGCGCAGCGGTTAGCGCTCGTGCTTCACAGCTAGAAGGTCCGGGTTCGATTCCCACCTGGACGGGGCCTTTCTGTGGAGTTTGCATGTTCTCCCCGTGTCTGCGTAGGTTTCCTCCGGGTACTCCGGTTTCCCCTACCACTAAAACATGTACAATAGGCCAGGATGGGTGAGTGTGTTTAAGAGTGTATGGAGGACGATGGATGCAAATTAGCCCAAGGCTACAATCCGGTGTGGCTTGTTTACATGCATGAGACCCATGTATGTTCATTAACATGTCCCGACCAAATAAACCAATAAATTAAGTAAAATGTATGATTTGGCTCTTGTCCACAGTGAAAACGATGAGTCATGAGACATGTTTTTTTTGTTTTTTTACAAAATATGACTCAGTTTTGTCTGAGTTTTTGGTAATTTGGGACAGTTTTACTTTTGCCAATATCAAACCCCAATGTTATATTTTCAAGCTCAAGTTTCACTAAATTGTTTTGGAGGATCTGGACATAAATCTAGTCTAACTTTACAATTGACCAAAGGAAGCCTCTGGCTGAAGGAACATCAGATTAAATCAGGACAAAACACAAATGTGACCGAGTCCCAGTAAATGTTTTGCTGCATAAACAACAAACACCTGGACTTTATGTTTTCAAAGGCGGTCGTTGCCTAGTTTAATGTTTTTAAAGGTGTGCAAACAAAAGAAAACGACACGGCTCCTGATTCCTCTGGTCTCTCCTCCTCAGACCTGCTCCTGGTCCTCACCATGAGCTGGAGTTTCCTGACCCGCCTCCTGGATGAGATCTCCAACCACTCGACGTTCGTGGGGAAGATCTGGCTGACGCTGCTGGTCGTGTTCCGGATCGTTCTGACGGCCGTGGGCGGAGAGTCCATTTACTACGATGAGCAGAGCAAGTTCACCTGCAACACCCACCAGCCGGGCTGTGAGAACGTCTGCTACGACGCCTTCGCCCCGCTGTCCCACGTCCGCTACTGGGTCTTCCAGGTGAGACACGTCCCCGATACTGGGTCTTCAGGTGAGACACGTCAGATACTGGGTCCTTCAGGTGAGACACGTCCCCGCTACTGGGTCTTCCAGGTGAGACACGCCCGATACTGGGCCTTCCAGGTGAGACACGTCCGATACTGGGTCCTTCAGGTGAGACACGTCCGATACTGGGCCTTCCAGGTGAGACACGTCCGATACTGGGTCCTTCAGGTGAGACACGTCCGATACTGGGCCTTCCAGGTGAGACACGTCCGATACTAGGTCTTCCAGGTGAGACACGCGTCCGATACTAGGTCTTCCAGGTGAGACACGCGTCCGATACTAGGTCTTCCAGGTGAGACGCCCCCGATACTGGGTCCTTCAGGTGAGACACGCCCGATACTAGGTCCTTCAGGTGAGACACGCCCGATACTAGGTCCTTCAGGTGAGACACGCCCGATACTGGGCCTTCCAGGTGAGACACGTCCGATACTGGGTCCTTCAGGTGAGACACGCCCGATACTAGGTCCTTCAGGTGAGACACGCCCGATACTAGGTCCTTCAGGTGAGACACGCCCGATACTGGGCCTTCAGGTGAGACACGCGTTCGATACTGGGCCTTTCAGGTGAGACACGCGTTCGATACTGGGCCTTCCAGGTGAGACACGCCCGATACTGGGCCTTCCAGGTGAGACACGCGTTCGATACTGGGCCCTCCAGGTGAGGAGCGCTCCCCCTGTAGAGGCCCCCCCCGCGCCCTGTAGAGGCCCACTCAAATACATGTGGTTTTGCAGTTCTTCATGTGGACTTGTTCTGCAGGTCATCATGATCACGGCGCCCACCATCATGTACCTGGGCTTCGCGATGCACAAGATCGCCCGCATGGACGACGACGACTACTCGCCCAAGTCCCGCAAACGGATGCCCATCGTGAGCCGCGGCGCCAACCGGGACTACGAGGAGGCGGAGGATAACGGCGAGGAGGACCCCATGATCCAGGAGGAGATCGAGCTGGAGAAGGAAGTGAAGGAGAAGCCCAGCAAGAAGGTGATCATCCACACACACTTGCCCCATGGTCAGGGAGATGCTGAAGCTCCTCTGGAGTCGGAGGAACTCGTTCAGACCCACGGCCTGCGGAGCCTTTAGTCACCGCATCGTCTTCTACACGTCTGCTTTTGTAGATGTTTTCTCTGAGTGTTTAGATTTGGGTAAAGCGCTTGGTTAGGTCATTTTAGAACAAGTCTTTGTTAAAATAAAATGAACGTAAGTGACTATGAGGCAAATGGATTCAGGGGATGAACAGGTTTGGACTTTGTACGGCAACACCACGGGGACAAAACTTTATTAAAGTATTTTCTACAGCAAATACTAAAGTACTTTAATTTGACGACCTTTACACTAATGGGAGTAATATTTTATATTACCAGGAGTACTCGCGTAATGACCTGCTCGGATCAAACTGCTGTAACTTTATTTAAAATGTTGAACAGAACAAACATTACCTTAATGTGCACTGAAGACCAGGTTGCTCCGTATGAACCGTTGGGCTGAGGTTTGAGCCAAGTATTGAGGTTAGCGCAGTATTGGTTTGATCTGAGGGAACATTATGACTTTCAGTTCCAAATGGAATTCCAACCCTACATGTTTTTCACTTTGGGAATGTCCAAAAATTAGACAAACCCGCGAGTCTCCCGCCTGACCACGCCCTCCAGCGTTTGCTCTGAGGTTCCTCCAAAGTCCGGTCCTTTTTAAGAACTAAACTAGGTTTTATTTGGAGCTCTGTCGGTCCTCTTTGCTGTTCCCTTGAGGTCTCCGGTCTCTGACCTGGTTCTGGTCTGTCGGTCCTCTTTGCTGTTCCCTTGAGGTCTCCGGTCTCTGACCTGGTTCTGGTCTGTCGGTCCTCTTTGCTGTTCCCTTGAGGTCTACGGTCTCTGACCTGGTTCTGGTCATTAAGGATCTGTTTTGACCCTGGTGTTTGTTCTCAGCACGACGGGCGGCGGAGGATCCAGCGGGACGGCCTGATGAAGATGTACGTGTTCCAGCTGTTGACCCGCGGCCTGTTCGAGTCGTCCTTCCTGTTCGGGCAGTACGTGCTGTACGGCCTGGAGGTGGCGCCGTCGTACGTGTGCACGCGCTCGCCGTGCCCGCACACGGTGGACTGTTTCGTGTCCAGGCCCACGGAGAAGACCATCTTCCTGCGCATCATGTACGCCGTGTCGGCGCTGTGTCTGCTCTTCACGCTGTTGGAGATCCTTCACCTGGGCTACAGCGGCGTCCGGGACTGCCTGTGCAAGCCCCGCCCCCCACGCCCCGCCCACCAGCGCCCGGCACGCTGCACCCAGGCCTCGGCCCCGCCCGGGTACAACACCGCCATGAAGAAGGGCAGCGGAGGCAAGATGGCCTTCAGGTGAGGACTTGAAGCCCCGCCCTCTTTATCCGCTTTACCCAAATCTAATCAGACCTACGGGTCTCACCTCGAATTTTTACAAAGTGTCTCAGGCCGACGACTTTAGTGTCGTGATAAATATCGCCTCTTAGAGAGATCGCCTTTGAATATACACGAAGGGCTCTGGAAAGGACTTCGATTTCTAACTCTTAACCTCCGATATGTCTCAGGGATAACCTGGCAGACTCTGTGTGTCTCAGGGATAACCTGGCAGAGTCTGTGTCTCAGGGGTAACCTGGCAGACTCTGTGTGTGTTTCAGGGGTAACCTGGCAGACTCTGTGTGTGTTTCAGGGGTAACC
Organism: Proterorhinus semilunaris; assembly: GCA_021464625.1. Taxonomy (NCBI): domain Eukaryota; kingdom Metazoa; phylum Chordata; class Actinopteri; order Gobiiformes; family Gobiidae; genus Proterorhinus; species Proterorhinus semilunaris. The sequence continues at coordinate 722,497 of CM038353.1, read as the reverse complement.
TGGCAGACTCTGTGTGTCTCAGGGGTAACCTGGCAGACTCTGTGTGTCTCAGGGATAACCCGGCAGACTCTGTGTCTCAGGGATAACCTGGCAGAGTCTGTGTCTCAGGGGTAACCTGGCAGACTCTGTGTGTGTTTCAGGGGTAACCTGGCAGACTCTGTGTGTCTCAGGGATAACCTGGCAGACTCTGTGTCTCAGGGATAACCTGGCAGACTCTCTGTGTGTCTCAGGGATAACCTGGCAGACTCTCTGTGTGTTTCAGGGATAACCTGGCAGACTCTGGGCGTGAGTCGTTCGGGGATGAAACATCTGGGCGGGAGCTGGAGCGCCTGCGGCGACACCTGAAGTTGGCTCAGCAGCATCTGGACTTGGCCTACGCCAACGAGGACCCGAGTCCCTCGAGGAGCAGCAGCCCCGAGTCCAACACCACCGCCGTGGAGCAGAACCGACTGAACTACGCTCAGGAGAAGCAGACGGCCTCGGCCGACAAGAGTAAGAACCGTTACAGTCTGGAACAAAACGAGCTCAAACCACCTCTTCCAGAGTCGAGAACGTTTACAGAAGATTAAAATGAGCCGAGGAAACTCATGAGACCTGTGGTTTATGAACCCAGGAAAGTCCCATAAAGATTAAAAACCTCTTTAAAGAGTCCTGGCCCAGAAGCAGCAAAAGACGATTCACCGAAAAATAAAATGACATTAATCTCAGTCTGGATTTAAAAAAGGATGAGGGTTTTTCCCCAGTCCTGTATAGCAAATGGAATCAGAGCATGAGTGCAGTAGAAGCTGTGGGACCTCCTGCAGGTTCAGCTGAATAACTTTCTCTTCACTCGTGTCAAATGTCTCTGGTTTTCTGAGACGGTAAATCTTTAGAAATGAGTTTTTTTTTTTTGCCTTAGATCTTTTGTAAAACTTGAGTAACGGCCCAAACTGCTCTTGTTTGACTTCCTCAGACGGAAACGTCAGCTGCTCGTCCGAGTTTAACTTCTGGAAACTCGAGCTTCACTTATTTAAATCTGTTTTCTGCTGGTGGAAATGTTTCATATTTTCAACTCGACTGTGAAAGGCAGCGTCAGGGTTTCCTTTGACTTCACTTTTATAAAATTAGACTCTGAAGTAAAAAATCAAATGACTCAAACATCAACTTCCCAGTTTCTCAGAAGTGTCCCAACTTTGAGCAGTGACTGTTTGAGTTGGAGCTGGATTCACGGCTCTTTTCTGGAGCCGAGTCTTTGGATCCGTTCATTTCAATAATAACAGACAGAACTTTAAATATCGAAGACGTGTCCTTTTGCCGTAGGTCTGTCTAACGCTCTGTGTGTCGTAGGTCTTCACGCCTAGACTCTGCTCCTGGAGGACCCTCTGGATCATCGTCACATTCCCTTTAAGACTTTTCAGACAGAGCTTCTCGTCTGAAGGACCTCACTTTGGAGCAGGCATCTCTCAGGGCAGCTATAACCTCTTCCAAACAAACTCCCTTTATTCACGATGACGGTCCTGTGGAGAAGGTCTGAGGTCTGGTGATCTTGAAACTGGAGCTGTAGATTTACATGGAAGAACTGGAAGTGTCCACGGCTCGGCCGCGCTGGAGAAACGCTGCAGGGTCTCGACGTTCTGAGTCGACGATTTACTACAGAAGGATATTTAGTGCAGAAACGTCCAGTCTAATGTTCCTTCATGGATAGAATTGATCTGCAATGTCCTGAGAAAAGAGTTTCTTAAAATGTAGAAAAGAGGACCTTGACTTCACTCACAGCAGATCCGTTTAGCCTCTGACCCCACACTTCAAATCTAAAGCTTCTGGAAAAAAAAACACACAAATGGAAAACGATGAAAAAGAAAATACCCGACGCACCATAAAAAATAAAGTGACGATCAGTTTTGTAGGTCTTAGCTTTCAAATGAGGCGTTACTCTGACCAAGAAGCTTTTTGATTTGGGTAAAGCTGAACTGGAGGGTAAAAGGTATCGAGTATATTTGAACTGACCCTGTGGCTGAAGTCTCCGGCGCCGCCTCTGCCGTTTAAACTGTTTAAACTGTAATGACTGTGTGAAGTATTGTAATGTGGTGTCATTGTAACGTGGAGCCTGTGGGGGCGCTGTGGAGCGGGAACACTGCAGTGCCTTGTGCAAAAGGAAAAACCTGGACGAAGCTTGAAACTTTTTAAAAACGCTTTAATTTAGTTCATCTCAGTTTGTTTTGTACGACTTTCTACTTTTCTACTTTGTGTACTTTTTTACTTTATGTACTTTTATACCAGTTTGAGTTTTGGTACGTTTTTAATAAACCTTTTGGCAAATGTCAAAGTTTGGCCTTTTCTCTTTCACAGAAGTGCCCTTAGAGTCTGCAGTTACAAAGTACTTAACTGTACTTAAGTACTTAATATCATTCAGTACTTATGTACTTGAGCAGTATTGAAGCATCTTTACTTTTGAGTAAAGTTAGTTACTCTGTAAAAGTGTTTGTCCTGAGCTCCGTCACCGCTCAGTTTGTTTCTCAGTTCTTCAAAATGTACTCGAGTAAAATGATTCAAGTGACGTTAGAGTCTGGAGTAAATGTGACTTTTGTAATTTCCCTAATGAGTCACGCGGTGCGTTTACTTAAATGTTCCGACTGCAGCGTAAACGGACGTTTTTAAACCATTTCCCAAAAGCTTCTGAGATCTGCAGAGTTCAGGATTTACAAATGTTCCATCAGACTGGAACGAGCACGTTGGGGTTGGGGTTCACTACACAAACATTCAGAAACATTACAATCGTAATTTGCTGAACTTTGTTTTGTCAAAAATACAAAAACTGTTGAACGAATTGAACAATTTCTACACAAACGTTTCCTGAGTGTTTGAGGCGTCGACTTCGCTGTTGCCGTGGAAACCGTTAAACCTCCGTAACCCGCGTCTGGACCGAGCACGTTCTCCAGTTTGGCTTTACCCAAATCTAAAAGCTTCATGGGGAAAATGCAACAAAGTGACACTCAGCGACACAACTTAAAAGTCCCAGTTCATGTAGGTCTTAGCTTTCAAATGAGGCCTTACTCTGGCCTACAGGCTGGAGCTCCAGTCAAGAAGCTTTTAGATTTGGGTAAAGTTGAACTAGAGAAACTGCTCGGTTAAGGCGGGTGTTAAGAGGTTAAAAGCGCCGGAGCTCCAGCAGAGGGCGCTGTGGAACCGTTTCCATGGAGACGGCCCTCCGTGTGCGCACGCGCAGTCGGGGCATAGCAACAGGAAGCTTGATTAGCATAACAACGGCGTATAGCCTAGCATTAGCCCGGACTCCGAGGCGCTCTATCCCGGGTAAAAACCCCCAAACACCGCGGAACAGCTCCGTAGACCTCCGTAGACCTCCGTAGACCTGCACCGGGGCCTGGGCCCGAGCCACGCCGAGCACAGCGAGCCATGGACGGCTCTGCGCTGAAGAAAACCCGGGAGAGTCTGGGGAAGGTGGTCAAGAAACCTCCGCTCACCGACAAACTGCTCAGCAAACCTCCTTTTAGGTTTTTACACGACGTCATTACTGAGGTAACTTACACGGTATTAACTTCATATTAAACACGGTATTAACTTCATATTTATATTAACTTTATATCACGAAGCTGCAGCACGACGTCATTACAAAGGTCACTTTATATTTACATTAAACACATTATCACGAGGACAAGACAAAGTAAACCGGAAGTGCCACAGAACTCTTTCGTTTTAACTCGTATCATTTTGTGACGGTTCGTGTTTGATCTGAATCAATAGTTTTTATTTCAGGTTCACAAACTACGAATTTCCTTCCATCATGAAACTTCTAATAGAAGCTGTAAAACCATAGACTACACGCGCATGCATAAAGATACATGAAATATATCGGTGGCGCAGATGGTAGAGCGGGTCGTCTCGTGATCGGAAGGTCGGGGGTTCGAATCCCGCCTCCTGAAGGTGCACATTGTCGTTGTGTCCTTGGGCAAGACACTTCACCCTCCTTGCCTCCAGTGTCTGCGTACCCTGGTGTATGAGTGAGTGGCAGGTGGTGGGCCGATGGCGCAGACTGGCTGCCCCAGGGCAGCTGTGGCTGCAACAGCAGCTCACCACCAAGTGTGGAGTGAATGAATAATGACGACAGTGTAGCGCTTTGAGAAACTTGGTAATACAGGCTTGTAAAGCGCAATATAAGTGTAAGGCATTATTATTATTATTATGAAATATGACACACTGGTTCTGTGTCAGTTTGTCTTCATCATATTTTTAAAAACATTTCTATTTTTCAAATGTTCTATATTTTTGCCCCAATTTGTTTAACCCTTATTTTTGCTCATTGTTTTATTAATATTTTCCATATTTCCCCGAATGATTCCCCATTGTTCTCGACATGGCGATGGACCTGGTGCATATTTCCGGATCTTTAGCCTGAACTCAGACCTGTGCTCCTGTCGGCAGGTGATCAGGGCCACGGGCTTCATGGAGGGACTTTACTCCGACGCCGAGATGAAGTCGGACAACGTGAAGGTCTGGACCACGAGTCGTTCCTTTTAGAGCTGCTGATGGAGTTAGACGGTCTGGTCTTTCAGTGAACTTTAACCCAGTGCATTTTCTCCAGTTCAGCTTTACCCAAATGTAAACGTTCACAGCCTATAGGCCAGTGTAACGCCTCATTTGAAAGCTGAGCCCTACAAAACTGATAGTTGCTTTTCTGACACATTTTTGTCGCCCTGTTGTTTCTTTGTAGCTTTTTTGTCTGTTTTTTTTTTGGCGTGTAGCGGGTGTTTGGGGACTCGCAGATAATTAATGGAGTATTATTAATAATAATAATAATAAGAATGGTATGGGCTAGTTACATTACAGAAGACTAGGTCTGGCTGCAGGAGCTGGTGGTCAGTAATAACACAGACACATGGGTTTACATTTGGTGCTGGTACCTTATATTTGAATAGTGAATAATTAATAACAAACAGAAATAAGACAAAATATAGAAAAACCCAAAAATATTTACATACTGCAGTTTGTACCGGTTATAGTTAAGTGCACTTCGAGGTTATTGTTCAGGTAGGATATTCCAGAATTCACAGCGGTTGCCCCACACACACACACACACACACACACACACACACACACACAGAACAAAACAGAAAAGGAAATGTCCAGCAATGGTGGATTCTCCAGACCGACGCGACCCACGGGGGTTTGTGAGAGTTTTAGATGGAGTAGTCCATGGGTTATTGTTCGTTACAGGGAGGGATCTGCATGTGGGCCTGAAGAGTCTGTTGAGAAGTGTGTGGGGGACAGGCTGCGGACAACCTTCCTACCGGACCAGCAGGGCGGCTGTTCAGTGGATGCGCGTGGATGGTCGGCTCCCAGCCTTAGGTCAGCTCGCCATCAGTCATCTCTCCAGAGAATGGAGAAATCCAAGAGAAAGAGAGAGAACCTGGCCTGTAATGCCACAACAGGACCAGTAAATAATAAGAATGCATTAACTTAAATTCTATGTGTACACATTTCCAAATCATAATAATCCAATATAAAACAACAAAACAGGGTGATTTAACAGTCAACAGTGCAACATGAAACTTATTTTAGCTGCACAAGGTTCATATAAATCAGACAGTAATGGCAGGACTTTACAACATGAGGTGAATTAAAACCCACCTAGCATTAGCATATGGTTCATTCATTCAGACTACTCACCAGTTCCTCTACACAACAGACCCTGATGGCGGTGACGTTCCCCTGCAGCCCAGAAGGTTCTAAAAGTTGCATTAACAATCTTAACATAAGCATTAATCGAACACGAGATTGAACATTAGCAAAACACAACCCTGTCCACAGCGGTCAGTCGACTTCCCCACACCTCTGCTGAGGAAGACGCTGCAGCTGGGTCAAATGTGATTGGCTTAAGCGCGGTCATGTGACAGGGGTTAATTAAGGTCACTGGGCAGGCACAGGCAATTTAAAGGGACAGGAGCGGCAGGTCTAATATACAGATTTTAACCTGGGTTACAGGCGCTTTCATCACTTTTTCATTGTGTTTTAGATTTGGGTAAAGCCAAACTGGAGAACATGTGCTCGGTGCAGGCGGGGGATTTCTCGGTGCATGTTAGTGTGAGGTCTTCATGACAGTCGTGTTCCCTCGGTGTCCAGGGCTGTGTCCGAATGTCCAGAGAGAAAAAAGTACTGCACTCAAAATTTCCCACAATGCATTCTGAAAAGTAGTGAGCATCAGCGGTCACTAAACGGGTCAATATGGCCCACAATGCATTGCGAGAGTCGGAGAAGAATGCCTGACAGCAGCAGGTCTTTGAACTAAACACGACGGAATGAAATCAGCCGTTTCAATCGTGTGTTTGTATTTATCCTGAATAAATGACTTAAATATAAACGGTTATGGTGAAACATGCTAGCGTTAGCTGCTAACCTTTAGCTCGAGCTGCTAAATGACCGATAGCTTCCTCTCAAATAATCCAAGCCATTCACGTAAAATCCATGTCAAGCATATCTGACTCGTATTTATCCATAAATAGTCCTGTCTCATTAGTTTGATCTTTATCGCAGAAATACTTTATTCCCGGAGTTTAGCGACTGTTAGCCGCTGTAGCCGCTCATTCTGCTCTGACCTATTTCTGCACGTCTTTGAGCTAACACTGGAGTGAGTTTTTTTTTTAATGATAATTTAAATTTAAATTTAAATGTAAAATAAAACGCCTGTAAAAGTGCCAAAACTGTCGTTCTGTTTCATAAAATAAACTTTTGTAACAATAAATAAATTCAGAAAAAAAAAAAGAGTCTAGTATAGAGTCCACTATAGTGCGGCCTATGTAGGGCATGAGGGGTCAGGGACGAGGGTGGACATTCGGACACAGCCCGAGTCTAATCGTGTGTTGGTCTGCAGGAGAGAGACTCCAAGATGGCGTTCCTGCAGAAGGCCATAGACGTGGTCGTCATGGTGACCGGGCGGACTCTGTCGGCCAAACCCGCCCGGATCGTGGCCGGACAAGAACCTGAGAAAACCAACGAGCTCCTGCAGGCCATCGCCACCTGCTGTCTGAACAAGGTACTGCAGCCACGGCCCGTTCAGCTTTACCCAAATCTAAAAGCTTCATGAAAAAAAAGTGTCGAAAGTAGCCCCAAAACAATGACCAAAAAAACAAATATTTGTTTAGATGAGTTTTGTAGGTCTTAGCTTTCAAATGAGGCATTACTCCGGCCTATAAGCTGTGAGCTTGTAGATTTGGGTAAAGCCGAACTGGAGGAAATGTGAGGTGTAAGAGGTTTAGGGTCTCTTTGGTTTCTTTGCTCCGTGTCCACCTTCAGTGACTCTGAAGCTGTGTGTCCTCTGCAGATGTCCAGTGAAGACGCCGTGAGGAGAGTTCTTTCCGGAGACAAACCCGAGTCCAAACCCAAGGCCAGCAGCTCCAAACCCCGAGAGTCCAAGGAGACCAGGGAGACCAGGGAGACCAGGGAGACCAGGGAGACCAAGGAGACCAGGGAGACCAGGGAGGAGATGGAGGCCCGGCCCGAGGTGAGGCTGTCGGGGAACTTTGGGATCTGTTCATTTCAAAGAGCCGTTCAAAAGACTGGCTCTTTTTAATCTAAAATGTTCATAACTCCAGCCAGAAACTCACACTATCTAAGACCAGGGACCGATATCGGAGCCGATACTGAACCGATACTGAACCGATACTGAACCGATACTGAACCGATACTGAACGCCTTAAAAACACGCAGCTCCACACATTTGTTCTCACTCTGAATCTGTTCCTCAGGAGAAAAACAAGAGGAGTAAAGCAGAGGAACCCAGGGAGCGGCAGAAGAACGGAGACACGGACTCACGACGGAGAGCAGAGGAGCGAGGGAGCAAAGAGAGGAGAGACGAGAGGAGAGACGAGAGGGAGAAGAGAGACGAGAGGGAGAGGAGAGACGAGAGGGAGAAGAGAGACGAGAGGGAGAAGGGCAAAGAGAAGGAGAAGGGCAAAGAGAAAACACGCTCCACCGACAGAGAGAAAGACAGACACCGGGAGAAAGAGAAGGAGAGAGAGCGCAGGAGGAAGGAGAAGGAGCAGGACAGAGCCAGGTCCAAACCCAGAGAAGAGGAGCCTAAGCCTGAGGTGAGGAACCATCATGTATCTCAGCTTCAGCTCCAGTGGCGAGAACTGTGGGGAAAATGGGGAATCATTTGTAACAAAAATGAAAATAAATAGGCAAAAAAGGGGGGGGGGGGAATTAATACATTCGGGGGGAAATTAGGAAAATATTAGTAATAAAAAATGAGTTAAAATGAGAAAACAATTGTTTAAAAAATTGGGAAAATTTATGCTTTTTTTTAAATGTGTAAAAAAGAGGAAACAATTGGAGAAATTGGGGCCGAATTAAGGAAGAATGTGGAAAATGATCAAGACTAACGGAGAGAATCAGGAAACGAGTGGGGAGGCTGCAGTGATAGTGCGCCCTCTGCTGGAGGAAGTGGGGAGGCTGCAGTGATAGTGCGCCCTCTGCTGGAGGAAGTGGGGAGGCTGCAGTGATAGTGCGCCCTCTGCTAGAGGAAGTGGATCTAGACGATCAGCTTTAGGACGGTTCATGTTGATGTTGAGTTCTTTCATTTTTTATTTCTTATGAACAAAAGTGTAGGTTTAGTGTAACGTGCTCAGCCCTCAGGGTCAGGGTCTGTGGTTCTGATCTGACCTGTGTCTGACCTGCAGCTGAAGAGGGAGGAGCCTCAGAACATCAGCCCTGAGGACCCGCCCAGAGCCGCGGTCAGCGCCACAGTCACATGATCACACACGTCACATGATCACACCCACACATGTCACATGATCACACCCGCACACGGACACATGTCACATGATCACACCCGCACACGGACACGCGTCACATGATCACACCCACACATGTCACATGATCACACCCGCACACGGACACGCGTCACATGATCACATCCACACATGTCACATGATCACACCCGCACACGGACACATGTCACATGATCACACCCGCACACGGACACGCGTCACATGATCACACCCACACATGTCACATGATCACACCCGCACACGGACACGCGTCACATGATCACATCCACACATGTCACATGATCACACCCGCACACGTCACATGATCACATGATCACACACGGACACGCGTCACATGATCACATCCACACATGTCACATGATCACACCTGCACACGTCACATGATCACATGATCACACACGGACACGCGTCACATGATCACACCCACACAAACACGGCTTCACGTGTTCCCGTGTTTCAGGTGGAGGCCTCCGCCCGGATCCCTCGGCCGTCGTCGGCTAAAGGTCAGCGCCGCAGAGCTCCTGTGGGCGGTCACGGTCAGTACGTCAGACGTGTTCTCTCTTTACACGGGTTAGTCTCATCCATGACTAATCTGTGAGTGATGTCACTGACCAGTGTGTTTCTCCACAGATGAGTCGGACAGTGAAGCAGGTGAGTGTCCTCCACCAGGGGGAGCCAAACCCCTGTAGACCCTCTCTGTGAAGCTCAGGATTATGTTTGGTTCCAGACGGAGACTCGGCTCAGAAACATCCAGAACATTTTACAGACGCCGCCCTGGCCGACGCCGACCCCCCAGGAGGAGCAGGAGGAGGAGCAGGGGGAGGAGCAGGGGGAGGAGCAGGAGGTCCCAGGTCTGAGCCACACACACCACACAACTATAAGGTCAAGGTCAAATGTATTTCTAAAGCACATTTACACCATCGCTGGTGCCGAATCCTTACATCACAAACAATCACAAGAGAATCCAGCGTTCCAAAGTGTCCTGGTCTAATCATCACTCCAGGTTTAATGCTCCTCAATAACAGAACTCTGTGGACATGAACCACGGTTCTCCAGCTTTTGGACGTGTATGTGACAGAGATTAGAGGCAAGAGACAGAACCGCCCTTCTCTGATTGGTTCCCTCCACTTCCTGTTTGCTGACGTTCTGCTGTGGAGATGTTCACCAGACCTCACTGTCCAGGACGGGTCTGAGGACAAACATGGATCATGTCTTTAAAGAACATCACATATCAAATCTAATCTGTTTCTAACGGCTCTGCAGCAGGAGGGCGGGACGTCCCAGCAGCGCTCGCCCAGCGCCCCCTAGAGCCCGGAAGCAGGACAGCCACAGCGAGGCTCCGGCCGAGAGGTCAGTCACACACTTTAGGTTAGGTTGGGTTAGTTTTTAGGTTAGTTCCTTTTAGATTAGGTTAGTTTAGTTTTGTGATGAACTGAAGCTGAGACCTGTGCTTGTGCAGAGCCTCCAGCGCTCGGCCTACAGCGCTCATCCTGGAGGGGGCGGGGCCTGATGAGGAGCATAACGATGAAGACGAGCAGTTCCTGGTGCAGGAGGCCGTTACCGCGGCGACGGAGGCCCCGGACACAGACTCTGTGAGTCTCTAACTGTGTAGAGTGAGTTTTATCGTTAACTCTGAACTAACCACAGTGTGTCTCCTCCTCCTCAGGTCACCACGGCGACAGATGGAGACTCCGCCCACGGTACGGCATTAAGACTGAGGAGGAGCTGAGCCTGGAGCTACAGAGATCCAGTCCATTCACTTCATCTAATTAGAGCTGGGGGCCGTTACATTATTCAATAGCAGTACTATAGCGATACCGATACCTGAACCATACTTTTTCCGATACCAATACTAGAATATTTGTCTAGAACCAGGAAACAATAATGTGAGGAACATCTGCTCATTTACAAGATCAGGTTCATCTATAATGTCGGGAAATCGTGTAAAAAATGTCAGAAATAGGGAAAATATTAGTGATAAAAGTGAGAAATGGGACAAACGTCGAGCAAAACATATTGAAGAAAAAGGGAATAGGGACATTTTTTGGGGGAAAATCATTAATTTGAGCTGAAACTTCCTTTGATCAACTTTAGGTAGAACCTGAACTTTGTCCCAGAGACCAGACTGATATCCTTTAACGGTGCCCAGGCCTGGTTCAATCCAGATGTTTGCAGCTAACAGTAAAGGTGTCTCCGATTCACATCCAGAGGCTTCTAAAGCTCCTCTGATGAAATGTTCCTGACGGAGGAACTACAGAGAGGAGATACTGTACTAAAGGGCCTGAGAACGTTCATGTGAGGAGAGACCAGGCTCAGAGCTAAAGGCCGTGGTTTAGACTGTATCACCATTACTGTTACAGGAGGTCTGGTGAAGAAGATCTTGGAGACGAAGAAATATTACGAAGTTTCTCCATCGTCGCCCAAATCTCAGGTTCATCTTCACCCTGCGTTAGTGCAACACAAGAATGTAGAGTTTAGGGGGACATAGGAGACAAAGATCAATTTTAAAAGCTACTACACTATAGAATTTTGGGGAATAGAATAAATCAACTTCACCACAATGTATTAGTTCTCCATAAACCTATAGTTTACCAGAAGCTTTTAGATTTGGGTAAAGCCAAACAGTAGAACATGAGCTGGTTTGACTTTAGTCTGAGTCTCGTCCGTCTCAGGTGACCTCGTCCTCGGGGCTGAAGGAGCGTGACCTGGTGCGGCGGGAGGTGGAGCGTCTGCGCAGCTCGGTGCAGACGGTCTGCAGGAGCGCGCTCCCTCTGGGCAAGATCATGGACTACATCCAGGAGGACGTGGACGCCATGGCCACCGAGCTCCAGCAGTGGAGACAGGAGAGCAGGCAGAACAGCGCCGCCCTGGAGGAGGCGCGGGGGTAAGACACAAACAAGTGTGTATTATAAATCCTGTGTTTCCTCAGGCTGACAGAGGGGGCGCTGTGTCCCAACTCCTGTGTGTTTCCTCAGGCTGACAGAGGGGGCGCTGTGTCCTAACTCCTGTGTGTTTCCTCAGGCTGACAGAGGGGGCGCTGTGTCCTAACTCCTGTGTGTTTCCTCAGGCTGACAGAGGGGGCGCTGTGTCCTAACTCCTGTGTGTTTCCTCAGGCTGACAGAGAGGGCGCTGTGCTCTAACTCCTGTGTGTTTCCTCAGGCTGACAGAGGGGGCGCTGTGTCCTAACTCCTGTGTGTTTCCTCAGGCTGACAGAGAGGGCGCTGTGTCCTCACTCCTGTGTGTTTCCTCAGGCTGACAGAGGGGGCGCTGTGTCCTAACTCCTGTGTGTTTCCTCAGGCTGACAGAGAGGGCGCTGTGCTCTAACTCCTGTGTGTTTCCTCAGGCTGACAGAGGGGGCGCTGTGTCCTAACTCCTGTGTGTTTCCTCAGGCTGACAGAGAGGGCGCTGTGTCCTCACTCCTGTGTGTTTCCTCAGGCTGACAGAGGGGGCGCTGTGTCCCAACTCCTGTGTTTCCTCAGGCTGACAGAGGGGGCGCTGTGTCCTAACTCCTGTGTGTTTCCTCAGGCCGACAGAGGGGGCGCTGTGTCCTAACTCCTGTGTGTTTCCTCAGGCTGACAGAGGGGGCGCTGCAGCCTCTGCGCCTGGAGCTGTCGGAGCTGGAGCAGATGATCCAGGAGCAGCAGACGCAGATCTGTGCACTGCGCTGCTCCGTCCTCCGCAACGACGGCAAGATCCACAAGATGCTGACCGGAGTTCACCATGGCAACGGGACGTGAGGTCGCCGCAGCAACAGGACCAAAGCCAGACTCTCTCTTTACGATGTTTATTCTCTGATGTTACAGACTCACACGTTACAGACTCACACGTTACAGACTCACACGTTACAGACTCACACGCTACAGACTCACACGTTACAGACTCACACGTTACAGACTCACACGTTACAGACTCACACGCTACAGACTCACACGTTACAGACTCACACGTTACAGACTCACACGTTACAGACTCACACGCTACAGACTCACACGTTACAGACTCACACGTTACAGACTCACACGTTACAGACTCACACGTTACAGACTCACACGTTACAGACTCACACGTTACAGACTCACACGTTACAGACTCACACGTTACAGACTCACACGTTACAGACTCACACGTTACAGACTCACACGTTACAGACTCACACGCTACAGACTCACACGTTACAGACTCACACGTTACAGACTCACACGTTACAGACTCACACGTTACAGACTCACACGTTACAGACTCACACGTTACAGACATACATAAACATAATAATGTTTACGTTTAATTAAAAATCTTTTATCTGAACCTGCACAAAAATAAATGACATAAATGTGAGAAAAATGCGTTTGTCGTTTTATCTTCATTTAAAAATAAGGCCGATATTTTCAGCAACGAAATCTAAATAATGGATCTTGTTTAGTTTTTTAATAATAATAAACTAATTATTACTGAAAAAAAATCTCCTTTGGTTCAAAGCTCAGTGAATTCGTAGAGGGTCCGAGACAGAGCAGAAAACATTCACACGCTGAGTGCCTTATATCTATTAGTTTAATTTTAATGTTTCTATTTTTAAACAAAACAAAGTCAGACACAAACATGGGATTTGGAGAGAACAGCGACCGAAGGAAAGAGAGTCTTTAATAACAGATGAACGACCGACCCAGGGACAGAGTCAGAGAGTCGGCACAGAGGTGTGTGTGTGTGTGTGTGTGTGTCTGTATATATGGTTTATGGAGCCAATTGACCTGACTACTCACCAGCACTACGAGGACCTAAGGGGATTAGCAGGACTACGCTAAGGTCCTCATAAACCAAGATTTTGTATTTTCATTTTTAGCATATAAAGAGCATAATTTCATTGTTTTTCTGAAGTCCTTTTAATGCTCAATGATAATATATCATGCACATATCAAGTTTTTTTAATTCTTAGCTTTTAAAGACCATAAATTCAAAGTTTATTTGACGTCCCTATAATACCCCAACCTGACTTCTTGTGTATGGAGTGTATGATGTGCTCCCCCTACCCTACTCTGGCGGTATTGAAGGCTCCATTGTGATTGGTTCTTTATGGGGACATGTGCGGGATATGTGTCCGGGCATGTTGAGTGATTTAGGAAGACATCTAATGGTAATGCGAAGAAGAAGGACCAAGAGAAAGTTCACTCCAAAGAAGACAAGAAAATATATTGGTAAGTATCTAGTCCTTGTTAAATATACGTTATCAAGTATTTTCTGAATATTCATTTTAGATAAAAATGATATTTCTTTCCCACCTTGTGCTATAGCCGCATTAGCTTGTTTAGCATGGTGTTAGCTTAGTAGCCAAGCATGTGCAGATGGTGCAGAGACGTTCTTCTCAAATTAATAAATAAACTAAAATGTACTTTTTCTGGCAATGTGTTCTTTGTAGGTTCAAGTATTGTCTGTTTATCTTTCAGAGTGACACTGGGAAGGACCAAAGGCAGGAGATGGCACAAGAAAAAAACAACCCAGACTCAGACCCAGACTATGTGGGTGATGAAGATTTAGATGAGCTCCCCCATCCAAATATATGGCTGACACAAAAGTCGGATACAAGTCTTGCTCCTGCTTCTAGTGCACCGGGAACCAGCCAGCAAGGTAGTTCTTCATACACCTCAGAGTTGCATTCAGAGAATGGTCCACAAAGAGGAGACCCACAGCGGACAAGTTCCATAAATTACTGCTTTGTCTGCGGTAAGCCCCAGAAGAAAATATCGAGACATCTTAAAACACACAAGACCAATGCAGAGATTGTACAAGTCTTTTCCCTTACTGATGTCAAGGAGCGCAACAAACGGATTGAAAAAATTAGGAATAAAGGGAACTTTTTACACAATCAAGCAGTATTACAAAGTGGGAAAGGGCAATTGAAAGTGAAGCGACGATGCAAAAAAAAAGCTTTGGATGGAAAGTTTATTCACTGCATGTATTGTCAAGGCATGTTTCTCCGCAAAGAACTATGGAGGCATACTCGCAGGTGCCCTCACAAACCCGAAGATGCAAACCAAGAAGAGACGTCTGGAAGGAGAAGGATCCTCGGCTCTGCATCAGCTCAGGATGCCGCCTTATGTGCGCAAATCTCGGGTGGGGTTTGGAAGCTTCTCAGTGTTATGAACGTGGATGAAGTTGGATCAGTTGTGCGAAATGACTTCTGTATTCTCCAGTTTGCCCAGTCACTTTACAACATTCATGGACAGGATACAACAAAGTATGAATACATAAGACAAAAACTGAGAGAAGTGGGACGTCTGCTGCTGTGCTTGCGGACAGATTTCTCTGTGCCGACCCTGGAAGATGCTGTTAGGCCTGCAAACTTTGAGAAAGTGGTACAAGCGGTCAAAAAGGTAGCAGGTTTTAATGATGACAATCTTTCGTACAAAACCCCGAGCCTTGCTCTTAAACTCGGCCACACACTGAATAAGATCTGCGACATCATCCACTGCCGGGGCTTGATGGCAGAAGATGAGAAGCTGGTGAAGTATACTGAAACATTTAAGAAGTTGCTCAGTACCAAGTGGAAAGAATATGTATCTCACAATGCCCTTAACACACTGAGCGATGCCAAGTTTAATAAACCGTTAACCTTACCATTCACTGAAGATGTTGTGAAACTTCACAAGTTTTTGGAAAAGGCAGCAGAAGAGGCCACAAGCAAACTGCAAGAAACAGATGATGCTCAAACTTATGCCCGTCTTGCCATGGTGTTGCTCACACAAATCATTGTGTTCAACCGTCGGCGAGCTGGAGAGGTTTCCAAAATGCCTCTGAAACATTTTCTGGAGAGGGATAATCAACAACTTCATGCGGATGTAAGCCTTGGTTTATCGGACACAGAGAAGAAGCTCTGCCGGTATCTAAGTCGCGTGGAAATTATGGGTAAAAGAGGGAGAAAAGTTGCAGTTCTTCTCCCCCGACCTGTTGTCAATGGTCTTACACTACTCACAAATAAGAGGAAAGAATGTGGTGTGTCTCCCTCAAACCCATTCTTATTTGCACGACCCAAAGCACCAACCCATTATAGAGGAAGTGACTGCCTGAGACGTTTCTCCACACAGTGCGACACAAAGTACCCCGAGCACCTCCGGTCGACGGGTCTCAGGAAACATGTGGCCACGCTATCTCAAGTCTTAAACCTCCAGGAGAATGAGCTGGATCAGGTGGCAGACTTCCTTGGACATGATATCCGCGTACACAGGGAATTCTACAGACTGCCTGTTCCAACAACACAACTTGCAAAGATATCCAAAGTATTGCTTTTAATGGAGAAGGGATCCATTTCCTCGCTAAAAGGAAAGACGCTGGAGGAGATTGAACTTGAAGGTTTGTTAAATGTATCTCTTATCTCTCCATCACTCTCTATGCTTAGTCAATAATATAAAACCTCTTCCTGATTGAATTTAATCCCCCTTTTGTTTTTAGATGAAATTCCCATCAGTGCAGATGAGGCCGAAGCGGAGAGTCACAGTGACTCGGGGGACTCTGCTGAGAAACAAGCGGCAACTGTGGTTATAGATGATGACCCGATGGACATGGCTGATGGAGATACCTCTGATTTTGAAGGCAAGTTCTTCTGTTTACTCTTGTAGTAGTCTTGCTCTGACTTATTCACATTGTTTTGTTTAAATTAATTCCTAATTTTCCTTTTCAGAGGCAGCACAGAGGCCTGCAAAGCAACCTGGACCAAAACGCAGAGTGACAAAAAGAGCATGGTCAAAGACTGAAGAAGCAGCTGTAATGCGGCATTTTAAAAAACACATCAAGAGAGGAAAACTGGCCACAAAAAATGAAGTAACTCAGTGTAAGCAAGCAGAAATGGCCTTAAGTCAGAGAACACTGCAGAATATAAGAGACTTTGTGAGAAATCGTGGACTAGCACGTAAAAGACAACTAAAGGTAAAAGATGGATAAGCATGGAGTGGAGAGCACTGTATATAATTGTTTTATGAAAAAACATGTTCTGTTAAAACGTTCAAAGTTTATGTATGAAGAACATTAAACATTAAAACGTTTCCAGCTTCTAATTGTGGTTCAGTTATGTTTAAAGTCCTCATAATTCATCTTTGGTCCTCATGAACCACCTTCTGGTCGGTGGCTGTGTATAGACAACCGTAGCTGATACAAGGATGTTAAATAGACCTATTTTTTTTCAGATTTTTTAAAGTTCGTCGATCCATAGCTTATCTCTCTAGGACCTTGGGAAACAATAGTCCTCTTAAACCACACCAGGGTTGTTTTTTCCAAAGGGCACCATAAACCATAAAAACGTGTGTGTGTGTGTGTGGCGTGTGTGTCGGTTTATCAGCCGTGTGGGGCCTTGGAGGAGTCAGCAGGAGTCAGGCCTCCTTGTCCAGTGCGGGGCCCTTGTGGCCCTCGCCCCCCCTTGGACCCCCCCCTGAGCCCCCCCTGTCCCCTCCAGGGCCCCAGCAGCCGGAGCCTGATCCTGCTCAGCTTCAGGCCGTAGATGAGCGGGTTCACCAGCGGAGGAACCAGGAGGAACTCGATGGCAAAGAAGTTGGAAGCGTGTGGCGAGAGGCGTGAGCTCCCGAAGCGCATGTAGAGCAGGTCCAGCAACACGGAGCAGACGAACATGCACAGAGACATCATGTGAGGAACACACGTGTTCATGAAGCGCCGTGTGCCCTCACGGCTCTTCAGGCAGGTGAGCACCAGGTACAGGTAAGACCAGAGCACGAAGAGGAAGTGTCCGAAGTAGAAGAGCATGTTGAAATATCCCACGGCCGTGTTCTCCTGCGGGGGCGTGCACGTGAGCGCGTGCACCATCCAGTTCACGCAGTAGATCCTCCCGATGCGCTCGCCGCACAAACGCCGCCCCATGAGCGTGGCCGTGTTCATGAACATGGCGAGCAGCGGCACGAGCCACGACGCCAGCACGAGCACGCACACGCGTGTACGGCTCATCAGCGTGTGGTACGTGAGCGGGCGGCAGATGGCCACGTACCGGTCGTACGCCATGAGCGTGAGGATGGAGAAGTCTCCGCAGGTGGACGAGTGGAGGACGTAGCCCTGGACCAGGCAGGCGCTGTACGTGATGCTGGGCCGGGAGGCGCGCAGGAGGTCCACCAGGAACTTTGGGAAGAAGCCGAGCGTCCCGTACAGGGCGTTCACACACAGGCTGCAGAGGAACACGTACATGGGCGCGTGTAGGGAGCGCTCCACGACCACGAGCACGATGATCGCCACGTTCCCCGCCACGATCAGGGAGTACCACAGCAGCACCAGCACGAACAGCACCGCCCTCTGCCACGCCGAGAAGTCAAACCCGGAGAGAAACAGCAAAGGGAACGAGCCGTTCTCCATCTGCGCGAGGACAACACAAGGACTGAGCATGAGGCCCGAGCACGAGGACAACACGAGGACAACACAAGGACTGAGCATGAGGCCCGAGCACGAGGACAACACGAGGACAACACAAGGACTGAGCATGAGGCCCGAGCACGAGGACAACACGAGGACTGAGCATGAGGGCCGAGCACAAGGACAACACGAGGGCCGAGCATGAGGCCCGAGCACGAGGGCAACACGAGGAAAACACAAGGACTGAGCTCGAGGACAACACGAGAGCAACACGAGGGCCGAGAACGAGGGCAACATGAGGGCAACACGAGGGCCGAGCACGAGGGCAACATGAGGGAAACATGAGAGCAACACGAGGGCCGAGCACGAGGGCAACATGAGGGAAACATGAGGGCAACACGAGGGCCGAGCACGAGGGCAACATGAGGGAAACATGAGGGCAACACGAGGGCCGAGCACGAGGGCAACATGAGGGAAACATGAGAGCAACACGAGGGCCGAGCACGAGGGCAACATGAGGGAAACATGAGAGCAACACGAGGGCCGAGCACGAGGGCAACATGAGGGAAACACGAGGGCAACACGAGGGCCGAGCACGAGGGCAACATGAGGGAAACATGAGAGCAACACGAGGGCAACACGAGGGCCGAGCACGAGGGCAACATGAGGGAAACACGAGGGCAACACGAGGGCCGAGCACGAGGGCAACATGAGGGAAACATGAGGGCAACACGAGGGCCGAGCACGAGGGCAACATGAGGGAAACATGAGGGAAACACGAGGGCAACACGAGGGCCGAGCACGAGGGCAACATGAGGGAAACACGAGGGCAACACGAGGGCCGAGCACGAGGGCAACATGAGGGAAACATGAGGGCAACACGAGGGCCGAGCACGAGGGCAACATGAGGGAAACACGAGGGCAACACGAGGGCCGAGCACGAGGGCAACATGAGGGAAACACGAGAGCAACACGAGGGCCGAGAACGAGGGCAACATGAGGGAAACACGAGGGCAACACGAGGGCCGAGAACGAGGGCAACATGAGGGAAACACGAGGGCAACACGAGGGCCGAGCACGAGGGCAACATGAGGGAAACATGAGAGCAACACGAGGGCCGAGAACGAGGGCAACATGAGGGAAACACAAGGGCCGAGAACGAGGGCAACATGAGGGAAACACGAGAGCAACATGAGGGAAACACGAGGGCCGAGCACGAGAGCAACATGAGGGCCGAACACGAGAGCAACATGAGGGAAACACGAGGGCTGAACACGAGGGCCGAGCATGAGGGCAACACGAGGGCAACACGAGGGCAACACGAGGGCAACACGAGGGCAACACGAGGGCAACATGAGGGAAACACGAGGGCAACACGAGGGCAACACGAGGGCAACACGAGGGCAACACGAGGGCAACACGAGGGCAACACGAGGGCAACATGAGGGAAACACGAGGGCAACACGAGGGCAACACGAGGGCCGAGCATGAGGGCAACATGAGGACAACACAAGGACAACACGAGGGCAACACGAGGGCAACATGAGGGAAACACGAGGGCTGAACACGAGGGCAACACGAGGGCCGAGCATGAGGGCAACACGAGGGCTGAACACGAGGGCAACACGAGGGCCGAGCATGAGGGCAACACGAGGGCAACACGAGGGCAACACGAGGGCAACATGAGGGAAACACGAGGGCTGAACACGAGGGCAACACGAGGGCCGAGCACGAGGACAACACGAGGGCAACACGAGGGCCGAGCGAGGGCCCCAGGCAGACAGTACGACCAACAGGTCCGAGCAGCAGAAACTAAACCAAACTCTCCACAGACATGAGGAAACATTCAGACCTTCAGCCACAAACAGGTTGATGGACGTCAGAGACGGAGCAGCTCTATAGAAACTGTAATAACAGGAGTAGGGACAGTTGCAGCAGTGGCCCCCCCTCCGTCTGGAGCAGTGAGTATTTAAGTCGTGTTCTGCTCAGTCTGAGGCCCCTGTGATGAGGAGGATGAAGATGTTTGTGGCCCTAACGAGTCCCTCTGGAGCCTGATGTTGTTGTTGTCGGTCAGCGGCTCTGGTCTCGCTGGACGTCATTAGCTGCAGCTCAGAGTCTCATTATTTTTATTATTTGTAGAAATAAACAGAAAGGTCCGAGTCTGAAATGCAGATTTCATCATCTTTGTCCAAACTCTTTCTTCACAAAGACTCAAAGTTACAGGGATGAGACATTTGTCCCCGATCAGTCGTTTAAACAAGTTTAAATGGTTAGTTTGAATATTCACAGGAAGTAGAGCCTGGTCAGAGACCGAGAGGAGCGTATGGCCCATCGGTGGCTCAGTGGTTAGTGCTGATGTTTTAGGGCCGACTGTAGACGGAGACGAGTGCGAATGTTAAAGTGTGAACATTTCCACGGGAATAAAGGAAATAAACAGGAATTTACACAATTGTTCAACGTTTTGACAGAGAAACAGCTGCTGCACCTTTGAAGAATCGGCTTCAGGAGTTCTACAGTAAAAGCTGTGGATGTTCTGCTCACATGTAGAAGACATGACGAGGAATAAAGATCTGGCAACACTTTAGCGTCACATCCAAAGTTCTCGTTTAAAATGTGTTTCCAAAAGTAACACATGCAACATTCTGGACCAGGACACGGTGTCACGGTTCATCTTTTTGGATGTTTTCGGTCTTGTCCTGTGTTTTATTTTGACATGTCTGTTCTGTCCCTGTGCTTTTGCTTTGCTTCCCCTTTGTTGATTGCCTGCCCCGCCCTAATGTGTGTGACCTGTGCCCCGCCCTAATGTGTGTCACCTGCGCCCCGTTTCCTTTATTTTATACCCCTGTGTTCTCCCTGTCCTGGTCGGTTCATTGATTGTATGCATGTCATTGTTCCTCTGTGTCTGTGCCGCGTCTTGTGAGTATTCGTTGTATTTTGTTTTGGAGTTTTGGATTTTCGTCTGCATTGTTCTCGGACGCTACCATTAAATTTAAGTTTACCTCAGTTTTTGGGCTGTGTCTGCACTTTGGGTCGTATTTCGCACCACACACGTGACACACGGTGACGGCTGAAGGAGTTTTGTCCAAACAAAGATTATGAATCACCTAAAGTCACATTCACGGCAGATTCAGCAGAAAACGTTTTAAAGTTTTAACCCTGTAGCCTGTAGGCCAGTGTAACGCCTGAGTTGGAAGCTAAGACCTTCTTTCTGGACGAGAGGGAAACTGGTTATATAAGAAGGTTCCTCCGCAGTGACACAGCGTTTCTGAGCTCGATTTAATCTAATCACCACATTTGTGCTCGTTATAAAAGTGAATTATTTCATTATCACACTCCACCTCCTTCACGTTCAAATAACGACACAATATTGAGTTATAACTTTAAGGTTTCATAAAGACTCACGAGGTTCTGAATGGTTCACACGTGACCTTCATCTGTGACCTTCATCTGTGGAGTGACTGAACTCCCGTCTCTTTGTGTCCAGATGTTTTTGTGCAAAGTGGATCCTTTTAACAGTATTACACCATTTTACTAAACTAATTCTATGCTATGTTCTGTCAGAAGCTAACATTAGAATATGTAGCATGAAGCAAACACTAGAATATATAGCATAAAGCTAACATTAGATATGTAGCATGAAGCTAACGTTAGAATATGTAGCATGAAGCAAACACTAGAATATATAGCATAAAGCTAACATTAGATATGTAGCATGAAGCTAACGTTAGAATATGTAGCATGAAGCAAACACTAGAATATATAGCATAAAGCTAACATTAGATATGTAGCATGAAGCTAACACTAGGATATGTAGCATGAAGCTAACAGTAGCATATGTAGTATGAAGCTAACATTAGAATATGAAGCTAACACTAGGATATGTAGCATGAAGCTAACACTAGCATATATAGCATGAAGCAAACATTTTAATATGTAGCATGAAGCTAACATTAGAATATGTAGCATGAAGCAAACACTAGAATATATAGCATAAAGCTAACATTAGATATGTAGCATGAAGCTAACACTAGGATATGTAGCATGAAGCTAACACTAGCATATGTAGTATGAAGCTAACGTTAGAATATGTAGCATGAAGCAAACACTAGAATATGTAGCATGAAGCTAACACTAGTATATGTAGTATGAAGCTAACGTTAGAATATGTAGCATGAAGCAAACACTAGAATATATAGCATAAAGCTAACATTAGATATGTAGCATGAAGCTAACACTAGGATATGTAGCATGAAGCTAACAGTAGCATATGTAGTATGAAGCTAACATTAGAATATGAAGCATGAAGCTAACACTAGGATATGTAGCATGAAGCTAACACTAGCATATATAGCATTAAGCAAACATTTTAATATGTAGCATGAAGCTAACATTAGAATATGTAGCATGAAGCAAACACTAGAATATGTGGCATGAAGCTAACACTAGGATATGTAGCATGAAGCTAACACTAGCATATATAGCATGAAGCAAACATTTTAATATGTAGCATGAAGCTAACATTAGAATATGTAGCATGAAGCAAACACTAGCATATGTAGTATGAAGCTAACATTAGAATATGTAGCATGAAGCTAACACTAGGATATGTAGCATGAAGCTAACACTAGCATATATAGCATGAAGCAAACATTTTAATATGTAGCATGAAGCTAACACTAGCATATATAGCATGAAGCCAACACTAGGATATGTAGCATGAAGCTAACACTAGCATATATAGCATGAAGCAAACATTTTAATATGTAGCATGAAGCTAACATTAGAATATGTAGCATGAAGCAAACACTAGAATATGTAGCATGAAGCTAACACTAGAATATGTAGCATGAAGCTAACACTAGGATATGTAGCATGAAGCTAACGCTAGCATATGTAGCATGAAGCTAACATTAGAATATGTAGCATGAAGCTAACATTAGAATATGTAGCATGAAGCAAACACTAGCATATGTAGTATGAAGCTAACATTAGAATATGTAGCATGAAGCTAACACTAGGATATGTAGCATGAAGCTAACACTAGCATATATAGCATGAAGCAAACATTTTAATATGTAGCATGAAGCTAACATTAGAATATGTAGCATGAAGCAAACACTAGAATATGTAGCATGAAGCAAACATTAGAATGTGTAGCATGAAGCTAACATTAGAATATGTAGCATGAAGCTAACATTAGAATATGTAGTATAAAGCAAACACTAGCATATGTAGTATGAAGCTAACATTAGAATATGTAGCATGAAGCTAACACTAGGATATGTAGCAAGAAGCTAACACTAGCATATGTAATATGAAGCTAACGTTAGAATATGTAGCATGAAGCTAACACTAGGATATGTAGCATGAAGCTAACACTAGCATATATAGCATGAAGCAAACATTTTAATATGTAGCATGAAGCAAACATTAGAATGTGTAGCATGAAGCTAACACTAGAATATAGCATAAAGCTAACATTAGATATGTAGCATTCAAGATTCAAGATTTTTCAATTTGTTAAACCATGTGACTGATTTGAAATTATATTTCTCTCATCCTTGATTGTGGAGCGGGGCGTGGGGAAGAGGGGTGGGAGGGAGGGCAGGGAGTTCAGCTTCCCGATGGCCCTGTGTACGAAATTGTTCTTAAGGCGACTCAACCTGGCCTGTATATGCCGCAGTCTCCTCCCTAAAGGCATTACCTTGAAGAGACTGTGTTACGGGTGCGTAGGGTCCCTGGTGATTCTGACGGCTTTGCGGGTGAGACGGGTGGAGTACAAGGACACGCTGTCGTTGTGTCCTTGGGCAAGACACTTCACCCACCTTGCCTCCAGTGTCTGCGTACATTGGTGTATGAATGGGTGAGAGGATCCTTGCTGTAAAGCGCTTAGAGTGCCTAATGTAAGTGGAAAAGCGCTTTATAAGTTGAGACCATTTACCATTTACATGTCCTTAATGGAGGGGAGAGGAGCTCCACAGATCTTCTCCGCATTAGCATGATGCAAACACTAGGATATGTAGCATGAAGCTAACACTAGCATATATAGCATGAAGCTAACATTAGAACATTTAGCATGAAGCTAATATTTGCATATGTAGCATGAACCTAACATTAGCATATGTAGCATGAAGCTAACATTAGCAAATGTAGCATGAAGCTAACGTAGCTTCCTGGTTTGAATTGCCTGTTTTTTTTTGTATTTTTGGGCTGTTGAACCACTTTGCTCCTCTCCGTGTCTGTGTGTTTATTTAGTAGAAAAACATTCATAATTCCTAAATAAGTGAAGGGAGGGTTTTCAGTGTTTTTCCTCGTTTATTAAAACATGACCATATTTGGGCGATTCCGAAGATGACGTCATGTTTCTCAGTTTCCCCCAGATTCCCAGGTTTCCACGGTGACGTTCAAACGACAGCATTCCATCCCAGCTTGGCTCAGACACAGATCAGGACTTCTGTGCTCACAGAATCACAAATCACACAGTTTATTCAGTTCGAGCGGAGAGACGGCGTTCATCAGGGGCCAGAGCTGAACTAAGACGTGTTTGGGCGATAGTTAAACAGAACTCGCATCAGATTCAAGACGGATTTAAAGGATTTCTGACACAGTACTGAACAGAAGTGGACAGAGCAAACAGCGCCTGCAAAAAGGCGGTAAAGTGTGATCAGATCACCACTGAGAAGCAGAAAGACTCGTTAAAGAAGTGCAGACGATGGAGGAGTTAAAGAAACAGAATATTAAACTACAGGACGAAGTAGACTGTGTTCGTGAAAAGTTAAGGGCGAGCACAGACACGTTTGAGACAGAGCAAAACGCGTGGCAGGAAAGGGAAAGGTTTCTGGAGAGGACCTTGGCAGCGTACGAGATGAACGCAGGGAAACGTCAAACAGTGGGAGGTGTTGGACGGTCCACGGCAGTAATGGAGTCGCAAACGGAGGAGACGTCACAGACCTTTGGCGAGAGGGAACAGGAACTCACTGAGCTCCAGGGAGAAGTGGCAGTGATTGAAACGCTGACCACACGACTCCAGGAGTGCAGACAGGAGCTGGTGAGGTTTGAGATCAAACAGGGCAAGTGGAAAGACAGGGAGATGTTTCTCGAGCTAAAGGTGAGGGATTATGAAAAGCAAATTAATGCAGAGCGTGGAGACAGCACGGAAAGGGCTTCTGAAGATTGTCCTCAAAGGGAAATCGTGGACAAACCGTGCAGAGAGATGGAGGTACAGACGGACATTACGATGCAGACGTTCAATGACATGGCAGAAGTGGTCAAGGACCTGCAAGACGATTTTGATAATTTAACCCACAGCCTTCTCAAATTAAACAAGGAAAGAGCGGAGTGGAGGGAACAGAGACAGGGTCTGGAGGAGAGAGTGACCATCTCTGAATCGAAGCTGAAAGCCGCTGAGGAGGGTTTGGCCGAGAGAGAGAAGCTGTTGGAGAAAGTGTGTGAGGAGTTGTCACTCGAAAAGGAGAAATCTAAACAGAAAGAGTCCGACGAACTCGGAGAGGAGAGTTCGAAGGAGCACTCGGCGAAGTACCACGCCATGGAGCAAAAGGTCATTGTCCTGGAGAAGGAACGTGACAGTCTAGAGAAAACGGTGGCTCTTTTGAAGGAAGAGTCGACCCAAAGGGATGAAGCCGCACGAAGACATCAGGACAAATCCTCTACGTCTGAAACTCCAGCAGGCGATTTAGACTCAATCATACAACAACAGCTGGATCAGATGGAGATACCGAGGCTCGTGCACAGATTACATTCACAGTGTAGTCAAAGAGCAGACGCTTTGGAAGAAGAATGCGAAAGATTGAGTGAAATTGCCCAAACGCTGAGCGGAAAACTTAAGGAACACGAGATGGACGAAGTCAGATTGGAGGCGGAAAGTAAAGAATTTAAAAGGAGAGCCGTCGAAGCAGAAACGCAGCTCAGAAAAGTGCAGGACGACATGGTTCAAATGGAAAAGGCCTTTCAAGAAGAACGGGACATGTTTCAGGAAATGGAGAAACAGCTGCAGAAAGACGACGCAGATCTAAACACGACTGTGGAGAATCTGAAAGAGCAACAACGTGCACTGGAGGAAAACGCCAACGTGTTGGAGACGAGTCGAGCCAATGAAGCGCTGGTTTCTGAGCTCAGGGGGGAGTTACAGAATGAAGTCACGCTCAGGGCGTTTCAGTGGGAGAGAGAGAAATATCTGATGGCCCAACAAGAACGTTTGGAGGAGGAGAAGGAACAGTTGGAGAAGAGAGTGAAAGAGGCGTCGCTAAAGGCAGAACAGATGAAGCAAAGGGAAGACGACGCTCTCCACCGGATATCGGAGCTGATGGAGACAAAGGAACGACTGGAAACGGCGCTGGAAGAGGCTCGTGAGAAAAGCAAAGAGCACACGGCAAAGGAAGAGCAGTGGACAGAAGCCAAGGAGAGGCTTCTGAGTCTGATCGAGTTTCTGAGAGTGACCAAGGACTTCAACCAGAGCAAGAAGAAGGAGCGTAAAGGCTTCTTCTCCAGGGTTTTCGGCAGAAGTAACTAGGAAGTGTCACTGGCTGGATCTGACCAGACATTTCCAGCCAAGAAACACCCAACACATTTACCGTCCTGTAGCTTCAGACACGACCGTCACCTCCTGAAGCATCAGTGAGAAGATCTGAAGCCACGCGGGTCTTCATCTGTACTCTGGAGTTAAGAGTCAGACTTCAACTACAGACGCAGATAAAGGTTCTTCAGTCTTCATCTGTACTCTGCAGCTGAAGTGTCAGACTTTAACCACAGACGCAGATAAAGGTTCTTCAGTCTTCATCTGTACTCTGAAGCTGAAGTGACTTCAACTACAGAAGCAGATAAAGGTTCTTCAATCTTCATCTGTACTCTGCAGCTGAAGTGACTTTAACCACAGAAGCAGATAAAGGTTCTTCAGTCTTCATCTGTACTCTGCAGTTGAAGTGTCTCATGGGTTTTCCATGAGCTGGAAATGAGGATAATCGAAAGCACCGCAGACTTTATCAGAGTTTGCGTGGCTGTCGTAGTTTCCTTCTGACAGATTTGATTTGTTTTTTGTGCTTTGAGTGTTTGGAATGTTTCTTCTGTGTCCTTGGGTCTTTTCGTATTCCTTTGATCGGACCCTAAGACCCTCTGGTTGTTTCTAAACGATGTCTAAGTGGAGCTAATAAAGTTTCCTAAAGTCTGTCCGTCCATGGGAGTTGGATCTCTCCTTCACTGGGCCCTCCTCCAGGTTTCTCTCTTCTCCCTCTGGGTTTTGTAGACTTTCCTTTGCCGTGAGGAGGGTCTAAGGTCAGGAGACGCCCAGGTCCCTCCCCGTCGGTGTCTCACTGCGGACTCTTCATTTGTTTGTGTCAGTGGTTGATCTCTGTGTCGTTCCTGTGTCGGCTCACCAGCGTCTAAGCGAGTAAAGTTTTCAATAAACTGTTTTACATGTGCTTTTGTCTGAGTCCCTTCATGTTTATCCCTCAGCATTTGTCACTGGAGGAAACAACGATCTGATTTAAAAGCTCAGACTGATCCTAGTTATAACTGTTTTAATGCTCTCTTTAGAGGTTCAGCTGATCCTCAAAGTCCTGACTGTGACCAAGAGCTTATGAGTGAGTTTGGGTCAAATGCAGACAATGGAAATGAAAGTTAAAGTTTTGTTTTTAACTCTCATACAGAGCAACGTGTGAATCTGTATCAGTCCACATGTGCAAAGTGAAGCATATTTCAGTTTGTTAAAAAAGGTTTTCCAAGTTCTTCTGATTCCACACTTAGGGGCCGTTTGCTCATGTGCAAAGCGAGTAGCACGCGCTAAAGCGGATCAGCCTTATTTATGCACGTCTCATTTGCATATCAGATTTGGGGCGATACAGACAAATGGTAAATGAAGTGCAACATGGAACTGATTTGTGTAATTGTGAGTATCCATGCTCCGTTAGGGGGCGCTGGTCCGAGTCTGCCCGGGCGCCACAGGAGAAGAAGAAAGGAAACAAACATGGCGGCGGACGATGACGTGAGTTTGTTGTTATGTAGATTTTCAGCTCATTTCTTCCCGTTCCGCGTGTGTTCGGAGTTTGTTTCCACATTTACTCCTCAGGCTGACAGATTCACCGCAGTGTCGAGAGTTTTAAAGACGTTTTAGCGCAAAGTTTAGCACAAACAGCGGCTAATGTAGCTCAGTGTTCTCCTCCTGTGTCTGTCCTTGTAACTGTAACTTTGTTCTGTTCTCTGTACTTTTGTATTTTCCTTCTGTCAATGTTTCTTTACCCGCCTTAGGACAACGGATGCACTTTAGCTCTCACGCTAATTCTGGTACATTTACATTGAGGCTTTTGGCTGATGCACTGTCCTAATTCAAATAAATAAATAACAGTAAAACGACAGTCCTCTGTGTATCTTTATATTCCTCTGTCTCTGTTAAAGCTGTGTTTGTATCTTTATAAATCCAGCTGTAGAATCATTGCCTCCTTTCGAAGTCTTAGACAGGTTCATAACTGTAGATGAGGCTGAGGTATTATCAATCATTATGTCTTCAAAACCATCAACTTGTCTTCTAGATCCAATTCCAATTAAACTCCTCAAAGAAATTACCCCAGAAATCTCAGATACCATATTGAAAATAATTAACTCATCTTTAGAAAATGGGTATGTACCAAAGTCCTTTAAATATGCTGTTATCAAACCACTTTTGAAAAAACCCAATCTCGATCCTGATATTCTAGCAAACTATAGGCCCATATCTAATCTGCCTTTCATTTCAAAAGTCCTTGAAAAAGTAGTGGCTAAGCAGCTTTGCCGCCCCCTACAGGACAATAGTTTATTTGAAAAATTTCAGTCAGGGTACAGAACTTATCATAGCACAGAGACCGCCTTAGTCAAAGTTACCAACGACCTGTTATTAGCAGCTGACGCCGGACTAGCTTCAGTCCTGGTTCTGTTGGACCTCAGACCTTTGACACGATCGACCACAATATTCTCCTGCAGAGGTTAGAACCTGACGGAGGCCTCAGGGGAACAGCCCTCTCTTGGTTTAAATCTTACTTATCTGATAGGCCCCAATTTGTTAATGTAAACCTAAAGTCTTCACCGTGTTCTAAAGTGTGCTATGGGGTGCCACAGGGTTCAGTGCTCGGGCCAATTTTATTTATATTGTACATGCTTCCATTAGGTAACATAATCCAATATCATAATATAAATGTTCACTGTTACGCGGATGACACACAGCTGTACTTATCAATAAAACCAGGTCAGACAGATAAATTAGATGTGCTTAGTTCCTGCGTAAAAGCCATCAAGACCTGGATGACTGTAAATTACCTCCTCCTTAACCCTGATAAAACCGAGGTTATTATTTTAGGTCTTCAAAAACTGAGAGAGTCTTTATCTCAGCAGATCATCTCCCTGGATAATGTTAGCGTATCAACGAGCTCTAAAGTAAAAAACCTTGGAGTTCTGTTTGACCAGGACCTCTCTTTTAAAACGCATATAAACCAGGCTTGTAAAATTGCGTTCTTTCACCTGCGCAACATTGCTAAAATACGAAACATTCTACCTAAGAGTGATGCAGAAAAACTTATTCATGCATTTGTTTCATCAAGGCTGGACTACTGCAACTACCTGCTAGCAGCAGGTCCTAAAAGTTCCCTAAAAAGTTTACAACTAGTTCAAAATGCAGCTGCAAGATTATTAACGCGTACAAAGAGAAGAGAACACATGACACCTGTGCTAAAGTCTCTCCATTGGCTTCCTGTTGAGTTTAGAATCAAATTTAAAATCCTGCGCCTCACATTTAAAGCAATAAAGGGTTTGGCTCCGCTTTATCTCCAAGACGTTATCGTTCCATATCGGCCAACCAGAGCACTCCGCTCTCAAAACTCAGGGCTACTGGTGATTCCTCGGGTCTCCAAAATCACT
Source organism: Proterorhinus semilunaris (assembly GCA_021464625.1). Lineage (NCBI taxonomy): Eukaryota > Metazoa > Chordata > Actinopteri > Gobiiformes > Gobiidae > Proterorhinus > Proterorhinus semilunaris. The sequence goes on along the minus strand of CM038353.1, from coordinate 692,480 downwards.
GTAGGAGGAAGAGCCTTTAGCTCCAACATCACTGTAGGAGGAAGAGCCTTTAGCTCCAACATCACTGTAGGAGGAAGAGCCTTTAGCTCCAACATCACTGTAGGAGGAAGAGCCTTTAGCTCCAACATCACTGTAGGAGGAAGAGCCTTCAGCTCCAACATCACTGTAGGAGGAAGAGCCTTCAGCTCCAACATCACTGTAGGAGGAAGAGCCTTTAGCTCCAACATCACTGTAGGAGGAAGAGCCTTCAGCTCCAACATCACTGAGGAGGAAGAGCCTTTAGCTCCAACATCACTGTAGGAGGAAGAGCCTTTAGCTCCAAGCTCCGGTTTTATGGAATAAACTCCCAGCTCACGTTAAAGAAGCAGAAACAGTCCCTACATTTAAGACTAGGCTCAAAACGTACCTCTTCAAATTAGCTTATGATCAGGTCAGTTAAAGCTCTAACCCACAGCCTGAAGTAAAGCTGCTTTAGGAGAAACTCTGCTGTGGGAAGTACGGACACTGAGCTCTATCCTCTTCTTCTTCTTACTGCAAACTTTGTCTTATTATGATACAATATTTATTTTATCTGTAGTCTGTTCATTACTATTCACATGGTGTCTCCTGTCCCACTCCCCCTTGGGAGTGCCTGTCTAGATCGAACGGAGGGACCCGGCTGAACGGAGGAACCCGGCTGAACGGAGGGACCCGGCTGAACGGAGGGACCCGGCTGAACGGAGGAACCCGGCTGGACGGAGGAACCCGGCTGAACGGAGGGACCCGGCTGAACGGAGGAACCCGGCTGGACGGAGGAACCCGGCTGAACGGAGGAACCCGGCCTACTGACAACAAGGACTGGACGGTCTGTGATCTTGGCCCGTCTACTGAGGGACTCCTTCGGCCCTGGGTCTCTATAGCCTGTCCGTCCATGGGAGTGGATCTCTCCTTCTGTGGTTCTCCTCAAGGTTTCTCGTTTCTCCCACTGGGTTTTTGAGTTTTTCCTTGCCGGGCTGGAGAGTCTAAGGACAGGGCCGAGCTGCTCGTCTCCACTGCTGACGCTTATTTGGACTTTATGTTTGCCTGGATATTTGATTCACCAGAACTTTACATTGTCTTATTTACTGCTCTGTTTTATTGCCTTAATGTTTGTTACAGCCCTATGAGGCAACTCCTGTTGTGATATTGGGCTAAACAAAACCATTGATTGATTGATTGATTGATTATATTCCTCTGTCTCTGTCTCAGGTGGAGACGGAGGTGTTTGAGATCACGGACTTCACCACCGCCTCTGAGTGGGAAAGGTGAGTCTCACAAACATAAATGACGCCTGACTGAGGCTCTAACGGCTGAGGGTCTCGAACTAAAGCCTCGGCTGTTTTTAAAGCTTTAACCTCCCCCGCCTGAACCGAGCACTTTTTCTCAAGTTCGGCTTTAGCCAAATCTAAAAGCTTCTTCAAACTAGCGACAAAAACGTGCCAGAAAATCAACAACCAAGAACCAAAAAGTGGCATAAGTATTCATACAGCATTAAATTGCCTTTATAACATTCCTAACGACTGCAGAAAGTTCACACCTCGCCCTGACCGTTACACAGAGGCCACCTGTGCACTCTAAGAAAAATGTCCGTAAAATAACAGTAAAAAGTGCTGGCAGAAAATCCCCAGGACATTATCCGTACTTCGTTCAGAATGTGCCGTTAAAACTGTGACCTGTGAATTTACGGTAAACGTTCCGTAAAATTCAAGCAGCAGAAAAACAGAAACGTTTGTGTCATAAGTGCAATTTCCGTTAATTCCTTAAGCCTGAGAACGGAAAATATAATGTAATAAATGCGTTTATTTTCCGTAAAATTCATACTACTCGGAAACGGAAATAATGTAAATTTATATTATACATCTTGTGTTTTCAACATAATTCACTTGTTTTAGTTTAACATAAGACATTGTTCAAAAATAATGGGCAAAATCTTTCTATTAACAAAGCAAAATTAATCAGTTTACAAGACACTGGACAGTCAAAATAAACAGGTCATTTGAATCAATATTAATACAACGTTAATGTCATATGCATCCACTGAATCCCTTTATTTTTTTAATTTTTTTACAATATTAATGAATACAGGTATAACTGTTCAGCGTCTCGCGGTTCGGTTTCCTTGTGCAATAAGTTCAACTGAGCTTAAAAACTCCTGACAGTTTTTAGCCAAGTACAACTTTTCAGTTCATCACCATAAAGGTTTTGTTGAAGCAGATTCGCCGACGCCATAACTCTCAAGTCCAATCAGCTTGTTTTAACCACATCATTACAACCAAACCCAAAAATCAATAACAAAATGCAGATGTTTACTTTCATAAAATAATATTTGACAAACCTTATGTTGTAACATGTAGGCTGAGTTATTCACACAGAATTCAGAATGTATTAAAGATACATAATATTAGTGTGTTAGTCCTTAACACACACCACCCTCATCGGGCTCATGGACGGTGATGAGTCCGCCTACAGGAGAGAGGTGGAACGGCGTCCTGGTGCAGCCACAACAACCTGGAGCTGAACGCCCAGAAGACAGTGGAGATGATCGTGGACTTTAGGAAAGACACAGCCCCACCGTCCCCCCTCACCCTCACAGACTCTCCCACCCCCACTTCCATCGTGGACTCCTTCCGTTTCCTGGGCACCACCATCACCCAGGACCTCAGATGGGAGCCAACCATCAGCTCCCTCATCAAGAAGGCCCAGCAGAGGATGTTCTTCCTGCGGCAGCTGAGGAAACTCAAGCTGCCAACCAAGATGCTGGTGCAGTTCTACACGGCCATCATCGAGTCCATCCTCACCTCCTCCATCACCGTGTGGTCCATCCTCACCTCCTCCATCACCGTGTGGTCCATCCTCACCTCCTCCATCACCGTGTGGTCCATCCTCCCCTCCTCCATCACCGTGTGGTCCATCCTCACCTCCTCCATCACCGTGTGGTTCCCCGGCGCTACAGAACGGGACAAGCACCGACTGCAGAGCATTGTGCTGCTGCAGAGAAGGTGATTGGGTGTGAGCTCCCATCTCTCCAGGACCTGTTCACCTCCAGGACCCGGAGGCGTGTGGGTCGGATCACAGCTGACCCTTCTCACCCTGGACACGGACTATTCACCCCTCTCCCCTCAGGCAGGAGGCTACGGTCTATCCAGACCCATACCTCCCGCCACTTGAACAGTTTTTTCCCCTCCGCCATCAGACTCATGAACAAATACAAGTCTCTGTAGCTCAGTTACAGACTCATGGATGTATCTGCACTTGCAGTGTGTCCACACTTAGACCCGCTGCTATCACTTTATCACTTTAAACACTTAATACCACTTTAAATGCCAAAACATCTGTATATACAATCCCGCTGTTGTTCATTGTCAAATTGTTGTTGTCTTAACATATGTCACTTTATTTTATCTTATTTATTTAATACTTTTTATTTTATGCCCTTATAGCCTTATAGTTTAACGTTCTTAGCTTATTTTTTATCTTAATTCTGTGTTATATGTTTTATGTCGCACGTTTGCACCAAGTAAAATTCCTAGTTTGTAAACCTTGTTCACAAACCTTGGCAATAAAACGAATTCTGATTCTGATTCTGATTCTGATTATTGAAGCAGATACACATTGTTCTCTGGCACCAACATCTGAAGAATATGGAGAAGGTTTGTCAGTACAAAGCAAGAAATGAAACTCAGTTCAATCTCATGTAACTGTTTAAACTTACTGTGGGTCGTCTGGAGTGGACTCTTTCTCCTCTCACATTCAGCGATCGGCCACCAGGGGGCGCGTACAAGTCTGTAATAATAATAATAGAAAAACATAAAATGTCAGAAATGATTAGATTTCCCACGTATGGTCCAATAAAGTTCATGTAAATGCGACCACATAAAAAAAGGATGTCCCACTATGAGAAAAGGTTTGTCTAGAACAGCTAAATATAACTATTTAAATTATAAATGCTTCAGTAAAAATGAAAAGATACAACTTTAGCAAGTGCTTTACATTTACTCACTTTATAAGAAAGAGCTGAGAATCTTTGGAGGCGTCTCATCCCATCGGCCTCAGGTCGACTGTAACAAAAACATTTAAGAACATAAATAATAATAAATGAGAGGTTTGAATCCTGACTCAAATCTACTTTGATTAGCGGAGTCACAGGGAGCTTCTTTTTCCTGCATTCTTCATTTCCACAAACTGTACGACACACTGGAAAGCCATCACAGCACCTCCTCCTGTGTTTAGATCACAGCACCTCCTCCTGTGTTTAGATCACAGCACCTCCTCCTGTGTTTGTAAAACGGACAAACATACTGAGGTCACTATGGTAATAGTAACTTCACCTTATTCTTTGTGCATCAGTGAAGTCTAGTTTAGTCCGATGGCCTTTCTAGAGTCGATTCTCTAGATAAAAAGAAACATTTATTAGTACTCTGTAAGTATTAAGTACTCTGTAAGTATTAAGTACTCTGTAAGTATTAAGTACTCTGTAAGTATTAAGTACTCTGTAAGTATTCACAGCAGAATTCAGAAATGTATCATTGCTGGCGCGTCAGTTACTTTCCCTTCAACTGTGCACTTTAAAATATTTCTATATCTGTAGAAATAACCGAAAAGCTGGACTTAGACTTAATAATATTAACGTTATAAACATGTGTTACTACATCTGTCACTTAATGCAATGAATTAAATTATATTATTATATATTATCATAAGGTTTAGGACAAAGATGAGTTCTTTCACAGTTTCCTTGTAACTGACCAACTGTACACTAACTACATTAACTACATACTAACTACATTAACTACATACTAACTACATTAACTACATACTAACTACATTAACTACATACTAACTACATTAACTACATACTAACTACTTTAACTACATTAACTACATTAACTACATACTAACTACATTAACTACATACTAACTACATTAACTACATACTAACTACTTTAACTACATACTAACTACATTAACTACATACTAACTACATTAACTACATACTAACTACATTAACTACATTAACTACATTAACTACATACTAACTACATTAACTACATACTAACTACTTTAACTACATACTAACTACATTAACTACATACTAACTACATTAACTACATACTAACTACATTAACTACATACTAACTACATTAACTACATTAACTACATACTAACTACATACTAACTACATTAACTACATACTAACTACTTTAACTACATACTAACTACATTAACTACATTAACTACATACTAACTACATTAACTACATACTAACTACATTCAACAAAACGTTTATGGCATGTGTTGGCAGGTTCAATGTAGCCTATTTAATTTACTAATCATGTTTAATATTCTTTAAAACATGTTTTACTTACCATAAAGGGTCCTCACATTCATCCCACAGCCTCTGTGTGAGCTCAGATTTTCCCCGCCTCAAAGGCTGTTATTACCCACAATGCATTGTGTTCACACACAAAAATACAGAACTTTCCGTAAAATTAAATGACGGAACAGTCCTTCAAATAACTACAGCACAAAGTCTTGTTTATTTACGGAAAACCTATTATCAAACGGAAAGTACAGGTAAAATGAATTTACGGAGCAAATCCGTCAGAATTTATAGAAAAAAGGCCTGTATATTTACGGACATTTCTTATCTACTCTCAGTATAATTCCAGCTGTTCTGTGAGGGCCTCAGAGCTGTGGTCAGAGTGTAGTGGTCACTAAACAACATCATGAAGGCCAAGGAGCTCACCAGAGAGGTCAGGGATGAAGCTGTGGAGAAGTTTAAAGCAGCGTTAAGTTATACAAAGATTTCCCAAGACTTGAACATCTCACGGAGCACTGTTCAATCCATCATTCAGAAATGGAAAGAGTATAGCACCACTGCGAACTTACCAAGACACGGCCGTCCACCTAAACTAACAGACCGAACAAGGAGAGCACTGGTCAGAGATGCAACCAAGCGCCCCAAGATAACTCTGGAGGAGCTGGGACGTCCTGCCGCTGAGCTGGGGGAATCTGTACATGGGACAACTATAAGTCTCTACACAGATCTGGCCTTCATGGACGAGTGGCAGAAGAAAGCCATTATTGAAAGGAGGCCATAAGAAATCCCGTCTGAAGTTTGCTAGAAGTCCTATGGAGGACACAGCTCCATGTGGAAGAAGGTGCTTTGGTCTGATGAGACAAACGTTGAACTTTTTGAATAGTTGGGAAGATGGATGGAGCCAAATACAGAGACATTTTGGAAGAAAACCTGCTGGAGTCACAAGAGAACTGAGGCTGGGGCGGAGCTTCACCTTCCAGCAGGACAATGACCCTAAACACAAACATCTACAATGGAATGGTTTAAAAACAAACATATGAATGTGTTAGAATGTTGTTTCTTTAAAGGAATAGGCCACCGTTTTTACATACTGACATATGTTCTTACCTTAGACTAGTTGATAGGTACCTGTCTGGTCTCTGTCCGTGTGCTCTGTCATGCTAACGGAGCCTCTTCCACATACTGTCTAGTTCCAAATCAGCTCCCGTTAGAAGCTTCCAAACTCTTCCACGTTGTCCCTATTTAAATACAGTTACGTGACGTGTTACACTACAAAGTATAGTAACACAGAAATGTAACATGTCGATTTTCTCAGCGGATAAAAAGGGGTACTATATTGTGAGGCGTAATAATACGAGGAGCACTACGTCCGCGCACTAACACCTAAAGACTTCTCTCCCGCTCACTACAAGTCACGCTGCTTCTATTGACGGAAGTGAGCGGGAGAGAAGTCTTTAGGAGTTAGTGCGTCAGGTGGTTGGTTGATAAAGTGACATTGCAGAGCTGCTCCTCTGCAGTCCCGTGCAGTGGGTGAACTCTCCTCCTCCACAAAGTCCTTACCACTTTTAGAATGGCCTGATGTTTCCATACAGACAGGTCTGTCTGTGGATGTTTAGTCCAGGTGGGGCCAGGACAGGAAGACCATCCATACGGGGCAGAAGAAGAAAAAAAGATCTTCAGTTAAATGTTTCATTGAAGCAAATCAGAAAACTACACTGAAGTCGGTAAAGTGAAAGTACCTCAGCGATCTCTGCCAAAGTGTTGACTCCTGTCTTCATGTAGGCTTGATCAGTCCAAAGCCACAGTCAGGGGAAAACAGTGTGGCAGCAATAAGGAAGTTGATTTCAATTTTATCGTGAAGCTTGTGTCCAACACGCCAGGCATGAAGTTGTTCTTGTTCGGCCCACTGCAGTTGTCACAATGAAGATCCACCTCTGTTTCAGGAAGTACATTGGTCCTGGCTGGAGAGGGTTTGCGGGAAAGTGTAACTGTACGAGAGAGGGAACTTGGATTAGATTAAATGAAATGTGTGTCTTTTCATAACTGTCTAACAAAGGTAAAAAATACTATATTGATGCTATTCTGCATTATTTCACGCTACTATCAGGCTGCTTATTCTCATGAATAAATCGCCCTTTAAGGGACATTAATAAATTAATAAAGTAAAGTGAATGTGTGTTAAAGATCACCTGCTGAGCAAAATCAAAACATTAATGTACATAAAATATAAATAAAACAGGGATGGAGGCATGAGGAGGAGGAGAGGGATGGAGACAGGAAGAGAGGGGACATAACAGAAACATAAGAATAAAAGAATGTACACATACCTCTTGTAACTGGAGCACATGATCTTTAAACTGGATCAGCAGGCTGGTCTCTGGCGGACACGTGGGAAGAAGAAGAAAAAAAAAGATCTCAGAGTCTGTATCTGTACTTCCTGGTTTAGTCCTGGTTTAGACCTCAGTCAGTGGTTAGCCCTGGTTTGAGCTAGCTAATAACAATAGGTATGAGAAAGTCTAAACATGGACTAAACATGAGATAACGTACGTGTTTTTAGAATGAACACACGTTGATGTTTACTAGGCCATAGTGATGTAGATAATGGACATAGTGTAGCTGCTCTTTAATTTACAGACACAATCCTGTGTCTGCTCCGCCTCACACTGAGAGAGAGCTATGGATGCGTTTATAACTACATGTATAACTTTAGAAAAGCCTCCTGTACTACTTGTAACGCACATACACGAGAGGAAAAGGCCGAATTTGCGTTTTATCGCCGCGCGCGTTCCCCATTGTTTACATTTCACTGCAGTAATCCAGAGTAACTTTATTTGGTCATAAAACCGAAAATATGAAGCGGATCTCTCTCAAATAAGAAGTGGCTGAAAGCTAGGGATGCGCTGTCCACATTTATGGAGTAGTTTAAGTTGGGAGAGGTCTTGATTTGTGTAAATAACAGGTTCAGCTGCACGTTAGCTTAGACGTTAGCTTAGCCGTTAGCTCAGCCGTTAGCTTAGCCGTTAGCTTAGACGTTAGCTTAGCCGTTAGCTCAGCCGTTAGCTTAGCCGTTAGCTTACAACAGCACAATAGACTCATCAAAAAACTACTGGCACAGCAGCCACAAGCGATAAAAACCTCTGGAGGTCTGGAGGTCGTTCCTGAGCGTCCATTTTGATTTCACTGAAGTCCGACACCGAGGGAGCGTTAAAGCCAGGATCTGTTCCCGCGGCTCAAACCACTGACGGTTGTTATTTTGTTTGGTACGGAGGCACAAGATGAAAAGAGCAGGTATTTAATACTCGGTTATCTTGTGGAGAGGTTCTTTCATTTTGTTTTGTGTGTGTTGCTCATGTTTAGGTCGAAGGAGGGTTTTAAGCTCGACTTCAGAATACGAGGACTGGATATGTTTTGGCCTTTGTGGTTCTGGCTCAGCAGTTTTTAATCACATTATTTTTTATATTGATTAAAACATGGGAAGCGAGTGAACTGTATTTTGTCTTAAGCTGGTTAAAATAACAAATAATAAGGCTTCGACTCGTATTTTGATTCAAAAGGATTGACCATGAGATAAATACATTTTTAGATTCTGGTAAGAATTGACAATAAATGTTTTGAATTGAATTGAATTAAAAAAGGCCATAGACAAACATTAATAAAAGTATAGGACATGAACCTCAAAGGTGAGCCAATTGTACAATAACAAAGTTAGACATGGGGGTGAGGGAGAGAAGGGAAACTCCCCCGGTTGTTCTCCTTGAGTCTGTTCCAGGTGTTGGTGAGATGGAGATGGAGGTCGTGAGGCTGGAGACCTCGGACGTGACGGTGTAGGGTCTACATTACTGATACACGATGTTGCTAAAGTTAATCACACACGTTTACGCTGTGCTAGAAATAGTTGCTTATTGAGATTATTGACAGGTTCACAATGTTCAGTCCTTCCGTGGACCCACCACCTGCAGGGGGCGCCATAGGGGCTGGTGCAATGTGTTTTGGGCAGCTGCCCCCACGACCCGGCAACGGAAAAGTGGAAGAAGATGGATGGACAATGTTTAGTAATAAAAAATAATACACTATGTGCTTTGCAAAAAAATAATAATTTGGAGGTGGTCAGCGTCACATTAAAGCCACGCCTCGCTGGAGGTGAAGGTGGAATGTCACTACAGGATCACACACCACACGAGCTCAAATGTAGTTAGTTTAGAATTAAGGGCTAATATAGAGCGCTTAGTTTTAGAACGTATTATTATACTTACTCTTAGTGAGTAACAGGGGGGTTATAACGAAATCTGAACTCCTGACTCAGGCTTTTCTCACAGGCTACAGAACAAGAAGACCATGTCCATGAGATGAGCTGATAGACAACGGTCAACACCAGAACACAACGTGAAGGACAGATAAAGTACAAACACACAAACAACTGACTCACTGACGGGCAGTTTCACCCTCTCTGTAGAGAAGCAAGACGAGGATACAAGAGACCGGTGGACGGAGGTCTGGACTTCACTTCTTCTCTGTCTCTGAAGTCTCCAGCTGGTTCTTCTGCTCTGTAACTTTGTAACTGGAACAACAGCAATAAAAGCCTTTTCTATCAGACGACTTCCATCTCCAGTGTCTGCTTTGGAAATATCCAAATATCTGTTCTAGCGAGATACAAAAGAACCAAGTCCTACAACACTTTGAAAGGGCTGCTCATTACTCGGGTGAACTTTCAGTATAGTTGCTCTGAGTTATATATATATATATATATATATATATATATATATATAAGGATCAGTGACAACCGACTGTTCAGGGTTTTGCATTGATGCACTTATTTTGTTTGTGCAGTTTTGATATTTCAAAACAATTCATTGTTTAAATGTTGTACATGTTTTGATTGTTTTGGGAGCCACATTTTGACTGCAATCAAATTTCCCTTCGTTTGTTTGTGGTGAGAATTTGTCGTATATTTTTGGTGATATTAAAATGTCCCAGTATTTTATTTTGAAAATCAGTCTGTTTTATTTCGGCGGTTCAGGTCAAAGAGGCTGATCCTCCAGAGACGCCTGGACTGGGCTCATGTCAACATTTACTCACAGGTAGAGACTTAAACCACAGAACTATCCAGAAACCCTCAGTATTATTATGTTTTAGGTTAAAGGAAAGATGGAGAAGTTGTGGTGAACCTCGTTCCTCGTCCCCTGAAGAATCCAGAAATCGAACTTTATAAAACCATTTTTATTTGTTTTTCTGAATAAGCAAACTGAAAGTATCCTCTCAATGTATTGTTATTGAAAATCAAACATGTACAGACTAGATCAGGGTATGATGATGATGTCCCTAACTCAGAGAAAGACAGTTGCGTGTCCGTGTGGGTTCACTCAGTCCTGTCACGTGTGGAGTCCCCCAGGGCTCCATTCTTGGGCTCCTTCTTTTCTCGTTGTACCTTCTTCATCTGGGCTCCATTTTTCACAGATGGTAAATGTGTGAGTGTTAAGAGATGTTATTAAATCTTCTGTTTTTAAATGTTAAAAAACTGGGGTCATGGTATTTGAGAACAGTCCACTGTGATTCATGTAAGTCTGTCGTAACCTAAGTGCGAGACTGAACTCATCGTAAACCTGATGCCCAGATTAACAAGCTCCACATTGGTCAACATGGCGGGAGTAAAACCAGCTCCAGGGCTTTTGGTAATGACTGACGTGTGACTGCTGTTGTTTTTAAAGTGCAATACAAATAAAGTTGGATTGAATGAAGACCCAGGAGGCGGGGCTTGTGCTGAAACATGCTTTATTGAAAGAACTCCAGGAGGAAAATAAATCTACACAAACACTGTCTGACGACACACGCAGGCACACGGTCCTCCAGGAGGGGGCGCCGGCAGCAGACGCTCCGGCGTGGCGCGAGCCCCGAGCGCAGGCCGTACGCTCGGAGCTCGCCTTAAAGGATTCGGTTGGAGTCGAACCCAAGACCCGTTGGGCTGATTACATTAGGGTGATGCACGCAGCCCGCCGGCTCTTAGGCCCCACACGTTACTCACGTTATTCTTTATTATTCATAGGTTTCTATCGTTACATCGTCGGCGGGGATCGCTCCACCCGCCGAGGCTTCCTTCGTCTTCAACACGAGTTGAGGCACAAGTTTAGTTTCTCTTTCGCAGGGTAGTCGTCCGTACGGAACTTTCTCCTGCTTTACATGAAAATCACTTTCCTTAAATACATTTTCCATAACCGTGTCTCGGCTATATACATATGTACATGTCACAGGTAGGCCTGTCACCACAATAATCCCATCACTAGGAATCACTAGGAATCACTAAGAATCACTAGGGCTAGGTCACCCTGTAGGTCACCCTTTAGGTCACCCTGTAGGTCACCCTGTAGGTCACCCTTTAGGTCACCCTGTAGGTCACCCTGTAGGTCACCCTTTAGGTCACCCTGTAGGTCACCCTGTAGGTCACCCTTTAGGTCACCCTGTAGGTCACCCTTGAGGTCACCCTTTAGGTCACCCTGTAGGTCACCCTGTAGGTCACCCTTTAGGTCACCCTGTAGGTCACCCTTGAGGTCACCCTTTAGGTCACCCTTGAGGTCACCCTGTAGGTCACCCTTGAGGTCACCCTTGAGGTCACCCTTTAGGTCACCCTTTAGGTCACCCTTGAGGTCACCCTTTAGGTCACCCTTTAGGTCACCCTTGAGGTCACCCTGTAGGTCACCCTTGAGGTCACCCTGTAGGTCACCCTTGAGGTCACCCTTGAGGTCACCCTGTGGAATACTTTCCTTTGACTGAAGTCAAAGGTTTAGGTTTGTTTAGAGAAACGTTTTATGAGTTCCGTTTGGTTTTAATCCTCAGAGCGTTGTCATGGTGACAGGCCCAGTGTCAGGCTGTAACCGGCGGCACATTCGCCACAGCGGCGGCACAAACGTCACGTTTGGTACAAAAATAGTTATTTACAAGAAAATGTCCAGATCCGGACGTCACTAATGAAGAAGAACTAAAATAAATTAAATACATGGACCATGTGTTCGAGTCCGTCGTGTTCGGGCGCCGCGGGACGGAGCCGCCGCGGGACGGAGCCGCCGCGGGACGGAGCCGCCGCGGGACGGAGCCGCCGCGGGACGGAGCCGCCGCGGGACGGAAGAGTCTGAGAGCCTTACGGCGCCGGGGACTTGGGGGGCGGGGACTTGACTCTGCCGGGGGATTTGATTGGCTCTGGCGACTTGACTCTGGCGGGTGATTTGATTGGCTCTGGCGACTTGACTCTGGCGGGGGATTTGATTGGCTCTGGCGACTTGACTCTGGCGGGGGATTTGATTGGCTCTGGCGACTTGACTCTGGCGGGGGATTTGATTGGCTCGGGGGACTTGACCTTGGGCTCGGGGGATTTGATTGGCTCGGGGGATTTGACCCCGGGCTCGGGGGATTTGGGCAGCGGGGACTTGGCTTCGGGCGACGTCACTCGCACGGCGATGTCCTTGGCGGGGTTTGGGCGCACGCTCAGAGTGAAGTGCGCCTCCTGTTTCCCGGTGGCGTTCTGGACCAGGACGGTGTAGCCGCCGGCGTCGGACATTTCCACGCCGGCGATCTCCAGGGAGGACTGCGCGGCGGCGGAGACGATGTGGTGGCGAGCGGAGAAGCCCACGGTTTGGCGCTCGTGGAGCCAGGACACGTCCGGGTCAGGTTTCCCTTCGAACTCGCACTGGAAACTCACCACGTCGCCCTCGCTCACCGTCAGCGAGCGCGGCACCACCAGGATCTGGGCCGGCTGCTCTGCGGGCTTGGTCTCCATGACGACGGTCTCCGTGACGACGGTCTCCGTGGTTTTGGACACGTGGTAGGCCTGGGTTTGGGTCTTCACTTCCCGCAGTTGCACGGCCGGCGGCTCCTCCTCCCTCGCCGCCAGCATGGAGAGAGCGGCGAACTCCTCGCCCACCACCTCCAGCGTGGCGTAGTCGGACGTCTCGCCGCGGGCGTTGCGGCAGACCACGCGGTACGTGCCGGAGTCCTCCGTCACGCAGCTGCTGATCTGCAGCGTCAGCACGCCGCTCAGGTTGGTCATGTGGTACTTGGCGCCCGGAGCGATGGTGCGGCCGTTGAAGAACCATGTGACCTGCGGCTCCGGCTTGGCCTGGATGCTGAGGCTGAAGCCGGCGTTGGCGCCGTACGGCACACGGTGAGACCTGCGGCGGGAGTCAGGGTTAGGCTTCATCTTAAAACAGGACAATGTCTTTATATTCACCAAGCACTAGTTTGGCTTTACCCAAATCTAACAGCTTCTTCACTGGAGAGCAACTGTGTAATGCCTCATTTAAAGTGATCATACCTTTTTTGTCATGTTTTTGTTTGGTTTTGGATTTGGGTAAAGCCAAACTGGAGAAAGTGGAAAAACATGATAAACTACTGATGGGTCAAATATAAAGTCATTGTCCTTTCGATCTTTGACTGGGTCATTTTTACAATATTGAGATTCTTCTACGATCCTGATCCAGCTCTTTGTTATTGTTCTTTCTTCACCAATTGTGCCATATTTCCAGATACTTTTTAGCCAAAGTTACTTTAACTTGTTCCCAGTTCCTCCACTGAACCTCCAGCCCTGGTGTGAGGTCGAGGTCTGTCTACGTTTAATATGAGGTGTCATGAAAAGTCCTCCAGACCAGTGTTGGGAAAGTTACTTTAAAGCTGTAATATATTCTGTATTAGCAGTTACAGCTATAAAAATGTAATGTTTGTATTACACATTACAGTTACTTTGAGTTACTTTGAGTTACTTTTGGCAAAATATAAACCGAAAATAGTAATAATGCCACTGAGCTAAACTGCAGCTTCTCTTCCCCCGTTCTCTCGGGTTTTGTTTTGGCGACATTAACTACACGTAACTGCAGCTCCTACACGTTATTTATTTGTAACGCGAGTCAGTTGTAATGACGGAGATATTCCCTTATTGTACATGTTTGTTATATTCATTAGTTACTGAAACATTCGCACATTTGGAACCATTCATTCTGTCTCCCAGTTCTTGGACGCTGCTGTGTCCTCTCTGCTTCCCATCATGGAGTGGCAAATGTTTATCCCTATCCCAATAATAATAATAATAATAATAATATTCTTTATTTCAGACTCAGAAGGTCCACGAGAAACCTGAGGCTAACCTTGTATTTAGTACTTTGGGTTTTTATGAGCTTTAAAAAGTCTTGTTGTAAAGGTGAAAGGTGCGTACCTCATCCTGATGGTGATGCGCGGCGTGTGGTCCAGGCTCAGCGGGGCGAGTGGAGCGACCTCTTTGCGGACCACCGCCCGCCGCTCCGCCCTCAGCGCCTCCTTCCGCTCCTCGTAGCGAGAGGCGAAGTCCACCCTGGGGTAGGACACCTCCACCTTGGCCCTCTCGGGGGACCTGGCGTCCGGCGTGTCTGCGGCGGCGGGGGGCAGTTTCTTCACGGGTTTGGGGAGGTACTCGGTGGAGAAGGCCGTCAGGTGCTCCGACTGCACCTCCTCGCTGTAGGTGGTCACCGTGGTCTTCTCCTTCCTGGAGCTGGAGCGAGTCTTCTCCTGGAACTCCATGTGCTTGAGCTGGCTCTTGTAGGTGGAGATGCGGCCGGTGGTGGTGTGCGGCCGCAGCATCTCCTGCACCTCGCGCTCCTCGTGCACGCGCTGCTTGGCCTTGGGGGGTTTGTAGGTGGCCTTGTCGTGGCGCTGGCGCAGGTCCATGAAGCTGGGCCCGGCCTCGTACTTAGAGGGGATTTTGTAGCAGTCGTACCGGTGCTCCTCGCCCTCCTCGTCCTCCATGCGCCGCGGCGAGGCGGGTCTGAGCGCCGACAGCTCGAAGCGCACCGGGCTCAGACTGGGCGGGGACGCGGAGTAGCCCAGCTCCAGCTCCTCCTCCAGGCGCAGGCGCTCCTCCTCCGTGCGCTTCATGGACAGGTACTCGTCCACGGGCAGCAGCAGCTCCTCGTCCGACAGGTCGCCCAGCGAGCGCCGGCGGAGGCAGCGGTAACAGTCCACGTTGGGCGATGCCGTGCGGTGGCGGGAGGGTCTGACGGTCTCCAGGTCGTCCTGCGTGACGTCTGGGATCCTCCACTTGGGCTTGTACTGCTCCTTGATGCGCACGGGGATCTCGTAGAACTGATCCCAGCGCGACAGGCGGATGCGCTTCGGCCTCTTCTGGTGGAGCTTGTCCATGGGCTCGGGGAACTCGTACTGGTCCCTCAGCTTCTTGTACCACTTCATGTCAGACATGGGTTGGAACACTTTGATCTGGACGTCCTCCTCCAGCACGGCGGGGTCCACGGTGCGTGGAGTCGGCACCACGTACGGCATCCGCAGCCGCTTCTCATCTGCGCGCCGCTTCCTCTCCTCCTTCTCCTTCTGGATCTCCGCCGCCGTCTTCTCGCCCTTCTTGGTGGTCATGGCGGGCTTGAACATGGTGGCGGCTTCTCTCACGGCCTGCTGGGCGATCGGAGGCAGAGCCAGCACTTCGGTTCCTGCCAGGATCTGGGACAGACGCACCTTCTTGTCCAGCAGCTCCTTCTCCTTGGCTTTCTCCTTCTCCTTTGAGCTGAGCTCCACCTCCTTCTTCACGTGGGCCACGCGCTCCACCTTCAGCACGGCCTGGCAGCTGGCTGAGCCTGCGGAGTTGGTGGCGGTGACTCTGTAGATGCCGGAGTCTTCGGGCAGCGTGTCTTTGATGTGGAGGATGAAATAGTCCAGACCTTCATGGACCACCTCGATGGAGGGGCCGAAGGCGAGCGGCATGCCGTCCTTCTCCCACTTCAGCGCAGGCTTTCCGGACACGCGGATCTCAAAGCGCACGTTCTGACCTTCACGGCACTCCACGTTGGCGAGGAGGCGTTTGAACATGGGTCTGAGGGTGAGGTCTGCGGGTTTGGGCCGTGGCACCACGGTGAGCCGGGCCTTACAGCTGTCGTCGCCGTAGCGGTTTCGGGCCACGACGCTGTACTCGGCGTCGTCGTCCTTCTCCAGGCTGCGGATGATCAGCTGGTACAGGCCCTTGTCGGTGATGAAGGTGTATTTCTTGTCGTCCTGTCCCGGGACCAGCTTCTGTCCGGACTTGTGCCAGATGACGCGGGGCTCGGGGTGCACGGTGATGGTGACGCCAAAGCGCACGTCTTCTCCCAGGTAGGCCGTCTTGTTGATGAGCGGCAGCGTGAACTCGGGCGGTTTCTGCAGCAGACGCGCCGTGTCCACGCGGCGTTTGGTCTTCTTCACGACTCTGGTGGTGAAGAAGTCTCTGTAGTGCCGCACGCCGCTGAGGAACAGCTCTGCGTAGGCGCTGTCCTCGCCGTACTCGTTCACCACTTTGCAGCGGTACGTGCCGTCGTCAGCGCGGCTCACCTTCTCCACGCAGAGGGTGGCGAGGCCGTCTTCGTACTCCATCAGGTACTTGTCGCTGGGCTCCAGCTGCCGCACGCCGCAGTACCACGTCACCTCCGTGGTGCTGTCGTAGTTCTCGATGTTACAGACGAACTTGACGCCGTCTCCTTCGTTGGCGACGGAGTGGGCGATCTGTCCGGCGAGCGGGCCGTGCTCGAACGGCGCGATCTTCACTTTAGCCACGAAGATGCCGCGCTGCGAGCGGATGGAGCCGCCGCTGGCGATGCGTGCGGCCGACACCACCGTGCCCCACTCCTTACGGACCATGGCCTGGTAGTACCTCTTGTGGCGGGACGTGGCGATGGCTCTGGCGCTGGTTTCCTCGGCCGGTCGGGTGAGCCAGGGGTGAGCCAGGGCCTCGGCCGCACTCATGCGGTGCTTGCGCTCTTTGGTGATGAGGCGGTCGGTGAAGTCCAGCGCCTCCACGCTCACCTGCTTGAAGGACTCGTCGTCGTAGCTGTAGGCGGCGTTGGAGATGTTGTCGATCATCTGTTGGTTGGTTTCGGCGGTGAAGGGGTTGAGGCCGCTCAGCAGGACGTAGGCCAGGACGCCCACGCTCCACATGTCTGTGACGGAGCTCACCAGGTCGCTCTGGTGGATCTCGGGCGCGGCGAACTCTGCCGTGGTGTACTGGACCTTGATGATGTCGCCGGGCGTGAGGTGGCGGGACTGGCCCAGCTCTATGATCTTCACGTTGGAGCTGGTGCGGGTGGTGTAGATGATGTTCTCGGGGCGGATGTCGAAGTGTCCGTAGTCCTCTCCGTGGAGGAACTCCAGCGCAGAACACACCTGCCGTATGTAGTTGGCGATCTCTCGCTCGCTCAGCTCAAAGTCGGCGCTGTTGAGGCGCTCGAAGATGTCTCCTCCGGACAGGAAGTCGTGGATCATGACCAGCTCCTCGGGGCTGTCGAAGGACTCGTGCAGCAGCAGGAAGTTGGTGTGTTTGCACAGGTTGAGCGTGGCGATCTCCTTCTTCACGATGGCCTGGTCGGCTCCTCTCACCTTCACAAACTTAGCCATGTAGGTTTTCTCCAAACTGACGTCCATGCAGCGGTGCACGATCCCGAACTGGCCTCGGCCCAGCTCCTCAGCGATGGAGAACTTGTTGTGCAGGTTCTTGGCGTCAGAGTGCGGCGCTTTGCCTCTGGGCACGCGGCCGGTGTCGTCCACTTCGCGGTCGTACAGCAGGACGCGGGACTTGTCCTCTTTGGTCATGACGGCGCCGCTGGACTCGCTGGGGGCGCTCTGGCCAAACTTGTTTTCAGCGATGATTCTGAAGTGGTAACTGGTGCCGCCGAACAGGTTGACGACGGTGTAGCGCGTCTCCCTGGACTGAGCCACGCGTTCCCAGCGCTCGGCCGTGGTCGAGCACTTCTCGATGATGTAGCTGACGACTCTGCTGCCGCCGTCGTTGGCCGGGGCCACCCAGCTGAGGTTGACGGAGTCTCGGGACACGTCGCTGGCCATGACGCCTCGGGGCGGGTCGGGCACGTCGGCCACGTCCAGCTCCACTGTCTGCTGGTCGATGCCGAAGCGGTTCTTGGCGCAGACGATGTAGAAGCCGGCGTCTTTCTTTTCCACGCCGTTGGGGAAGACGAGGGACGTGAAGGAGCGCGTGACGATGACCTGGTAGTGGCCGTTACTGTCGATCAGGTCCTGTCCTTTCTGCCACGTGATGACGGGGTCAGGCTTTCCTCCGAAGGGGATCTTGATGTTGACCATCTCTCCGCGCAGAGCAGGGATGGCCTCTTTGTCCTTCAGGTTCTTGGGCAGGTGGATCTTGGCGGGCACCTCCACGTCCAGCGACACGGTGGCACAGATGGAGCCGCCCTGGTTGGTGGCGCGGACCTGGTACACGGTGGAGTCTTCCTCCTCCGCCTCGGTGATGACCAGCTGGTGGTAGCCGCCCTTGAACTCCTGGATCTTGATCTTCTTGCCGTCGGAGTGCACCTCCTTGCCGCGGCGGAACCACTTGATGACGGGTTTGGGCTGGCCGTTGATCTTGCACACCAGCGTGGCGTTGCTTTTGTGTTTGACGCTGAGGTTGCGGAGCTCCTCTTTGAAGGCGGGCGCTCGGACGTCCACGGCGGTGGTGGGGACCACGCCGGCCGTCTCCTCGCTGTAGTCGCTGTGGCCTCCCAGGTTCTCGCACTTGACTCTGAAGACGTACTCCACGCCCTCCGTCAGGCGCTTGACGGAGAACACGGTCTGCTTGATCTCGTCGGCCGTCACCGCGCTCCACTCCGTCCACTCCTTCTTGTCTTTCTTGTTCTTCTTCTCCAGGTGGTAGCACTTGATCTTGGAGCCGCCGTCTTTGAGCGGAGGTTTCCACGACACCACGCAGGAGGTGTTGGTGACGCCGGAGACGACCGGCGCCAGAGGAGGAGACGGTTTCTCTGCAAAGAGCGAAGAAAGGATGATCAGAAACGAGATCCGTATGAAGGATGTGCTCTGGAATAAAACGACTTCTAAAGATTCTTAGATTTCAGTTCATACTTTATGCCCTTATCTGTAAATATAATCCCACTGTTCTATTTTTATTATTTTACTTTTTATTATCGATTTTAATATTCCTTATGCCTCATTGCCTTATAGTTTTAAAGTTTTTACAGCTTATTTGTATCTAAATTCTGTGTTATATGTTTTATGTTGCACGATTGTACCGTTTGTGAACGGATCAAACCCAGACTGTGCTGCGTTTGGCCTCGTGATCTGTGACTGATTTCTGTCAAATCTTCTGCCTGTGGAGTCACTGACCCTCAGAGCCTGACCCTCAGAGCCCGACCCTCAGAGCCCGACCCTCAGAGCCTGACCCTCAGAGCCTGACCCTCAGAGCCCGACCCTCAGAGCCCGACCCTCAGAGCCCGACCCTCAGAGCCCGACCCTCAGAGCCTGACCCTCAGAGCCTGACCCTCAGAGGCTGACCCTCAGAGCCTGACCCTCAGAGCCTGACCCTCAGAGGCTGACCCTCAGAGCCCGACCCTCAGAGCCCGACCCTCAGAGCCCGACCCTCAGAGCCTGACCCTCAGAGCCCGACCCTCAGAGCCCGACCCTCAGAGCCCGACCCTCAGAGCCCGACCCTCAGAGCCCGACCCTCAGAGCCCGACCCTGAGAGCCCGACCCTGAGAGCCCGACCCTCAGAGCCCGACCCTCAGAGCCCGACCCTCAGAGCCCGACCCTCAGAGCCCGACCCTGAGAGCCCGACCCTGAGAGCCCGACCCTCAGAGCCCGACCCTCAGAGCCCGACCCTCAGAGCCCGACCCTCAGAGCCCGACCCTCAGAGCCCGACCCTCAGAGCCCGACCCTCAGAGCCTGACCCTCAGAGCCTGACCCTCAGAGGCTGACCCTCAGAGCCTGACCCTCAGAGCCCGACCCTCAGAGCCCGACCCTCAGAGCCCGACCCTCAGAGCCTGACCCTCAGAGGCTGACCCTCAGAGCCTGACCCTCAGAGCCTGACCCTCAGAGCCCGACCCTCAGAGCCCGACCCTCAGAGCCCGACCCTCAGAGCCCGACCCTCAGAGCCCGACCCTCAGCGCCTGACCCTCAGAGCCTGACCCTCAGAGCCCGACCCTCAGAGCCCGACCCTCAGAGCCCGACCCTCAGAGCCTGACCCTCAGAGCCTGACCCTCAGAGCCCGACCCTCAGAGCCCGACCCTCAGAGCCCGACCCTCAGAGCCCGACCCTCAGAGCCCGACCCTCAGAGCCCGACCCTCAGAGCCCGACCCTGAGAGCCCGACCCTCAGAGCCCGACCCTCAGAGCCCGACCCTCAGAGCCCGACCCTCAGAGCCCGACCCTCAGAGCCCGACCCTCAGAGCCCGACCCTCAGAGCCCGACCCTCAGAGCCCGACCCTCAGAGCCCGACCCTCAGAGCCTGACCCTCAGAGCCTGACCCTCAGAGCCCGACCCTCAGAGCCCGACCCTCAGAGCCCGACCCTCAGAGCCCGACCCTCAGAGCCTGACCCTCAGAGCCTGACCCTGACGGACAGAGACTTGTGACCAGAGCTGGACACCGTTAAACGATACCAGTCCGATATCGGGAAAATGAAAGTATCGAAAGCAGGAAGTCCAAGTTTTGATGCTGTTGGTCCCGGGACGTTTCAGCTCAAATAAATGATCATTTTCCACAATTCTCTTTCACCATTTTCTGAGATGTTTTCCCTTTTGTTTAATACGTTGCCCAATGTTTTTTCTTATTTTTTAAAATAATTTTCTAGATTTTTTCCCCTCACTTTCATTTTTTTCCCAATTTTTTTCCCCAATTTAATTTCCCTCCAACACAATTTATCACATTTTTGCTCAATTCTTTTCCTTATTTCTTTTTGCCAGTGGTGGAAAGTAACAAAGTACAAATTATAGGTACTTTTACTTTACTTAAGTACATTTTATGATGAATCCACTACATTTTTAAATTGGGTTAGAAGTAAAAGTATTTTATTTTCAAAATGACCTCTCTAAACCTCTGGTGTAGTCCCAGTTTAGACCTGGTTTAGACCTGACATGGTTTAGTCCTGGTTTAGACCTGACATGGTTTAGTCCTGGTTTAGACCTGACCTTGTTTAGATCTGGTTTAGACTTGTTTTGATTCAAATGATTTTGAAAAATCCTGCACATTAAACTCTTAAATACTTTTACTTTTCACTTATAAGGTACATTTTACAACGCATACTTTTGTACTTTTACTTGAGTCCAAATTTGATCAGATATTTTTACTTCAGTCATTTTTTGGATCTGTATCTGCACTGTTACTTAAGTAAGAACATTGAGTACTTCTTCCACCATTGTTTTTTGCCCCACTTGTCCTATTTTTTAAAATAAATTCTTTCCTATTTTCACCCCATTTCCCAAATGTTTTGTCCCCGTTTCCCCCACGTGTCGGGACATTGGAGAGGAACCCGACATTGTAAATGTGCAGATGTTCCTCACATTATTGTCCCAGTTTCTGACACTCACCCAGCTGGCTCTTGATGAGGATGGGGGCGCTCAGCTCCAGGGGGGCGCTGTTGCCGTACTTGTTCTGGGCGTAGACCCTGAAGTAGTAGCCGGCGCTCTCCACGAGGTTGGGTACTCTGCAGCTGGTGCCGTTGATGGAGGAGGACACCAGCTCCCACTCGGCGCCCTCCTTGTCCTCGCGCTTCTCCACGATGTAGTTGGTGATCATGCAGCCGCCGTCGTCCGCCGGCGCCTTCCAGCTGATGATGACGGAGTTCTTCAGCAGCGCGTCCAGGACGATGGGGCCCTGCGGCACGTCGGGTTTGTCTGAGGAGCACCCGCACAAACATCAGAACATCTGGGAACTCGCTGTTTAACCTCTTAACCCCCGCCTGGACCGAGCACGTTCCCTACACCTCGGCTTTACCCGAATCCAAAAACGTCTACAGCAAATCGGCAAAATAACAACGAGGATGAAAAAGCGACTGACATCGTCAAAAAAACAAGGGAATAAAAAACGCTTTAAAAATGTGACAAAAATACGGTGAACATTTTGCAGATGAGTTTTGTAGGTCTTAGCTTTCAAATGAGGCGTTTCTCTGGCCTATAGGCTGTGCGCTCCCGTCGAGAAGCTTTTAGATTTGGGTAAAGCTGAACTGGAGAAAATGCGCACCAAGCTTCTGCACATTTATATGAAATAAAAATGAATCTGCTCTTTGGAAACCGTGGGTCGGTGTTGCAGTTTTTAACATATTCATATATTTTTGTAATATATTGTGCAGCGCTGCCTTTAACCAGTTCAGCTTTACCCAAATCCATAAGGTCACAGCCTATAAAAACACCTATTGAAGGGTGTTTACCCACAGGTGAGAGTAGCTGTGATTAGAGGGGAGGAGCCAACCCTAACTCCTCCCCGTTGGTCTATATATTCAGCTGTGGCCTGAGCGGGACCTTTGTGACTGACGAAGCCTTTTGGATGAGAGGCGAAACGTTCGAAGACTTCAACTACTGAGTACAGAAGATGAATCCAGTACCTTCATTGAAGAGTCACAGCCTATAGGTCAGAGTAACGGCTCATTTGAAAGCTAAGACCTACAAAACTTTTTTTTACTTTAATTCCATCACACTTTTCCTCCTCGTTTTTGCCGGATGCTATTTTGACCCTTTTTTTCCAGACGCCTTTGGATTTGGGTAAAGCTGACCTGGCGTTCCCACTCACCGTAGATCTCCACGCTGAAGGCGGAGTCTGCGCGTCCGAAGTGGTTGTGCAGTCGGATGCGGTACTTCCCGCCGTGCACGCGGCGCTGCACGTTCTTGATGACCAGGTGGGTGTAGTGCTCCGTGGTCTCGATGCTGATGTCCTCCGTGTTCTCCAGCGTCTTGGCGCCGTGCAGCCACATGACCTTGGGCTCGGGGCGGCCGATGTAGACGGCGTGGATGCGCAGCGTGGTGCCCAGGCCGGCGTAGTAGGTGTCGCGCAGCGGGTAGTCGGGGTGGAAGCTCGAGGCGGCCTCCAGCACCAGCGTGCCCTTGGTCTCCGCCTCGCCCGCCTCGTTGAAGGCCTTGCAGGTGTACTCGCCCTCGTCCTCCTGCTGGTCCGTCATGATGGACAGGCTGTGGTTGCGCCCGTCCGAGCTCATCTCGTATTTGCGCGACTCCACCACCTCTTTGCCCGCGTGGTACCACTTGATGTTGGGCACCGGGCGGCCGATGATCTGGCACTTCATGATGGCGGGCTGGCCCAGTTTGGCCGTGACCTCGTCCATCTCCTTACGCAGGCTGGGCTTGTTCTCCACTGTGGAAGAGAAGATCCAAGTGTCAGAGACGTTCAGCGCAGTAAACCTGCCAGGCCTGTGTGAGGCGCTGTGACGCGACCACAGACCCCAGAACAAGTAAAGACTCATGAGCCTGGTCCTGATGGTGTAGTGAGTGAGGAGTAAAGACTCACCCATGAGCCTGGTCCTGATGGTGTAGTGAGTGAGGAGTAAAGACTCACCCATGAGCCTGGTCCTGATGGTGTAGTGAGTGAGGAGTAAAGACTCACCCATGAGCCTGGTCCTGATGGTGTAGTGAGTGAGGAGTAAAGACTCACCCATGAGCCTGGTCCTGATGGTGTAGTGAGTGAGGAGTAAAGACTCACCCATGAGCCTGGTCCTGATGGTGTAGTGAGTGAGGAGTAAAGACTCACCCATGAGCCTGGTCCTGATGGTGTAGTGAGTGCAGTAAAGACTCACCCATGAGCCTGGTCCTGATGGTGTAGTGAGTGAGGAGTAAAGACTCACCCATGAGCCTGGTCTTGATGGTGTAGTGAGTGAGGAGTAAAGACTCACCCATGAGCCTGGTCCTGATGGTGTAGTGAGTGCAGTAAAGACTCACCCATGAGCCTGGTCCTGATGGTGTAGTGAGTGCAGTAAAGACTCACCCATGAGCCTGGTCTTGATGGTGTAGTGAGTGAGGAGTAAAGACTCACCCATGAGCCTGGTCCTGATGGTGTAGTGAGTGAGGAGTAAAGACTCACCCATGAGCCTGGTCCTGATGGTGTAGTGAGTGCAGTAAAGACTCACCCATGAGCCTGGTCCTGATGGTGTAGTGAGTGAGGAGTAAAGACTCACCCATGAGCCTGGTCCTGATGGTGTAGTGAGTGAGGAGTAAAGACTCACCCATGAGCCTGGTCCTGATGGTGTAGTGAGTGAGGAGTAAAGACTCACCCATGAGCCTGGTCTTGATGGTGTAGTGAGTGCAGTAAAGACTCACCCATGAGCCTGGTCCTGATGGTGTAGTGAGTGCAGTAAAGACTCACCCATGAGCCTGGTCTTGATGGTGTAGTGAGTGCAGTAAAGACTCACCCATGAGCCTGGTCTTGATGGTGTAGTGAGTGCAGTAAAGACTCACCCATGAGCCTGGTCCTGATGGTGTAGTGAGTGCAGTGAAGACTCACCCATGAGCCTGGTCCTGATGGTGTAGTGAGTGAGGAGTAAAGACTCACCCATGAGCCTGGTCCTGATGGTGTAGTGAGTGCAGTAAAGACTCACCCATGAGCCTGGTCCTGATGGTGTAGTGAGTGCAGTAAAGACTCACCCATGAGCCTGGTCCTGATGGTGTAGTGAGTGAGGAGTAAAGACTCACCCATGAGCCTGGTCCTGATGGTGTAGTGACTGAGGAGTAAAGACTCACCCATGAGCCTGGTCCTGATGGTGTAGTGAGTGAGGAGTAAAGACTCACCCATGAGCCTGGTCCTGATGGTGTAGTGAGTGCAGTAAAGACTCACCCATGAGCCTGGTCCTGATGGTGTAGTGAGTGAGGAGTAAAGACTCACCCATGAGCCTGGTCCTGATGGTGTAGTGAGTGAGGAGTAAAGACTCACCCATGAGCCTGGTCCTGATGGTCTAGTGAGTGCAGTAAAGACTCACCCATGAGCCTGGTCCTGATGGTGTAGTGAGTGAGGAGTAAAGACTCACCCATGAGCCTGGTCCTGATGGTGTAGTGAGTGAGGAGTGAAGACTCACCCATGAGCCTGGTCCTGATGGTGTAGTGAGTGCAGTAAAGACTCACCCATGAGCCTGGTCCTGATGGTGTAGTGAGTGAGGAGTAAAGACTCACCCATGAGCCTGGTCCTGATGGTGTAGTGAGTGAGGAGTAAAGACTCACCCATGAGCCTGGTCCTGATGGTGTAGTGAGTGAGGAGTAAAGACTCACCCATGAGCCTGGTCCTGATGGTCTAGTGAGTGCAGTAAAGACTCACCCATGAGCCTGGTCCTGATGGTGTAGTGAGTGCAGTAAAGACTCACCCATGAGCCTGGTCCTGATGGTGTAGTGAGTGAGGAGTGAAGACTCACCCATGAGCCTGGTCCTGATGGTGTAGTGAGTGAGGAGTGAAGACTCACCCATGAGCCTGGTCCTGATGGTGTAGTGAGTGAGGAGTAAAGACTCACCCATGAGCCTGGTCCTGATGGTGTAGTGAGTGAGGAGTAAAGACTCACCCATGAGCCTGGTCCTGATGGTGTAGTGAGTGAGGAGTGAAGACTCACCCATGAGCCTGGTCCTGATGGTGTAGTGAGTGCAGTAAAGACTCACCCATGAGCCTGGTCCTGATGGTGTAGTGAGTGCAGTAAAGACTCACCCATGAGCCTGGTCCTGATGGAGGCGGCCGTGCGGCGTGGGCGGCTCATGCCCGTCTCGTTCTCGGCGAACACTCTGAACTCGTACTCCGTGGCCTCGGCGAGCCCCGGCATCAGGAACTCCGCCTCCTTCAGACGCTCCTTGTTGCACTTCTTCCAGGTGCTCTCGATGGACTTGCGGTACTCCACCCAGTACCCGAGCACCGGCTTCCCGCCGTCGCACTCCGGCGCCGACCAGCGCAGCGAGATGTAGTTGTTGGTGACGCCCACAGTGTCGACCTCGCCGGGCTGGCTCGGTTTGTCTGAGACACAGAGACTTTTATAACAACACTCACGAACTCATGACCAACCACGGGAGCTGAACTCTCACCGAACGGATCTTTGCAGGTGACGGCGTCGGAGGCGGGGCCAGGGGCGCTCTCTCCGATGTCGTTGACGGCGATGATTCTGAACACGAACTCGCTGTCGGCCGTCAGCCCCGACACCGTGAACATCGTGGACGCCACTTTAGCGGCGTGGCGGCTCCACGCCTCGGCCGACGCCTCCTTGAACTCGATGAAGTATCCGGTGATGGCGGAACCGCCGTCGTCTTTGGGCCGCGACCACGACAGCGCCACCGAGCTCTTGGTCACGTCCATGATCTCCGGCGCCACGCTGGACGGCTCCGGGACGCCTGCAGAGCGGGACACGGTCAAAACTTCAGTCCAACACCCGGCTTAGACCCGGCTTAGACCCGGATTAGACCCGGATTAGACCCGGCTTAGACCCGGATTAGACCCGGATTAGACCCGGCTTAGACCCGGTTTACTCGGCCCATATATAAGCTAAATGTTGCTTCAAGGGTGTCCCGTTTATGAATATGCACATCTATGAATGATAAATGCTTTTACCGTATATTTGTAATAAACTAAACTAAACTCACAGAGCAGTGTATCGGGTTAATCGGGTGTATGGAGGTACTCACAGAGCAGTGTATCGGGTTAATCGGGTGTATGGAGGTACTCACAGAGCAGTGTATCGGGTGTATCGTGTGTATCGTGTGTATCGTGTGTATCGTGTGTATCGGCTGTATGGAGGTACTCACAGAGCAGTGTATCGGGTGAATCGGGGTACTCACAGAGCAGTGTATCGTGTGTATCGGGTGTATGGAGGTACTCACAGAGCAGTGTATCGGGTGTATCGGGTTAATCGGGGTACTCACAGAGCTTTGTCTTGGGCACCAGTGGCTCCTCGGACTTGAGCGAGCCGCTGATCCCGAAGGCGTTCTCGGCGGTGACCTTGAAGAGGTACTCGGTTCCTTCACGGAGGCCTTTGACGGTGAGCTGTGTGTCGGTGACGCGGGAGTCCACCGTGTACCAGGCGTTCCTCGTAGCTTCACGGCGCTCCACGATGTATCCGAGTACCTCAGAGCCGCCGTCGTCGGCCGGA
Organism: Proterorhinus semilunaris; assembly: GCA_021464625.1. Taxonomy (NCBI): domain Eukaryota; kingdom Metazoa; phylum Chordata; class Actinopteri; order Gobiiformes; family Gobiidae; genus Proterorhinus; species Proterorhinus semilunaris. The sequence continues at coordinate 665,302 of CM038353.1, read as the reverse complement.
GCCTTCCAGCTCACCCTGACGCTGTTGCTCTGCACCTCGTCGAACAGCAGGGGGCCCACGGGAGCGGCGGGGCGTCCGATCACCTTCACCTTGATCTGGACCTTCTTCTTGCCCACACGGTTCTCCAGCTGGAGGCTGTAGACGCCGGAGTCTCCGCGCTCCGCCCCCTTAATGACCAGCTCGCTGGCGTCTTCAGAGGAGGCGATCATGGCGGCGGGAGACACGGCTCCGCCCTCTTTGGACCAGGCGCAGGTCGGGCGCGGCTTTCCTCGGATCGGCACCGACAGCCGCACCACGCCGCCCTGACGCACCACGTACACGTCTTTGTACTTCAGCTCCAGCTCGAAGCTCGGGGCCTCTGTTGGTTCAGAAGTACACGGTTAATACATGTTAAGTACATGTTAAGTACACGTTAAGTACACGTTAAGTACACGTTAAGTACACGTTAAGTTCATGTTAAGTTCATGTTAAGCACATGTTAAGTACATGTTAAGTTCATGTTAAGCACATGTTAAGTACATGTTAAGTACATGTTAAGTACATGTTAAGTACATGTTAAGTACATGTTAAGTACATGTTAAGCACATGTTAAGTACATGTTAAGTACATGTTAAGTTCATGTTAAGCACATGTTAAGTACATGTTAAGTACATGTTAAGTACATGTTAAGTACATGTTAAGTACACGTTAAGTACATGTTAAGTACTCTGAAACACATGCTGATCTCCTCACCCAGCATCTCGGTGATCTTCACCATGCCGGGCACCTCTGCGGGCTCGCCGCAGCCGCCCGCGTTACAGGCCATGACTCTGAACTTGAACTCCTCGCCCTGGGGCATGTTGGTGAGCGTGTACTCGCAGATCAGCGAGGGCGTGGTGTTGCACTTGGCCCAGGCCACGCCCCCTGCCTTTTGCATCTCGATCAGGTAACCGTCCAGGCGGGCGTCGCCCTCGTCGTCCGGAGGGTTCCACGCCAGAGACACGGAGGAGCTGGTGGTGTCGGTGACCCTGGGGTTCTGCGGGCAACCGGGCGGGTCTGAGGGAGAGACAGAGGTCAGACATGTTTAATGCCGGGTGTAATGGCGGGTGTAATGGCGGGTGTGGCGGGCGCTCACCGATGGGGTCGGTGGCGACGGCGGGCTTGGAGGGCAGGCTGGGTTTGCTGGTGCCGCGGGCGTTGATGGCGGTGACGCGGTGCTCGTACTCCAGGCCCTCGGTGAGCTCGGTGGAGCGGTAGCGCGTCATGGTGATGGGGTTCTTGTTGGCGCGCACCCATCGGTCAGAGCGGACCTCCTTCCTCTCCACCACGTACCCCGAGACCTCCAGACCGCCGTCCTCGTCCGGCGCGTCCCACGCCACGGTCATGCCGTCGCGCGACACGTCGAAGGTGATGGGACGTCCAGGCGGTCCGGGCACGTCTGCGGAGACACACGGGTCAAACACCGCGGCGCCACAGAGAAAACCCCTTCCCCGACAGAGGTAACCACTTTATTTAGAGCGCACTTTTAACCCCCACCTTCTCACTGAGCTATCGGCTGTAAACTCTTTCAGATTTGGGTAAAGCCGAACTGAAGAGAATGCGCTTTGTTAAAGTGGGGGTTAAAATCTCTCAGAGTGGGAGGAGGTAAAAAGAATGGGTCCCAGGATCGAACCCTGGGGGACTCCACAGTGAAGCTACTCACTCTTCAGGCTTTTACAGGTGACCACCTCGGACTGCAGGTACTCCCCGGTGCCGTAGCGGTTGTTGGCGGCGGCTCTGAACACGTACTCGTCTCCCTCGATCAGGTTGGTGAAGCGGAAGAGCGGGCGACTCACGGAGTCGCTGACGGGCACCCAGCCGGGTCTGTGGGCGTCCCTCTGCTCCACCGTGTACCCACTGACCGGAGCGCCCCCGTCTCTGAGCGGCGGCGTCCAGCTGAGCAGCACCGCCGTGGCGTCCACCTCGTCGAAGCTCATGGGGCCCTCAGGCGCGTCCGGCTTAGCTGTGGGGCGGAGTCAGAGGGTCAGAGGCGGAGTCAGAGGGTGCGAGGTGTCGGGAGTACCTATCTGGAGGGGGTGGGGAGTCGGGAGTACCTATCTGAAGGGTGTGGGGAGTCGGGAGTACCTATCTGAAGGGTGTGGGGAGTCGGGAGTACCTATCTGAAGAGTTTGGGGAGTCAGGAGTACCTATCTGAAGAGTTTGGGGAGTCGGGAGTACCTATCTGAAGGGTGACGGGAGTTGGGAGTACCTATCTGAAGGGTGTGGGGTGTCGGGAGTACCTATCTGAAGGGTGACGGGAGTCGGGAGTACCTATCTGAAGAGTTTGGGGAGTCGGGAGTACCTATCTGAAGAGTTTGGGGAGTCAGGAGTACCTATCTGAAGGGTGTGGGGAGTCAGGAGTACCTATCTGAAGGGTGACGGGAGTCGGGAGTACCTATCTGAAGGGTGTGGGGAGTCGGGAGTACCTATCTGAAGGGTGTGGGGAGTCAGGAGTACCTATCTGAAGGGTGACGGGAGTCGGGAGTACCTATCTGAAGAGTTTGGGGAGTCGGGAGTACCTATCTGAAGGGTGACGGGAGTCGGGAGTACCTATCTGAAGGGTGACGGGAGTCGGGAGTACCTATCTGGAGGGTGACGGGAGTCGGGAGTACCTATCTGGAGGGTGTGGGGAGTCGGGAGTACCTATCTGAAGGGTGACGGGAGTCGGGAGTACCTATCTGGAGGGTGACGGGAGTCGGGAGTACCTATCTGGAGGGTGTGGGGAGTCGGGAGTACATATCGGGAGGGTGTGGGGAGTCAGGAGTACCTATCTGAAGGGTGACGGGAGTCGGGAGTACCTATCTGAAGGGTGACGGGAGTCGGGAGTACCTATCTGGAGGGTGACGGGAGTCGGGAGTACCTATCTGGAGGGTGTGGGGAGTCGGGAGTACATATCGGGAGGGTGTGGGGAGTCAGGAGTACCTATCTGAAGGGTGACGGGAGTCGGGAGTACCTATCTGAAGGGTGACGGGAGTCGGAAGTACCTATCTGGAGGGTGACGGGAGTCGGGTGTACCTATCTGGAGGGTGTGGGGAGTCGGGAGTACATATCGGGAGGGTGTGGGGAGTCGGGAGTACCTATCTGGAGGGGGTGGGGAGTCAGGAGTACCTATCTGAAGGGTGACGGGAGTACCTATCTGAAGGGTGTGGGGAGTCGGGAGTACCTATCTGAAGGGTGACGGGAGTCGGGAGTACCTATCTGGAGGGTGACGGGAGTCGGGAGTACCTATCTGAAGGGTGTGGGGTGTCGGGAGTACCTATCTGAAGGGTGACGGGAGTCGGGAGTACCTATCTGGAGGGTGACGGGAGTCGGGAGTACCTATCGGGAGTGTGACGGGAGTCGGGAGTACCTATCGGGAGTGTGACGGGAGTCGGGAGTACCTATCGGGAGTGTGACGGGAGTCGGGAGTACCTATCGGGAGGGTGTGGGGAGTCGGGAGTACCTATCCCGATGGGAGTACCTATCTGAAGGGTGTGGGGTGACACTCACAGAGTACGATGACTTTGATCTTCTCCTCCACGGTTCCCACCACGTTGCGCAGCTCCAGCGTGTACTCGCCGGAGTCGTCGATGGAGGTGTTTGAGATGGTGATGGTGGAGCTCTTGGGGGTGGTCTTCACCTTGAGGCGTTCTGTGATTTTCACGCGGTTGCCGGCGAAGTACCAGACACAGGCCGGAGCCGGGCGACCGATGATCGGGAGCTCCAGCTCCAGAGTCTTCCCGGACAAAACGTTCACCACCTTCTGTGGGAGCGAGGTCAGGTCCACGGCCGGCAGCACTGAGGACGAGAAGAAGAAGTCACTTAAATTAAAGAACATCGGGATGCACCGATATCCGATACTGGTATTGGATAGCCGAGTTACTACTTTTAAGAAAGTCTTGTATCGGTTAATAAATCGGCCGATACTCAAACCCCCAGTATCGGGATCGGTGCATCTCTAACCAGAGTCACGTTTCTGCGGCTAAAACGTTAAAGTAAAAGTCATGAATATGTGTTGGTTTGGTCCTGTGTTGGGGTGTTGAGGTGGTCCCGCGGCGTGGTCCTCACCTCTCTGCTCCGCCACGGTCACGGCGGTCACCAGTTCGCGTGCCTCGCTGCCGCCGCGGCTGTTGACGGCTCGGATCCTGAACAGGTACTGCTCGCCATCGTTGAGTTTCTCCACCGTGTGCTCGAAGTCAGTCAGCTTCAGCGCCGCCACCTTCATCCATTTGTCAGTGCCGACCTTACACGCCTCGATGAGGTACCCGGTCAGACGGCTACCCCCGTCGTGCTCCGGCTTCTCCCAGGCCAGGCTCACCGTGGTCTTGGTCACGTCGGTCACCTGCAGGGGGCGCAATTACATTGAAAAATACTTCCACTGTGGATGTTTACATGAACATTAGGACGGCAAGTTTTCTGTCGTTTATGTTTAATGTGTGGGGTTATGCAGATGATGTCCCGGTGTGGGGTTATGTAGTCCCTGTGTGGGGTTATGTAGTCCCTGTGTGGGGTTATGCAGATGATGTCCCGGTGTGGGGTTATTTAGTCCCTGTGTGGGGTTATGTAGTCCCTGTGTGGGGTTATGCAGATGATGTCCCGGTGTGGGGTTATGTAGTCCCTGTGTGGGGTTATGCAGATGACGTCCCTGTGTGGGGTTATGTAGTCCCTGTGTGGGGTTATGCAGATGATGTCCCGGTGTGGGGTTATGTAGTCCCTGTGTGGGGTTATGTAGTCCCTGTGTGGGGTTATGTAGTCCCGGTGTGGGGTTATGTAGTCCCGGTGTGGGGTTATGTAGTCCCGGTGTGGGGTTATGCAGATGACGTCCCTGTGTGGGGTTATGTAGTCCCTGTGTGGGGTTATGTAGATGATGTCCCTGTGTGGGGTTATGCAGATGATGTCCCGGTGTGGGGTTATGCAGATGATGTCCCGGTGTGGGGTTATGTAGTCCCGGTGTGGGGTTATGACGTCCCTGTGTGGGGTTATGTAGTTCCTGTGTGGGGTTATGCAGATGACGTCCCTGTGTGGGGTTATGTAGTTCCTGTGTGGGGTTATGTAGTCCCGGTGTGGGGTTATGTAGTCCCGGTGTGGGGTTATGTAGTCCCGGTGTGGGGTTATGTAGTCCCTGTGTGGGGTTATGCAGATGACGTCCCTGTGTGGGGTTATGTAGTTCCTGTGTGGGGTTATGTAGTCCCGGTGTGGGGTTATGTAGTCCCTGTGTGGGGTTATGCAGATGACGTCCCGGTGTGGGGTTATGTAGTCCCGGTGTGGGGTTATGTAGTCCCTGTGTGGGGTTATGTAGTCCCGGTGTGGGGTTATGTAGTCCCGGTGTGGGGTTATGTAGTCCCTGTGTGGGGTTATGTAGTCCCTGTGTGGGGTTATGTAGTCCCTGTGTGGGGTTATGCAGATGATGTCCCGGTGTGGGGTTATTTAGTCCCTGTGTGGGGTTATGTAGTCCCTGTGTGGGGTTATGCAGATGATGTCCCGGTGTGGGGTTATGTAGTCCCTGTGTGGGGTTATGCAGATGACGTCCCTGTGTGGGGTTATGTAGTCCCTGTGTGGGGTTATGCAGATGATGTCCCGGTGTGGGGTTATGTAGTCCCTGTGTGGGGTTATGTAGTCCCTGTGTGGGGTTATGTAGTCCCGGTGTGGGGTTATGTAGTCCCTGTGTGGGGTTATGTAGTCCCTGTGTGGGGTTATGTAGTCCCGGTGTGGGGTTATGTAGTCCCGGTGTGGGGTTATGTAGTCCCGGTGTGGGGTTATGCAGATGACGTCCCTGTGTGGGGTTATGTAGATGATGTCCCTGTGTGGGGTTATGCAGATGATGTCCCGGTGTGGGGTTATGCAGATGATGTCCCGGTGTGGGGTTATGTAGTCCCTGTGTGGGGTTATGACGTCCCTGTGTGGGGTTATGTAGTTCCTGTGTGGGGTTATGCAGATGACGTCCCTGTGTGGGGTTATGCAGATGACGTCCCTGTGTGGGGTTATGTAGTTCCTGTGTGGGGTTATGTAGTCCCGGTGTGGGGTTATGTAGTCCCGGTGTGGGGTTATGTAGTCCCGGTGTGGGGTTATGTAGTCCCTGTGTGGGGTTATGCAGATGACGTCCCTGTGTGGGGTTATGTAGTTCCTGTGTGGGGTTATGTAGTCCCGGTGTGGGGTTATGTAGTCCCTGTGTGGGGTTATGCAGATGACGTCCCGGTGTGGGGTTATGTAGTCCCGGTGTGGGGTTATGTAGTCCCTGTGTGGGGTTATGTAGTCCCGGTGTGGGGTTATGTAGTCCCGGTGTGGGGTTATGTAGTCCCTGTGTGGGGTTATGTAGTCCCTGTGTGGGGTTATGTAGTCCCGGTGTGGGGTTATGTAGTCCCGGTGTGGGGTTATGACGTCCCTGTGTGGGGTTATGTAGTCCCGGTGTGGGGTTATGCAGATGACGTCCCTGTGTGGGGTTATGTAGTCCAGGTGTGGGGTTATGTAGTCCCTGTGTGGGGTTATGCAGATGACGTCCCTGTATGGGGTTATGTAGTCCCGGTGTGGGGTTATGTAGTCCCGGTGTGGGGTTATGTATCCCGGTGTGGGGTTATGCAGATGACGTCCCTGTGTGGGGTTATGTAGTCCCGGTGTGGGGTTATGTAGTCCCGGTGTGGGGTTATGTATCCCGGTGTGGGGTTATGCAGATGACGTCCCGGTGTGGGGTTATGTAGTCCCGGTGTGGGGTTATGTAGTCCCTGTGTAGGGTTATGTAGTCCCTGTGTGGGGTTATGCAGATGATGTCCCGGGTCGTGCACATGTGGAGTACCTCGAACTTGCTGGGGCACATGGGCACGTCGCAGACGAGCACCACGTCGGGGGTCTCGCAGGCCTCTCCCACGCCGTAGATGTTCTCGGGGAGCACCCTGAAGTAGTAGAGCATGCCCTCCAGCAGGTTGTCGATACGGTACGACGTCTTGCTGCACTTGGAGGTGATGGTTTTATAGGCTCTCATGGAGGCCTCGCGGCGCTCGATCACGTAGTTATTGACCGGAGCGCCTCCGTCCACCGCCGGAGCCTCCCACGAGATGGTGGCGCTGTCTTTGGTCAGCTCCTTGATCTTGATGGGGCCGGTGGGTCCCGGGGTGTCTGCGGGAGACAGGAGACAGTGACACAATCTGCATACCCCAACATCTCCACTACACAAGGCAATAAACTCCCACACTCGTTCTTAGGTTCTTAGGGTGAGGTTACGGTAGAGGTTCTGGTTCTTAGGGTGAGGTTAAGGTAAAGGTTCTGGTTCTTAGGGTGAGGTTAAGGTAAAGGTTCTGGTTCTTAGGGTGAGGTTAAGGTACAGGTTCTGGTTCTTAGGGTGAGGTTAAGGTAAAGGTTCTGGTTCTTAGGGTGAGGGTAAGGTAAAGGTTCTGGTTCTTAGGGTGAGGTTAAGGTAAACTCTCTGGTTCTTAGGGTGAGGTTAAGGTAAAGGTTCTGGTTCTTAGGGTGAGGTTAAGGTAAACTCTCTGGTTCTTAGGGTGAGGTTAAGGTAAAGGTTCTGGTTCTTAGGGTGAGGTTAAGGTAAAGGTTCTGGTTCTTAAGGTGAGGTTACGGTAAAGGTTCTGGTTCTTTGGTTGAGGGTACGAGGTTCTGGTTCTTTGGTTGAGGGTACGAGGTTCTGGTTCTTTGGTTGAGGTTACGAGGTTCTGGTTCTAGGTTGAGGGTACGAGGTTCTGGTTCTTTGGTTGAGGGTACGAGGTTCTGGTTCATAGGTTGAGGGTACGAGGTTCAGGTTCTAGGTTGAGGGTACGAGGTTCTGGTTCTAGGTTGAGGGTACGAGGTTCAGGTTCTAGGTTGAGGGTACGAGGTTCTGGTTCTAGGTTGAGGGTACGAGGTTCTGGTTCTAGGTTGAGGGTACGAGGTTCTGGTTCTTTGGTTGAGGGTACGAGGTTCTGGTTCATAGGTTGAGGGTACGAGGTTCTGGTTCTAGGTTGAGGGTACGAGGTTCTGGTTCTAGGTTGAGGGTACGAGGTTCAGGTTCTAGGTTGAGGGTACGAGGTTCTGGTTCTAGGTTGAGGGTACGAGGTTCTGGTTCTTTGGTTGAGGGTACGAGGTTCTGGTTCTAGGTTGAGGGTACGAGGTTCAGGTTCTAGGTTGAGGGTACGAGGTTCTGGTTCTAGGTTGAGGGTACGAGGTTCAGGTTCTAGGTTGAGGGTACGAGGTTCTGGTTCTAGGTTGAGGGTACGAGGTTCTGGTTCTAGGTTGAGGGTACGAGGTTCAGGTTCTAGGTTGAGGGTACGAGGTTCTGGTTCTTTGGTTGAGGGTACGAGGTTCTGGTTCTTTGGTTGAGGGTACGAGGTTCTGGTTCTTTGGTTGAGGGTACGAGGTTCTGGTTCATAGGTTGAGGGTACGAGGTTCTGGTTCATAGGTTGAGGGTACGAGGTTCTGGTTCATAGGTTGAGGGTACGAGGTTCTGGTTCTAGGTTGAGGTTAAGAGGTTCTGGTTCATAGGTTGAGGTTACGGTAGAGGTTCTGGTTCTTTGGTTGAGGGTACGAGGTTCTGGTTCATAGGTTGAGGGTACGAGGTTCTGGTTCTAGGTTGAGGTTAAGAGGTTCTGGTTCATAGGTTGAGGGTACGAGGTTCAGGTTCTAGGTTGAGGTTAAGAGGTTCTGGTTCATAGGTTGAGGGTACGAGGTTCTGGTTCTTTGGTTGAGGGTACGAGGTTCTGGTTCTTTGGTTGAGGGTACGAGGTTCTGGTAGGTAAAGTGATCTTTGTGGTTCTTACCGTAGACCTTGACGAGGATGTGCGCCTCCTGTTTGCCCGCGCTGTTCTCCGCCGTCAGCGTGTATTTGCCGGCGTCGTAGCGGTGGACCTTGTCGATGATGAGTTGAGTAGAGGACGCCGTGACCTCGATGAAGCCGCGGCTCTGCAGGTCGACCTCGGGTTTGGACCATGTGATCACGGGGGCGGGACGTCCCGTCACGTTCACCTGCATCTTCAGGGAGCCGCCGGCACGCAGGCACACCGTCTTCTTCAGGTCGTCCGGCATGTCGAAGTCCGGCGTTTCTACGGAGTCAGACATGACACTCAGACACTTTAACCAGGTCGACTTTACCTAAATCTAAACGCTTAAAATAGCAACAAAACTTAAACGGCAACGAGGAAGAAAATGCAACAAACAAACAACTAAAAAGTAAACAAAAGAAAATGCATTCGGTTAAGACGAGGGGGGAGAGGTTAGACCCATTTTAGCCCAGTATAACCCAGTTTAGCCTGTTCTTAGCCCAGTTTAGCCTGTTCTTAGCCCAGTATGACCCGGTTTAGCCTGTTCTTAGCCCAGTATAACCCAGTTTAGCCTGTTCTTAGCCCAGTTTAGCCTGTTCTTAGCCCAGTATGACCCGGTTTAGCCTGTTCTTAGCCCAGTTTAGCCGGTTCTTAGCCCAGTATGACCCGGTTTAGCCTGTTCTTAGCCCAGTGTGACCCGGTTTAGCCTGTTCTTAGCCCAGTTTAGCCTGTTCTTAGCCCAGTATGACCCGGTTTAGCCTGTTCTTAGCCCAGTTTGACCCAGTTTAGCCTGTTCTTAGCCCAGTTTAGCCTGTTCTTAGCCCAGTATAACCCAGTTTAGCCTGTTCTTAGCCCAGTTTAGCCTGTTCGTAGCCCAGTATGACCCGGTTTAGCCTGTTCTTAGCCCAGTTTAGCCTGTTCTTAGCCCAGTATGACCCGGTTTAGCCTGTTCTTAGCCCAGTGTGACTTAATTTTGCCTGTTTTTAGCCCAGTATGACCCAGTTCAACCTGTTTTTAGCCCAGTATGACCCAGTTTAGCCTGTTTTAGCCCAGTTTAGCCCAGTTTAACCCAGTTTAACTCAGTTTAGCCTGTTTTTAGCCCAGTTTAACTCAGTTTTGCCCAGTTTAGCCTGTTTTAGCCCAGTTTAACTCAGTTTAGCCCAGTTTAGCCTGTTTTTAGCCCAGTATAACCCAGTTGAGCCGGCCCTTACCCAGCCTCTCCACCGGCTCCGTCTCCGCGCAGGGCTCGCTGAAGTCCCCGGTGCCGTTGATGTTGATGGCGGCGGCGATGAAGGCGTATCTCTTGCCGGCGGCGAGCCCGGTGACCGTGTGCTCCGGGGAGCGCAGCGGTTTCTCGTGGGCTTTGGTCCACTCCTCGCCGTCGGCCTCGCACATCTCCAGCGTGTAACCTATGACCTCCGAGCCGCCGTCCTCCACGGGCCGCGACCACGCCAGGCTGATGCTGTCGGCGTGCGTGTCGGTGATGCGTGGGATGGACGGGGGGCCGGGCACACCTGGGGGAGACACACGGGTTAGAGCGCCGCTTGGGAGTACCCGCACTTTAACCACACCCGGTTTTCCACACCGATACTTTTATTTTTTCCAATACCAGTAGTACCCAAACCTTTTTCCTGCTACTGGTCTGATTTAACGGTGCCCAGCCCTTCCCCGACCCTTGACCCCTGACCCTTGACCCCTGACCCCTGACCCTTGACCCCGACCCCCGACCCGGGCCTCACCTGTGGGCACGCGGCAGACCACGTACAGGGACACCTCACTGGCCTCGCTCTCGCCCGCCTTGTTGATGGCGGTGACTCTGAACTGGTAGATGTTTCCCTCGGTCAGGCCTCCGACCTTCAGCGTGGTGTCCAGGTGGTGCCCGTCGCGGTTGACTTTGACCCAGCGGGCGCTCTTCCGCTCGTGGCGCTCCACCAGGTAGTGCAGGAGGGGGCTGCCGCCGTCCGACTCCGGCTTCAGCCACTCGATCGTGGCAAAGTCCTTCCCGGACGTCAGGATCTCGGGCGCTCCGGGCGGCGAGGGCACGGCTGCGGAGAGACGGGAGGTTAATGTAGTGTGACCTGTTTATGTGTGTTGTAGGTACTCTCTGAGGGTGTTGTAGGCACTCTCTGAGGGTGTTGTAGGTACTCTCTGAGGGTGTTGTAGGTACTCTCTGAGGGTGTTGTAGATAGACAGATTCTGAAAGAGCTGAACTTTAAAGGTACTCACTGAAGGTGTTGCGTGCCACCATGGCGGCGGACTGCAGGGGCACTCCGAGGCCGTACTTGTTGACGGGCCGGACCCTGAACAGGTACTCGGTGTTCTTGAAGAGGCCCCTGATGTTGGCGCTCAGCTCTTTGCACTCGGCGCTCATGATGACCCAGTTGAGGCGGTTGGTGTCGCGGCGCTCCACCAGGTAGTGAGAGACGGTGTCGCCTCCGTCCTCCAGCGGCGCCTTCCAGGAGAGGACGCACGACTCCTCCGTGATCTGACTGATGTCGATGGCGCCCTCGCACACGCCGGGGGTGTCTGCGGGAGAGGGGGGGTTAGGAGTAACTCACAGCACGAGCGCCGGACTCGTTTAGACTTAAGGAAATCTGAATATTATTTTAACAAAAAACTATGGGATTAGCTTTAAAATGGGTGACAATCCAATAGGGGAAAACCGTTATGCAGGGTTGCCACAGGGATCCATTTTAAGACCCCTTTTATTCATAATTCATGTCAATGATTTAAGAAATGTTTGTAAAATTGTTATATTTGTAGATGATACATGTCTCCTAATCGCTTACTCTGATGTTGACACATAAGAATAAGGATTTAAAAGTATTTGTGAATCGTTTAATTAAAGTAAATCATCTTGTTTTGTTTTTTGTCACCGGTTTTGTTGATTTTTTTCTCTTATATAATAATATACAAAAAACTAAAGAGATTATCAAAAGGATGTAAAAGTATCAATTGATTTCCTCAAAATTAGTGAATCAAACTAAATGTTTAGATGTCATTGATACTTCATGTATGATAACGTTATATTATAGTTTAATCTGTCCACACATTACAGTCATGTGGTTTGGGTGCCACATGCCAAATATATCTAAATACGTTATTTTTTATTTTTTATAAAAAACAAATCTTTAAAAAAGAAAAAAAAATGTAGTTCCCAAGAACTTCAGACTACTGAGTACAGAAGATGAATCAAGTACCTTCATTGAAGATGGACAACTCCTGTACGACTGAGAACTTACACAGAGTTCCCAAGAATAAAAAACAATTTAGGAACAGATTTTCTTCTCTTTTCATAAAATATAACCCGATGACAATGTTTAATGTTAACATCTATTTTATAATTATTTGCATGTAGAAGTATTTAAATACACCAAATATTATTCCCAGAGCTTTGAACAACTTTTGTATATTTTCTTCAGATGTTTGTGTGTCCTCCACCAGGAGCTCCGGCCGATCAGACTACACTGGGACACAGAGGAATCGTTTAAAGACCTCACCTACTCATGTATCCACTGTTTCAAAAGAGAGATGAAAATGCTGATATAAATAAGTTTATGCAGTCAGATCGGTGGTTCTTCTTCTCTCCTCTTTCTCATTTGTAAACTTGTATTTTAAACGTATCCGTACCCAGCACTTTGACGTTGACCTCGGCCGTCTTGGTTCCGCTCACGTTCCTCGCGGTCAGCACGTATTTGCCCGTGTCGTCGCGGTCGCAGAACTTGATGACGGCGAGCGCCTTGGTCGGGGAGTAGCTCAGCTGGTATTTCTCGCACAGCTCCAGCTCACGGGTTCCCTTGGACCACGAGGCCTTGGGGTCCGGCCGTCCGCCCACCGCCGCGTCCAGGACCAGGTCCGACCCGGCCCGCACGAACACGGTCTCGGAGAGCAGCTTGCTGTCCAGCTGCGCCTTCGGGGGCTCTGCGGGGGGGGGACACAGGGCGTCAAGCACGAGGAGAAACACGGGGAGTAACACGAGGAGAAACACGGGGAGTAACACGAGGAGAAACACGGGAAGTAACACGGGGAGAAACACGGGGAGAAACACGGGGAGAAACACGGGGAGAAACACGGGGAGAAACACGGGAAGTAACACGGGGAGAAACACGGGGAGTAACACGGGGAGAAACACGGGGAGTAACACGGGGAGTAACACGGGGAGAAACACGAGGAGAAACACGAGGAGAAACACGGGGAGTAACACGAGGAGAAACACGAGGAGAAACACGGGGAGTAACACGGGGAGAAACACGGGGAGAAACACGGGGAGAAACACGGGGAGAAACACGAGGAGAAACACGGGGAGAAACACGGGGAGAAACACGGGGAGAAACACGAGGAGAAACACGAGGAGAAACACGGGGAGAAACACGGGGAGTAACGGGGAACCCTACGGGGGTGACTGGTTTAAGGGTCATGTCTCTGTAACACGTAGGGTTTTTAGATGTTTTGATCCAGTAGAACCAAAGCCTCGGCTCCCTCCAGCGCCACCTGGCTGTGCGGTGCTGCGTCGGCACACGTGTTCGTGTCGTTGACTGATATTTAGGCGTCATTTTAGTCAAAGTGATTTGTTTTGGCTCAAATTGGACTTAAACTAAATTAAAAAAATGTCATGAGACCAAAACTGTGACTAAAATGTTTTTTCGTCGACTAAAATCCTCCAAACTTCAGCGACAGTTTGAACGTTTATTGCACTGACGTGTTCTTGTCTTATTCACATCCAGGGACTACGGATGAAAAAAAGCCTTTTGGCTCATTCTGGTGCATTTACAGAAATGTTAATTAATGTCCCTTTCAAATAAATAAATAGAGAGCCTCATATCATTTAAATTCTCTGCCAAAGGAACAGCTCTGAGCTTTGTCCATGAGGTGGCGCTCCATGAAGCAGAGGACCTTAAAGATGATTAGAATATTATAAATGTAAAGTCGACCAAATTCACATGATTTGAGTAAACATTTAAAACACTGAAACTAAACTAAAATATGTTTATAGAGCACGAGTCTGCACCGGTCAGCCTTTAGTGAAGAGTTCTACGAGGAGCTAAACCGAACTGGGACGTCCCGTGAACGCACAGGAGGGCAAGGAAGGACCAGGGCACAGGAGGGCGAGGAAGGACCAGGGCAAAGGGGGGCGAGCTGAGATCGGGCCTCCGCCCCAGTGTGAGGTCAGACTCACCGAAGTCGGTCTTGCACTGCACGGAGCCGGTGGACTCGGACGGCCGGCTGTAGACCAGGTTGTGGTTCTTGGCGATGACCCTGAACTCGTAGGGCTCTCCCTCGCCCAGCGCGGTCACTGTGTAGAAGGTGTCCATCACATTGGTGTAGTTGCACTTGAGCCAGCGGCCCTCCCCCGTGAGGGTGTAGGGCTTCCTCTCCACGATGTAGCCCGTGATGGGCGAGCCGCCGTCGTTCAGCGGAGCGCCCCACTTCAGCGACACCGTGGTGCGGGTCACGTTGGTCACCTCGGGCTTGGACGGCGGGTCTGGGGAAGAGAGGGCTAGTTTAGTTTGAGCTCAGGATTACGTCAGGATAAATTATGAGTTTTTATCACTTGATAAAGTTCCTATTTGGATGCGGTTGTGGTTCAGTTTAAGCATGTTTTATGTGGATCTGCCTTAATGGGTGCAATAGATGTAGGGATTAGATTATAGATTATGGATTATACACGTTATGGGGTTATATAACGGTCTGGGCAGATGTTGCGCCGCTGTCCGTTAAAGGTTAAAGGTCGCGTTGTAAAGACTTCTGATTCTGAAGTGTTGGGAAAAGGTCTGATATTGTCGGCGGTCGGAACTCACCCACGGGGTTCTGGGCCACGGCGCCCTTGCTGGCCTCGCTGGCTTTGCTGAGGCCGGCGCTGTTCATGGCGTAGACCCTGAACTGGTACTCCAGGCCCTCCGTCAGGCCCTCCACCCTGTGGTAGCACTCGAAGCACGGGATCTTGTTCTCGCGGACCCACAGGATGTTGTTCCGCTCCTTCTTCTCGATCCAGTAGCCCGTCACTTTGCTGCCGCCATCGTTGTACGGCTCCTCCCACTTCAAGGTCAGCCCGTTCGCTGTCACGTTAATGGCGGTCGGGCGGTTGGGCGGTCCGGGAGGAGCTGGGGACGAGAGAAGAGGGTGAGGCCCGGATACTCCCTGTGGGGGTGCTCATACGTCAGTGTTGGAGTATGAGGCCCCCCAGTGCGTTTCGTTTATAGCCTACACGTGCAGCGAGCGACACGTGGCGTTCAGTTCCATTCGATCAAAAGGTTTGACTCAAAAACGATCAGAACAGTTGTTCTGTTTTATTGAGAAGTCGAGTGCGGGACGAGGGGCTGTTTGGAGCAGGACTCTCCCCGCCCCATCACCGGCTTTTCATTTCTTTATAGCTTCATAATGATTATATTTATTTCCCATTTTTCTTTATAAAACTATTAGTTAAATAGTATTTTAAAGAGTGGATATTGTTTTGGGTTTAGAGAGAAGCTGCTAGACATTTTTGAAGTGACCTCCAAAGACAAATTACAAAGGTTTAACATAAAAAATAAAGTATATTATATTTTAGTAAAAGGGGCCATATACTTTATTTCACTTTTCTTTTACATGTTTTACTTTTGTGAAGGTGGATCTAAATGAATCAAATCACTCATTTAGGCGCTGACACAATTACTGAATTTCCAGAAAGACTTCAGGTTCTCTGGGTCTTTTAGGCGTCGTAGGGTTAACTCTGTCAGGTACTCGTCGGGTGCTCCCTAAAGTGGAACTTGACTTGAGAGAAACAAAAATTTCGATTCATATGAAAAAAAACCTGAAAATCTTAGTTGAGTAGCCACTGAAGGTTTGGGATACTCACTGAAGGAGTGCTCACTGAAGGTTTGGGATACTCACTGAAGGAGTGCTCACTGAAGGTTTGATATACTCACTGAAGGGGTGCTCACTGAAGGTTTGGGATACTCACTGAAGGGGTGCTCACTGAAGGTTTGGGATACTCACTGAAGGTTTGGGATACTCACTGAAGGGGTGCTCGGCGACGATGGTCTCCGACTCGGTGGGCTTGCTGACCCCGAAGCAGTTCTCGGCGGACACCCTGAAGGTGTACTGCATGTACTTGGTGAGGTGGAACACCTGCAGCGAGGTGCTCTTCACGCTGGAGTTGATGAGCTGCCAGGCCGTGGAGCCGGACTCGCGCTTCTCCACGATGTAGTTGGTGATGATGGTGCCGCCGTCGTCCTCGGGCGCCTCCCAGTCCACCACGCAGGACTCGGAGGTGATGGAGGAGATCTGGATGGGTCCGGTGGGAGGGCTGGGCCGCGCTGTCACGTTGACCTCCACGCTGAAGGTCTTGGTGCCCGCGGCGTTCTCCAGAGTCAGGTAGTACTTGCCTCCGTCTCCTCTCATGGCCTCCTTCACCGTCAGACTGCAGAGGTCCTTGGTTGTCTTGATGGTCACTCTGTCCGAGCTCTTCAGGCGCATCTCCTCCAGTTTCCAGGAGGCTTTGGGCGCCGGGCGGCCGCTGATGGGCACCTCGATGGTGAAGGACTTCCCGGAGCTGCAGGTGATGAGCTGGTCGGCGATGTCGCTGAGGTCTGCGGCGGGTTCGATGTGAGGCTCCTTGACCAGGGCTGGAGCGATGGTCTCCTTGGGCAGGCTGAATCCCGCCTCGTTCTTGGCCTTGACTCTGAAGTCGTACTCGTCGCCTTTGTTCAGTTTGTCCACGGTGTAGGTCAGGCTCTTGGTGTTGCCGACCACCATCCACTTGTCTCCTCCTTTGGGCCGCGCCTCGATGAGGTAGCCCTGCAGACGGCTGCCTCCGTCGTGCTCGGGTTTCAGCCAGCCCAGGACCACGGTGCTGTCGGTGGTGTCCAGGATGTCCAGGCGTTTGGGCGCCGAGGGCTCTGCCGTGGCCATGACGGGCTCGGTGATCTCGAACGGCTCTCCCAAACCGTGTTGGTTCTCAGCCAGGACTCTGAAGAAGTACGGGACGCCCTCCAGCAGCTCGTCGATCTTCAGGGCCGGGACGGTGGTCTTCGAGCCAGACTGGGCCCACGTGCGGCGACTGGCCTCGCGGCGCTCCACGATGTAATGGTGGATCTTGGCTCCGCCGTCGTTCAGCGGCGCCTCCCAAACCAGAGTCACCGAGCCGCGGGCCACCTCCTGGAACATGACGTTCTGAGGAGGTCCGGGCGTGTCCATCACCTGTGAGAGGAGGGAGAGGACATTATTAACCATGAGGAGGTCCGGGCGTGTCCATCACCTGTGAGACAGTAAAGGTGACCTAGTGTACATGTTGTACACAGTAAAGGTGACCTAGTGTACATGTTTGACCTTCACAGTAAAGGTGAGCTAGTGTACATGTTTTACCTTCACAGTAAAGGTCAGGCTCTTGCTGCCGCTGCTGTTCTCCAGGCTGACGGTGTATTTGCCGGAGTCGCTCCTGGAGCAGTGCTCGATGCTGAGGCGGCTGTGCCCGTCGGTGGTCACGACCTCCGACAGGACGCCCAGCTCGCCCTCGTCCCGGGTCCAGGACGCCGAGGGGAGGGGCTTGCCTCTGTAGTTCACGCTGAGGAGGACGGACTTGCCCGCCTTCACGATGTGCGTCTGTTTGAACGTCGCGTCGATGTCCACCTGTGGCTCCACCTGGCGATCCACGGCCTGAGCCGGCTCCGCCAACTCCAGGACCTCCCCGCGACCCACGTGGTTCACCGCGGCCACGCGGAACCTACGGGTTACAGGAACCAAACGGTCAGGATACAGGAACTAAACGGTCAGGATACAGGAACTAAACGGTCAGGACACAGGAACTAAACGGTCAGGACACAGGAACTAAACGGTCAGGACACAGGAACTAAACGGTCAGGATTACATCTGTCGGGTTAGTGTGTAAAGATGTATACATGTGTTCGGGCCTGTAGGTGGCGCCGCTCTGCTGTCTGTGATCATGTATGTATACGTGTTCGGGTACGTGCCTGTAGGTGGCGCCGCTCTGCTGTCTGTGATCATGTATGTATACGTGTTCGGGTACGTGCCTGTAGGTGGCGCCGCTCTGCTGTCTGTGATCATGTATGTATACGTGTTCGGGTACGTGCCTGTAGGTGGCGCCGCTCTGCTGTCTGTGATCATGTATGTATACGTGTTCGGGTACGTGCCTGTAGGTGGCGCCGCTCTGCTGTCTGTGATCATGTATGTATACGTGTTCGGGTACGTGCCTGTAGGTGGCGCCGCTCTGCAGCCCGCTCACGGTGTAGCTGGTGTCTTGGATCAGCTCGGCCTCCAGCACTCGTTTCCACTCTTCTTCTCCTCCTTTGGCCATCTCCAGGATGTAGCCCAGGACCTCCATGCCGCCGTCGTCGGCCGGGCGGGTCCATTCCAGGCTGATGGAGGAGCTGGTGGAGTCGGACACGCAGATGACGGACGGAGCACACGGGATGTCTTTGGGCTCGGCGGCTTTGATGGGAATGGACACGTTACTGGGCGCTCCCACGCCGGCGTCGTTCACGGCAATAACGCGGAACTCGTACTCCACGTCCTCCGTCAGGTTGCCGATTTTGTGGGCACATTCGATGATGGGTTTCTTGGTGATGACTTTATAGAAGCGCACCGTCTTCTTCTCGCGCTTCTCCACGATGTAGTACTGGATGGGGTTTCCTCCGTCAGAAGTGGGCGGGGTCCAGGAGAGGGTGATGCTCTCGCCGGTGGTCTCCGTGGCATCAGGAGTGCCGGGCGCGTCGGGAGCGGCTGCAGGGTAAGGGAAGAGTTATGGAAGGGTTTGGTCAACAAGAAGCAAACGGACCAGGAACAGAGACCGGCCTTTCCTGAACAAACATCTACATGAAAACATGACGGTTCAGACTCACTGTATTGCATCTGAGCGATGACCGGGCCGGACTCCAGGGCGCGGCCGGTGCCAAACTTGTTGACGGCCGACACTCTGAACTGGTACTCGTTGGTCTTGATAAGTTTGGTGGCGGTGAACGAGGTGCTGCAGCATTCGTCCGACACCAGCGCCCACGAGATCTTGGCCGTTTCTCGCTTCTCGATGACGTAGTGAGAAATTTCTGAGCAGCCGTCGTTCTCCGGAGCGCCCCATGTCAGAGTGCACTTTCCTTCAGAGATCTCCGAGAACACGATGGGTCCCACGGGTTCTCCGGGCGTGTCTGCGGAGAGAGACGGGTGCGTGAGATTATTACAATAATACGGTTTGTTCAAAGACTGTTCATGTCCCAGAAGCATCTTCAGCCAGGAGCCTGTGTTTAGATGATCGCAGAGGAAGGTCTGTGTGATGGAGACAAACGTTGGAACATCAGAGTGTGTACCTTGCACTTGGACCAGCAGCTCCTCCTTCTTGCTGCCGGAGCCGTTAGTGGCCTCCACAGAGTAGAGGCCGCGGTGTGAGCGGTCGGCATCGCGGACAAACAGAGTGCTGGAGCCGCGGACGGTGATGATGTCCATCATCTTCTTTGTGACCTCCACTCCGTCCCGGAACCACACCACCTTCGGAGTGGGACGTCCAGTCACGGTCACCTTCAGGCGGATGTTGTCTCCCGCCTTCACCGTCAGCCCCTCGAAGTACTCCGGCCCGAACTCCAGGTTTGGAGAGCCTACGGGACAGAGAGGGTTAGAACGTGAACAGGACCTAAACTCTTCCAAAGTCCTGCTGGTAAAGTTGGAGCACTCACAGTTCTCGCTGCGCACGATGATGAGGCCGGAGGAGTTGGACGGGGGGCTGACCACCCCGATGGCGTTCCGGGCGATGACTCTGAACTCGTAGCGCTCGTTGGTGGCGAGGCCGGTCACCGTGTACTGGCAGTCGGTGCAGTCCGTCAGGTTGGCCTTGAACCAGCGGCCTTTGCCCTGGCGCTTCTCGATGGTGTAGCCCGTGATCTTGGATCCGCCGTCGCGTTTGGGAGCGTCCCACTTCAGGGAGACGCTGTCAGTGGTGGTTTCCGTGTAGTCGGGCTGACTCGGGGGGTCTGCAGAGAGCGAGAAGGAGACGTGAGACCCGGACCAAACCCAAACTAAAGCGGTGTGAAGCGCCGGGACTTACCCACGGGGCTGACGGCCATCTCCAGTTTGCTCTCGTCGCCCATGCGGCTGGAACCTGCGTCGTTCTGAGCGTAGACTCTGAAGGAATACTCCAGACCCTCGATCAGCTCCAAGATGCGGAACTCTGTGTCCCTTATGATCACCGTGTTCACCTGAAACATACCAGACAACCTCATTATCACCATGTTCACCTGAAACCATACCAGACAACCTCATTATCACCATGTTCACCTGGAACCATACCAGACAACCTCATTATCACCATGTTCACCTGGAACCATACCAGACAACCTCATTATCACCATGTTCACCTGGAACCATACCAGACAACCTTATTATCACCATGTTCACCTGGAACATACCAGACAACCTCATTATCACCATGTTCACCTGGAATCATACCAGACAACCTCATTATCACCATGTTCACCTGGAACCATACCAGACAACCTCATTATCACCATGTTCACCTGGAACCATACCAGACAACCTCATTATCACCATGTTCACCTGGAACCATACCAGACAACCTCATTATCACCATGTTCACCTGGAACCATACCAGACAACCTCATTATCACCATGTTCACCTGGAACATACCAGACAACCTCATTATCACCATGTTCACCTGGAACATGACACAGATAACTCCAACTGGTCTGCACAGCTTTTGTGTTTGTTAATAGTATAAATATTCCCTTTGTTAGGTTTACCTTTTGCATTAGTTTTTATTAACTTTATTTACCAAGAAGGCTCCATGTCTCACCTTCTGCCACATGACGCTGTTCCTCTCCCTCTTCTCCACGTGGTAGCCCTGGATGGGCGTCCCGCCGTCGTACAGCGGCTTCTCCCACTGGATGGTCATGCCGTCGGTGGTGACGTTGTAGACGAAGGGTTTTCCTGGAGGGCCGGGCGGACGGAACTGGTGCTTGGCCACCACCATCTGGGACAGCAGCGGCTCGCTCACGCCGTAGCGGTTCTCCGCACTCACGCGGAACTGGTACTGGAGTCCTTTGACCAGGTTCGGCACCTGGGGAGAACAGACGGAACCGGGGTTTAACAAAGGAACCCGGATTTACAGGAAACTGCTAAACTGATCTTTGTAAAACGTGCTTTCACATATGAAGCGTGTCCATGACCCTGAGAGTACATGCAGTGTGTATATGAAGCGTGTTCATGACCCTGAGAGTACATGCAGTGTGTATATGAAGCGTGTATATGAAGCGTGTCCATGACCCTGAGAGTACATGCAGTGTGTATATGAAGCGTGTTCATGACCCTGAGAGTACATGCAGTGTGTATATGAAGCGTGTATATGAAGCGTGTCCATGACCCTGAGAGTACATGCAGTGTGTATATGAAGCGTGTATATGAAGCGTGTCCATGACCCTGAGAGTACATGCAGCGTGTATATGAAGCGTGTTCATGACCCTGAGAGTACATGCAGTGTGTATATGAAGCGTGTCCATGACCCTGAGAGTACATGCAGTGTGTATATGAAGCGTGTCCATGACCCTGAGAGTACATGCAGTGTGTATATGAAGCGTGTCCATGACCCTGAGAGTACATGCAGTGTGTATATGAAGCGTGTTCATGACCCTGAGAGTACATGCAGTGTGTATATGAAGCGTGTCCATGACCCTGAGAGTACATGCAGTGTGTATATGAAGCGTGTATATGAAGCGTGTCCATGACCCTGAGAGTACATGCAGTGTGTATATGAAGCGTGTATATGAAGCGTGTCCATGACCCTGAGAGTACATGCAGTGTGTATATGAAGCGTGTATATGAAGCGTGTTCATGACCCTGAGAGTACATGCAGTGTGTATATGAAGCGTGTATATGAAGCGTGTATATGAAGCGTGTATATGAAGCGTGTACATGCAGTGTGTATATGAAGCGTGTATATGAAGCGTGTTCCTGACCCTGAGAGTACATGCAGTGTGTATATGAAGCGTGTATATGAAGCGTGTATATGAAGCGTGTATATGAAGCGTGTACATGCAGTGTGTATATGAAGCGTGTATATGAAGCGTGTTCATGACCCTGAGAGTACATGCAGTGTGTATATGAAGCGTGTATATGAAGCGTGTATATGAAGCGTGTATATGAAGCGTGTTCCTGACCTTGAACTGCGTGTTGGTGACGCAGGAGCACGCCATGTTCCATGTTGTTTTGGACGTGTCCCTCTTCTCGACGGTGTAGCAGTTGATCTCGCCGCCTCCGTCGTCGTTAGGCTCCTCCCAGGAGATGGTGATGCTCTCGGCGCGGACCTCGTCCAGTTTGATGGGGCCCAGGGGTTTGGAGGGCGGGCCCAGCGTGACCACGTGGATGTGGAAGGACTTGCGGCTGATCTTGTTGTCGAGGGTCAGCGTGTACTTGCCCTCGTTGTCTTTGCGCACGGCCTTGATCATGAGCGTGGCCTTGTTCTCCGTGGTCTTGAAGCGGATCTGGTCGCTCTCCTTCAGCGGCAGGCTGTCTTTGAGCCAGCTGACCGCCGGCTTGGGTTTGCCGTGGTACGGCAGCTCCACGTGCACGTTATGGCCCAGGCGGATGTTCAGCTGCCCGCCCGGATACTCGGACACATCGGCCTCCGGCGGGATGATGTAGTCCACCTGTGGAGGTCACAGCGGTCAGGACGGTTTTATTTGGATTGGACACCCAGACGGTCCACACACAGCTCCTGCTGAAGCCCCAGAGCTAAACCCTGGGCCGGTCGGGCCTTTACAGTCTCTGGGCCCCGACACATCACTGACTTAAACATACTATTCAGACCTTTAATACGCAGTACATAATTGTTTTTATTCTCATTTTGTCTGATTTAATTGTAAAGCACTTTATAAATAAATGTTGATTGGATTAAAGATCTGTCACTGATCATATGATCACATGATCACATGATCATATGATCATATGATCATGTGATCATGTGATCATGTGAGGCGGAGCAATTTGGAGAGAAATCATGATTTTGAAGGGATTGGATTCACAAAACTGCCTGGAATAGGACAACGGATGCAATTTAGCTCTCACGCTAATTCTGGTACATTTACATTGATGCTTTTGGCTGACGTGTTGATTAATGTGCACTGTCCTAATTCAAATAAATAAATAAAATAAAAAAAAAATATTGTCTGCACTTTTGGACAAGATTTTTTCCTTCTTATTTTTCCATTGAATTCTGTTCTTTTTAAATATACTGTATGTATTACTCAACGTTTTTTTTTTCACTTTTCTTCCACATTAAAAATGTCTCATTTATTTTCCTTCTTTGTCATTTAACCACATTTTTTCCCCAAATGTTTTCCCCGTTGTTTCTGTAAAAAAAAAAAAGTTTTCCTAATCATTACTAAAACATGTACAATAGGTTCCCCTCTGGGGCCAGGACTCCCCTGAAAAAGAGATTCTTAATCTCAGTGGGACTTTCCTAGTTAAATAAAGGTCAACAAAATAAAATACAATTGTCTGAGCTCATGTGACCTTGAGAGAGAAGATGCTGAACTTTGGAACAGTTTCTGTTTCATGTTACGGAGACTAAATATTAAAGGGACTAGATGCAAGCTGGTCATTTTTATACTCACTACTGCCACCTCAGGTCTTGCGTGTAACTGCAGGTTCTATATTAAGCTAATTCTGACCAAATTAATAACTTTTTGAGTGACAGTGCAGTCTGGGCTCATTCTACACATTAGGACATGGAGTGGGAGGGAAATACTTAATTTGAAAATGTTTAAAGTCCCTTTAAACTCTAGCCTCCTGTGACATCATGTGATACAGAGATAATAAACTGTAGCCTGTGACATCATGTGGATACAGAGATAATGGGCGAGTGCAGAATAACGTGTCGATGTTTACGTCTTTTCAAACGACAGGTAAAGGCCAGAGACAATATTCCAAACGTTCTTTATGGATAAACTCACCACTCTGATGGCTGGAGACTCGATGAAGTCTCCCTGGCCTTTCTCGTTGCGCGCGGCGACTCTGAAGGTCACCTCCGAGTGCTCCTTGAGCTTCTTGACCTCGAACTCGGTGTGGCGGCTGATGCCTCCCGCGCTCCACTCCTGCTCACCCGAGGCGCGCTTCTCGATCACGTAGTCGGAGATGATGCTGCCGCCGTCGTAGTCGGGTTTGGTCCACTGCAGCGTCACTGAGGTCTTGGACGAGTCCTTCATGACAATGTCCTTCACGGGGCCCGGTGTCTCCGTGGCCTTCACGGGGTCGGCCAAGTCGCACGGGTCGCCCACGCCGTTCTCGTTCTCCGCAAGCACACGGAAGAAGAAGGAGGTCTTCTCGGACAGGTCCTCGATGGTGTAGGTGGTCTCCATGCACTTGCTGGTCACGGCGGAGAAGATGCGTTTGCTGGAGTCGCGCTTCTCCACGATGTAGTTGGTGATCTCCGCGCCTCCGTCGGACAGCGGAGGCTCCCAGCACAGCGTCACCTTCCCTCGGGTCACGTCCTTCAGCACCAGGTTCTGGCACTGCGCCGGGCTGTCCTGGACCTTCACCGACAGCGCCAGCGTCTTGGCCTGGCCCACGCCGTTCTCGATCTTCACGTGGTACTTGCCCGTGTCTTTGCGTGTGACCTCGCGCAGCACCAGCGTGGACGTGGTGTCCGTGTGATGGAACTCGAAGCGCGGGTCTTTGTCGATGCAGGTTTCTCCCAGAGACCAGGAGGCGGTGGGAGCGGGGCGGCCCTTCATCGGCACCGACAGCTCCACGTCTTTACCCGCCTTCACGATGTAGTGCGTCCGCATGGCCACGTCTTTGTCGACCTCGGCCTCCTCTACAAGGTCAGACACAGGGTTAGAGACAGGACTGTGATCCTTGTTCTTAAACCTTTACTCCAAAGACAGAATATCTAGTTTCCTAATGGCTGTAAGGGTTATCCCATCTACAGGAGCAGGTGGATCTAAATCCAAGTGGAAAAGATCCTTGGAACAATTCTAGATTGGAATTTGAATTTGATGAAAACTGTCCTGTTGTAAAAAATAGTCTATTTTATTTGTCGATAGATCCAGGGTGACACTTTTCTAACGGGTGTTTATTGAAGCCACCCTAACTTTCTCCTTGGTCGCCTGGTACCGGAGCTCCACTGTCAGAACAGTTTGGACTCTGTCCAAGAGACAGTTAGAGGAAACATGAAGCTTAAAGACACTGAGCTGCCTTTGCTTTTGGAGTCTTGTTTGCTTCCATCTGGGCTGGGGTTTTAATGCCTATGAGCCTGGAGCTCATCGCCCCTGAGCTGCTTTTTATCTTAATCGTCCAAGTGGCTTTAACTTTGGTGGTGTCTTTCGCAAAGGCACATCCTGTTAGTATCTGGATTTACAAGCTTAATATTTAAACATGTGATGTTTATCTTGTATAATGTGTTTTAATGTTTGTCTAGTTTTTCTCAGAATTGCAAGACAAATGTACCGGGTATGAATAAAACGACCTAACCTAAAAGTGTCCGTCCTGAGAGTCTCACTCACCCAGGATGTCCTTGGCCTGCAGCGGCTCCGTCAGCTCCAGCGGGTCTCCTCGTCCGGCGCAGTTGACTCCGGACACTCTGAAGTAGTAGTCTGTGTCGGGTTTGAGGTCGTGGACCGTGTACTCGGTGGTCTTCACCTCTCCTTTAGAGGTGACCATAGTCCACTCCTGCTCTTCACCCACGCGCTTCTCCACCATGTAGCTGGTGACCTCGCTGCCTCCATCCCACTCGGGTTTGGACCAGCCCAGAGTGATGGAGGTTTTTGTGGAGTCCACCAGCCGCAGCTTCAGCGGCTCGTACGGCGGGTCTAAAGGGGAGACAGGGTTAAAGGTGGGAATTGAACCTGTGAAGCAAGAGCACTGACCGCTGTGCCACCGTGCCGCCCTATAATACTGTCAGAATACTGCAGTCCTCACCGACGGGGTCCGCAGCCTTGTAGAAGTCGGAGTCGTCGGAGTACGGGCCCTCGCCGGCGCGGTTGATGGCGCACACGCGGTACTGGTACTCGTTCCCTTCGGTCAGGTGATACACCGACTGTTTGGGCTCCGTCACCGGGTCTTTGTAGACTTTGATCCAGCGCAGACTCTTCTTATCGCGGCGCTCCAGGTAGTACCCGCTGACCCTGCTGCCTCCGTCCATGCCCGGCTTGGTCCACTCCACCACCTGCGTGGTCTTGGTGCTCTCGGTGACCTCGGGGGTGCCGGGCTGTCCGGGGGTCACTGGGGGAGGGCGGAGGGTTAGTCTTTGTTATTTAAACTGAAGGAGTGTGATGGAGTCTTACCGAAGGCGTTCTTGGCGACGACGGGC
This sequence comes from Proterorhinus semilunaris, assembly GCA_021464625.1. Lineage (NCBI taxonomy): Eukaryota > Metazoa > Chordata > Actinopteri > Gobiiformes > Gobiidae > Proterorhinus > Proterorhinus semilunaris. The sequence continues at coordinate 639,261 of CM038353.1, read as the reverse complement.
TCGCTCTCCAGAGCCTCTCCCACGCCGTACTTGTTCACACCCATGACTCTGAACACGTACTCGCTACCACTGACCAGTTTGCCCACAGCCACGTGGTTCTGCTCCAGGTGCTCGGACACGGTGGCCCACACCACGCGGCTGGTCTCGCGCCGCTCCACGATGTAGTGCGTGACTTTAGCTCCGCCCTGGTCGGCCTCAGGCACCGCCTCCCAGCTGAGCGCGATCCTGTCGGCCGTCACCAGCGAGAAGCTGATATGACCGGCGGGCGGCCCGGGTTTGTCTGAGGAGAGAGGGGGCGGTCAGGAGCGTCAGGGGCAAACTGAAGCTAAGGAGCTAAAGGAAACTGAAGCTAAAGAGTTAGAGGAAACTGAAGCTAAAGAGTTAAAGGAAACTGAAGCTAAAGAGTTAGAGGAAACTGAAGCTAAAGAGTTAGAGGAAACTGAGGCTAAAGAGTTAAAGGAAACTAAAGCTAAAGAGTTAAAGGAAACTGAAGCTAACGAGTTAAAGGAAACTGAAGCTAAAGAGTTAGAGGAAACTAAAGCTAAAGAGTTAGAGGAAACTGAAGCTAAAGAGTTAAAGGAAACTAAAGCTAAAGAGTTAAAGGAAACTGAAGCTAAAGAGTTAAAGGAAACTGAAGCTAACGAGTTAAAGGAAACTGAAGCTAAAGAGTTAGAGGAAACTGAAGCTAAAGAGTTAAAGGAAACTAAAGCTAAAGAGTTAAAGGAAACTGAAGCTAACGAGTTAAAGGAAACCGAAGCTAAAGAGTTAGAGGAAACTGAAGCTAAAGAGTTAAAGGAAACTAAAGCTAAAGAGTTAAAGGAAACTGAAGCTAACGAGTTAAAGGAAACTGAAGCTAAAGAGTTAGAGGAAACTGAAGCTAAAGAGTTAGAGGAAACTGAAGCTAAAGAGTTAAAGGAAACTGAAGCTAACGAGTTAGAGTTAAATTTTTAAAGTGGCAACTCACCCAGGACCTCCATGTGGATGGTTAGGTTAGGGTTACAGTTAGAGTTAGGTGACTCACCCAGGACCTCCATGCGGATGGTGGCTGTGGCGGCTCCCTGGACGTTCCTGACGCGGACCTCGTAGGTGCCGCTGTCGCTGCGTGTGGCGTCTTTCACCAGGACGGCGCTGGAGTCGGTGGTGCTCTCCACTGACACAGTGGAGGAGGTCACCAGTTCCTTTCCGTCCTTCTGCCAGTCCGCGGTGGGCAGTGGTTTGCCTGTGAAGGCCACGCAGAGCTTGACAGCAGTGCCCGCCTTGTAGCGCACCACATCTAGGTACTCGGGCGGCAGGTCGATGGCAGGAGTGCCTGCAGAGGGAACACAGTCAGAAGGTGCAGAGGGTAATGGGAGGAACACGGTCAGAGAGTGAGGGTGTATGTTTGTGCAGAGAGGGTCTCACCGCTGATGTCCACGCAGGTGACCGGGCCGGCGATCAGGCTGGGGTTACTGACTGAGCCCACGGCGTTCTTGGCGTACACGCGGAACTCGTAGGCCTCGTTCTGGTTGAGGCCGGACACGGTGAAGCCCGTCTCGATGATGTTGGTGAAATTGGCTTTGACCCATCGGCCGCCGGGCTCGCGCCGCTCCATGCTGTACCCGGTGATCTTACTGCCACCGTCGTACGGCGGGCGCTGCCAGGCCAGCGTCACCGAGTTCTTGGTCACTTCGGTCACGTGCACGTTGGCGGGAGGCTCTGCGCAGGAGGTGGCGTTAGACACTTGTTACCGTGGAAACAGAAGAGCATTAAACCAAACACTCACCGCAGGCGTCGATGGCCAGCACCTCCTCAGACGTCTTGCTCATTTTGCCAATGCCAGCCAGGTTCTCGGCCGACACCTTAAACTCGTAGAACATGCCGGCCAGGATGTTGGTGATGCGCCACTGGTTCCCGGCGATGGCCGTCTTGTTGACCTTCTGCCAGATGATGCTGCTGCGCTCCTTCATGTACAGGTGGTACCCGATCACCGGGCTGCCACCGTCCACCACCGGCTCGTTCCAACACACCGTCAAGCTCTCTCTGGACACCAGCGCCAGCCAGGGCGTGGACGGGGGTCCAGGGAGGGCTGAGGAGGGAGGAGAGGGTGAGGTTCAGGAGACCGCAGAGAGTGAGGAGACAGAAGAGAGTGAGGAGACAGTTAGAAGTTAGAGGAGACCGTTAGAGGTTAGAGGAGACAGTTAGAAGTTAGAGGAGACAGTTAGAGAGTGAGGAGACAGTTAGAGAGTGAGGAGACAGCAGAGAGTGAGGAGACAGTTAGAGAGTGAGGAGACAGTTAGAGAGTGAGGAGACAGTTAGAGGTTAGAGGAGACAGAGAGTGAGGAGACAGTTAGAGGTTAGAGGAGACAGTTAGAGGGTGAGGAGACAGTTAGAAGTTAGAGGAGACAGTTAGAGGGTGAGGAGACAGTTAGAGGAGACAGTTAGAGGTTAGAGGAGACAGCAGAGAGTGAGGAGACAGTTAGAGGTTAGAGGAGACAGCAGAGAGTGAGGAGACAGTTAGAGGTTAGAGGAGACAGTTAGAGGTTAGAGGAGACAGTTAGAGGTTAGAGGAGACAGCAGAGAGTGAGGAGACAGTTAGAGGTTAGAGGAGACAGTTAGAGGGTAAGGAGACAGTTAGAAGTTAGAGGAGACAGTTAGAGAGTGAGGAGACAGTTAGAGAGTGAGGAGACAGAGAGTGAGGAGACAGTTAGAGGTTAGAGGAGACAGAGGGTGAGGAGACAGTTAGAGGAGACAGTTAGAGGTTAGAGGAGACAGCAGAGAGTGAGGAGACAGTTAGAAGTTAGAGGAGACAGTTAGAGGGTAAGGAGACAGTTAGAGGTTAGAGGAGACAGCAGGAGGACGTGATCAGACTTACTGTACGGCAGTTTGATCATGACGGGTTTGCTGTCGATGTGGTTGCTGGTGCCGTAGCGGTTGACGGCCTTGATCCTGAACTGGTACTCCTCTCCTTTGGTGAGTTTGGTGGCTTTGACGGCATTGCGGGCCACGTTGGAAGTGACGTCGGTCCAGGCCGGCGTGCTGGTTTCTCTCTTCAGGACCACGTAGTGTGTGACGGGGCTGCCGCCGTCGTACGAGGGAGGAGCCCACTTCAGGAACACGCTGGTCTCGCCCACTTCGCCCACCTCCACGGGGCCGGTGGGCGCGTCTGGCCGGTCCATCACCACGAAGGTGAAGCTGATCTTGGTGGCTCCGCCGGCATTGGAGGCCGTGATCTCGTACTTCCCGGCGTCTTTAGACGTGGCCTCGGTGAGAGCGATGACCACGCTGTCGGGCGTCACGGCCGCCGTCAGCCTCTTTTCTGACGCTTTGATGGCGACGTTGTTCCTGGACAGAACCACCTTCGGCTGAGGTCGTCCAGTCAGAGGGATCTCGAAGGTCAGGTCTGAGCCGGCCTTCACGTAAACCGTGTTCTTCGGGTAGTTCTTCAGGTCGAACTCCGGAGCCTCTGTGGGGACAAGAGAAGGGGAGAGTTCAGCTTTATGTAGCCAAAAAAAGGAAAGAACGAAGAGCGCTGCGTGGGTCCGTGTGTAAATGTCTAAAAATACAACAGGTGCTCAATTGGAAAAGAAAGAGGTTTGTTATCTGGGTTAAATGTGTAAAGTACACTTCATTCAACAAAATGAAGTGTACATTACACATTTAACCCAAAGTAACTCTTTCTGCAGAGTTCAGCTTTATGTTCACTTGAAACTGAGGGATCAAAGGAGCTCAGGGTTAGGGTTAGGTTTAGGGTTGGGGGTTAAAGTTAGGGTGACCTCCTTCAGACAGTGTGACATACTGAGCTTGGATCTCCTTGGGTTTGGGTTGGGGTTAGTGTGAAGGTTGGGGTTAGATTTAGGGTTGGGGGTTAGTGTTAGGGTGACCTCCTTTAGACAGTGTGACATACTGACCTTGGATCTCCTTGACCAGCACGGGGACGATCATCTCCTTGGCCTCGCTCAGGCCAGCGTGGTTCTCGGCGCGGACTCTGAAGAAGTACTCTGCTCCTTCGCGCAGGTTCTTGATGGTGTGGTTCATGGCGCGCACGGTGGCACATTTGACCCACTTCTCTGAACCCTTCTCCAGGGCGTCGATGAGGTACCCGCTCACACGGCTGCCTCCGTCGTACTCGGGCCGTGTCCAGCCGATCGTCACGCTGTCCTTGGTCACGTTCAGCGCGCCCAGCTTCAGCGGCGCCATGGGCACCTCTGCGAGAGCACAAACACAACCTCATTAGGCGCTCGTATTTCACTTGTTACTTTCAGACTCAGAGGAACCATTTATACTTTCATTGTTTGATGTTTCATTTATTGAGTGTTGAATGACAGTTGATATGGTCAAATATAAACGTGAATAAATCCTGGTGATTGTTTGTGCATATATGGATCATAGTGACCCTGGTGATTTACCTAAGCGCAAGTCTCGTACCTGTGATCTTAGTGCCGGCCTTGGCCTCCAGAGGAACGCCCACGCCGTACTCGTTCTCTCCCGTGATCCTGAAGTAGTAGATGGCGCCCTCCTGCAGGTCTTCCACGCGGTAGCTGAGCTCGTGGCAGTTGCTGGTGACGCAGACCCAGGCCTTCTTACTGGCCTCTCTCTTCTCTACGTGGTAGGCCTTGACAGCGTCTCCGCCGTCGTTCTCCGGAGCCTCCCATATCAGCGTGGCCGAGTCGCGGGTCACGGCCGACACCTTCACATTGACTGGCGGTCCGGGTGAGTCCAGGACTTTGACCGTCATGGGCAGCGTGGCTTTGCCGAGCGGAGACTCGATGGTGACGCTGTACTCGCCCGAGTCGTTCCTCGTGGCGTTGTCGATGGTGAGCGTGGTATATGACTTGGAGGCGTCGACGGTGCCGCGGACTTTGAGGTCCACGCCCTCTTTGGCCCATTCCACAGTGGGAGCTGGGTTTCCTCTGAACGGAACATTGAGCGTGAAGGCGGCGCTGTGTTTCACCACCATCACCTTCCTCAGATCGATGTCCACGTCGAAGGACGGCTCGCAGGTGCGGTCCATGGCAGCGCCAGGCTCGGAGTACGGGCTGCGGGAGCTGCTGCCGATCTTATTGACGGCTTTGACGCAGAACTCGTACTCGACGTCAGTCTTCAGGCTGCTGACGGTGAACTCCAGGCTCTTAGTGAGAGCAATGGCCTCGGTCCATCGAGCCAGTTCCTCTGGAGACTCCTCCTCTTCCTCCTCTTCATACTCCTCCTCCTCCTCGGCCACGGGCTTACGCAGGTACTCTCTGTACTCCACGCTGTAGCCCAGGACAGCTGCTCCACCATCCTCCATGGGTGGCCTCCACACGATGGAGATGGAGTCTTTGGTGGAGTCGATGATCTTCGGTTTGGTGGGACGTGACGGGATGACGAGCGGATCAGCGGCTCTGAACGTGGCCGATCTCTCGCTGGCCGGGCTCAGACCCGCTGCATTCTCTGCATAGACTCTGAAGTCATACTCGCAGCCTTTCCGGAGTTTGGTGGCAACGGTGGTGCACTCGGTCACCAAGTCTCTGTTGACACGGACCCAGCGCATGCCGGTCTTCTCTCTGCGCTCGATCACGTATCCCATCACGGCGCTGCCACCGTCGGCCACAGGTTTGCTCCAGGTCACAGTCATGGTGTCTCCGGTGATGTCAGTGACGTCCACGCTCATGGGTGCGGTGGCCACAGTGAAGGGGTCAGTGATCTTCACCGTGTCGCTGTCCAGCTGCTCTCCCAGGCCATGCTTATTGACGGCCAGGACGCGGAACACGTACTCCTCGCCTTTCAGCAAACCCTCGACTTTGTAGAAGGTCTTGGTGACGTCTCCTTTGATGAGTGTCCAGGCCAGACGGCTGGTTTCGCGCCGCTCCACCCTGTAGTGCGTAATATCTGCTCCTCCGGCCTCCTGTGGCGGGCCCCAGCACAGCGTGCAGGCTTCTGCGGTGAGTCCGGTGATCTGCAGAGGTCCGGCGCATGGTCCCGGTTTGTCCATGATCACTACGTTGATGGGCATGGTCACGGAGCCGGCGATGTTCTGCAGCGTGAGCGCGTACTGGCCGGAGTCTCTCCTGATGCAGTCTTTCACCACCACAGCGGTGCTGCTGTCGGTGGACACGATCTGGATCCTGGCTCTCAGTTCGATCTCTTTTCCGTCTTTGGTCCAGGACAGCACGGGGGCGGGGCGTCCGGCCAGGTCTGCGCTGATCTTCAGCGTCTCTCCAGCTTTGACCATCAGTGTCTCGCGGTACTTAACGTCCATCATGATGCGTGGCGGGTCCACATCGTCTTTGGCCGTGACAGGCCCGGTGTTGTAGGACGGCCCGCTGAAGAGGCCGGCGGCGTTCTTGGCGATGACTCGGAAGTCGTACTGGCTGTTCTCGGTCAGGCCGGTCACGTGGTAGTGCGTCTCGGCCACGTTGGTGAAGTTACAGCGAGTCCAGCGTCCTTCAGGCAGGTCTCTGCGCTCAATGCTGTACCCGGTCACTTTGGCTCCACCGTCGTATTCGGGTTTGTCCCAGGATAGACTGACAGTGGACCTGGATACGGCGGTGACCAAGGGCGTTCCTGGTGGGTCACAGGGGTCTCTGGCAGCCACGGGCTCACAAGCTTTACTGCATTTGCCGATGCCGGCGATGTTCTGGGCGTAGACGCGGTACTCGTACATCATGCCCTCTTCCACGCCTGTCACCTTGTACTCCGTGTCTTTGAGCATGCCGCGGTTCATCTTGGTCCACAGGATGCTGGTGCGCTCTTTCCTCTCCAGGTGGTAGCCCAGCACCGGGCTGCCGCCGTCGTTCACCGGCTCGTTCCACGTCACGAACATGAAGGCCTTGGTGGCCAGCTTCACGATGGGAGTGGAGGGCGGTCCGGGCAGTTTGAAGTTGTACTGAGCCGTGATTCCGGGCGAGTCCAGGTACGTGCTCTTGCCATATCTGTTCACGGCGTAAATGCGGAACTGGTATTCGGCTCCATGAGTGAGGTGTCCGGCCTTGAACGCGGTTCTTGCCACGTTCCCGCCAACAATTTGCCACTCCTGGGAGTTGGTGTCTCTCTTCTCCACGATGTAGTGGCTGATGGAGCAGCCTCCGTCGTACTCGGGCGGAGACCAGGACAGGCTGATGCTGTCGGAGGTCACGGCGTCCACTTTGCAGGCTTTAGGAGGTCCGGGTTTGTCCAGCACGACCACAGTGATGTCTGTGGACACGGTTCCTCCGCTGTTGGCCAGAGTCACCTCGTATTTGCCCACGTGCTCGCGGCTCGCCTCCTTGATCATGATCTTGGAGGAGGTGGCTGTGTTGAGGATGGTTATGGAGGACGTCTGCTTCAGAGGGAGTCCGTCTTTCTTCCAGGATACCACGGGTTTGGGCCTGCCTCTGATTGGCACCTCAATGGTCAAGTCGTCTTTGGCTTTGACGCTGTACGCCGTGAACAGCAGGTTCACGGACGGCTCAATGTCCACGTCCTTGGCGACAATGGGCAGCCCCAGGTCTTTGGGCTCGCTCTTGCCCTTCTCATTGATGGCCACGACTCTGAACAGATAAACATCGTTGGGCGTCAGGTTGGCGACCGTGGCCTCTGGGACCTTCACAGTGCAGGCGGTGCCCCACTTGTCTCCGCTCTTGGGTTTAAACTCCACGTTATAGCACATGACTTTGCTGCCACCATCATGCGCGGGTTTTTGCCAGGCCAGAGACACGCTGGTCTTGGTCTGGTCTACGAGCGTGACTTTGCTCGGAGGCATCGGGACCTCTGAAATCTTGATCTCTTTGGTGGCGACGCTCTGGCCCTGTCCGTACACATTGACAGCGCACACTCTGAAGTAGAAGGTTCCGCCTTCAGGAAGCTCCTCAATCTTGAAGGAGTTGGCTGTGCAGTTGCTGGTGACGGTGGTGTAGACTTTACGCACAGATTCTCTCTTCTCCACGATGTAGTTGGTGATTTTGGAGCCGCCGTCGGTCAGGGGAGTGTCCCAGGCCAGAGTGATTGAGTCCTTCTTCAGCTCTTTGACGGCGAAGTTCTGCGGCGTGCTCGGAGTGTCCAGGATCCTCACCGCTACCACCGCAGACTTGGTCCCGCTGTCATTCTCCAGCGTGAGCGAGTACTTCCCGCTGTCGAACCTGTTGACGTTATCGATGACCAGCATGGTGTAGGAGCTGGTGCTGTCGATGGCTGCGCGTTCCGTGAGCGTCCCGTCCACCTTCTCCCACTTGGCCGTGGGCTCAGGACGTCCTCTGATCGCCACGAACAGACGCAGCGTTCCTCCAGCACGCACGGACACCACCTTCCGCAGCTCGGCGTCCAGCTCGATCTCCGGAGCCTCTGCGCGTGACGAGGGGACGACGGTGCCGTGCACGCTGCCTGCCTCGCCCACGCCCTCCGAGTTGATGGCGCAGACTCTGAACTGGTACTCCACTCCTTCCTTCACGTCACAGACGGTCAGCTTCGTGGCTTGGATCCCGGTGGGAGGAGTGCACATGGACCACTCCTTCTCCGCTACAGGTTTGACGGCAGGAGCCACCTCGGCCTCGTCAGTTTCCTCGGGGATCGGCGTGTACTCCCTCATTTCCACGATGTAGCCCTTGACGTAGGCACCTCCGTCGAAGTCGGGTTTGCCCCAGGACAGAGACACAGAGGTCTTGGAGTAGTCGGTAACTTTAGGGTGGTGCGGAGGTCCGGGCGGAGTCAGAGCATTGCACGCTCTGTAGAAGAGGGACAGCTCACTCAGGTCGCCCATGCCCGCCTCGTTCTCGGCTGCGACGCGGTACTCGTAGAAGTGGTCGGTCATGAGGCCAGTCACTCTGAAGCTTGTCTCCAGGAGCTTCTCGCGGTTGCATTTGGTGAACCTCACGCTGTCTTTGTCGCGCTTCTCCAGATGGTATCCCTGGATCTCGGCGCCGCCCGTCTGCTCCGGGGCGGACCACGTCAGGAGCATCGACTCCTTGGTGATCTCGCTGGCCTCGGGAGTCCCGGGAGCGCTCGGCCGCTTGTACGGGTTACGGGCGACCACCGGCTCGCTCTCCAGCAAGTCGCCGACTCCATATTTGTTGACGGCTCTCACTCTGAAGATGTATTCCTCAGACGGGAGCAGGTTCTTGACTTTGTAGAACAGTCCGTCGATCTTGGGAGCGACCACAGTCCAGGAGAGGCGGCTCGTCTCTCTCTTCTCCAGGATGTAGTGTTTGACGGGAGCGCCTCCGTCCAGAGCCGGCTGCGCCCAGGCCAGAGTGCAGTGGTCCGACATCACTCCGGTCACCTTCATCGGGCCGGCAGGAGCGCCAGGCTTGTCCAGGACTTTCACCACGATGGGGAAGTTCTTGGTGCCTCCAAGGTTCTTCAGCACGAGGTCGTAGTTGCCGCTGTCGAGTTTGGTGATGTCTTTGATGGTCATGGAGGCGTGTTTCTGGGCCAGTCGCACCTCGAAGCGCAGAGCTTTGTCCATCTCTTTGCCCTCTTTGTGCCAGCTGACCTCGGGGAAGGGTTTGCCGTAAACGTCGGCGTCCAGCAGCAGGTTTTCCCCGGCGTTGATCACGATGACGTCCTTGTATTTGGGGTCCATGGACGCACGCGGGGGCTCGATCTCGTCGGTGACGGTGATGGGTCCGGAGCTGTCAGACGGTTCGCTGAACACTCCGGCCGCGTTCCGGGCGATGACTCTGAAGTCGTACTGTTCTCCCTCCGTCAGCCCGGTCACGGTGTACTCGGTGTCTGCGATGTTGGTGAAGTTGGCCCTGACCCAGTGTACGTCCGGAGATGACAGGTCCTTCCTCTCCACGATGTAGCCCGTCACTTTGCTGCCGCCGTCGTACTGCGGTTTGGTCCACTGGATCTTGATCAGGTTTTTGGAGATTGTTACGGCTTCAGGAGTGCCGGGAGGATCGCACGGGTCACGGGCCACGTAGGACTCAGACACTTTGCTGCAGCGTCCGATTCCCACGATGTTCTCGCCGTAGACCCTGAACTCGTAGCCGATTCCTTCCTCCAGGTTGCAGATCTTGAACTGTGTGTCTGTGATGAGCGTCTTGTTGAGTTTGTTCCACATGATGCTGCTCCTCTCTTTGCTCTCCAGGTGGTAGCCGATCACCGGGCTTCCTCCGTCGTTCACAGGCTCGTTCCACTCCACGATCATCATTTCCTTAGTGGCGGATTGGATGCGCGGGGTTCCCGGGGGCCCTGGAGGCTTGTACGGATACTCCACCGTGATGGCCTTGGAGTCCAGAGGCACTCCCTTTCCGTACCTGTTCTCAGCGGTGATTCGGAACTGGTACTCGGCCCCCGTCTTCAGTTTGGTGACTTTGATGGCAGTCCTCGCGAGCTGCGTGGTGACGGGCTGCCACGTTTGGGTCGTGGTGTCGCGTTTCTCCACGATGTAGTTCTTGACCTGGCACCCTCCCGTGTACTCGGGCGGATCCCAGGCCAGGTGCACAAAGGTGTTGCTGACCTCCACCACCTTCACGGGGCCTTTGGGGGTTCCGGGCTTGTCCAGGATGATGACAGACACATCCTCGGTGCACGAGCCTGTGGTGTTGGAGGCGGTGATGGAGTATTTGCCCAGGTCGTCTTTGCAGGCCTCGGTGATGCTGATGCAGGTGGTGCTCTCGGTGTTGGCCACATTCACTCTGGAGGTGACTTTGAAAGGCTGCCCGTCTTTGGTCCAGGAGACTCTGGGTCTGGGGCGTCCAATCACGGGGAACTCCAGCTTGAGGTCCTTCCCAGAGCGGACCGTGTAGCTGTTGAACTGCAGTTTGATGCTGGGCTCCATGGTGGAGTCGGCTGCGATCACCGGAGCCGCTAAGGCTGTAGGCTCACTCTTGCCTTTGTCGTTGTAGGCGATGATCCTGAACAGGTACTCTGCGCCGGGGTTCAGGCCTTTGACGGTGCCCTCGCAGGTCTTCACATTCGACGCCACGCCCCACTTGTCCGTTCCTTTGGGCAGCATCTCGATGAGGTAACCCCCGATCCTGCTGCCGCCGTCGTGCTCCGGTTTAACCCAGGCTAGAGAGGCGCTCACTTTGGTCACGTCGGTGAGGTAAACCTTTCCAACGGGCAGCGGCACCTCAGAGGCTTTAGAGGCCGTCTTCGTCTCCACGGCTTGTCCCACTCCAAACTCATTCTCCGCCTGCACTCTGAAGTAGTACATGGCTCCTTCGATCAGGTTCTCCACCTTGAAGGAGTTCTTGGTGCATTTGGTGGAGACGTTGGCGTAGGCCTTTCTGGTGGATTCGCGTTTGTCTATGACGTAGTTTTTGATCTTGGAGCCTCCGTCGACGAGCGGCGCGTCCCAGACTAGGGTCACGGAGTGGGTCTTGACATCTTTGACCACCAGGTTGAGCGGCGCGGAGGGAGTGTCCAGCACTTTGACGGACACCACCTCGGACACGGTGCCGCTGCTGTTGGTGAGGCTCAGTGAGTACTTCCCGGAGTCATTCCTATCGCTAGAGTCGATGGAGAGCTGCGTGAAGGTCAGCGCCTTCTCCACCACCGCCTTCCCTGGCAGCTCGCCCTCGTCTTTGCTCCACTTGATCTCCGGAACCGGGCGGCCCTTAAACGGGACATTGATCCTGACTGACGCGCCAGCTTTAACCACAATGCCCTTCCTTAGCTCCGAGTCCAGGAGGATCAGCGGATCCTCCACTCGATCCTCGGTCTTGGCGGTGCCGGACAGCACGGCTGGCTCGCCCACGCCCAGCTTGTTCAGAGCGCACACCTGCACCTTGTACTCCTGATTCTCAGCCAGCTTGGTGACCTCGTACTTGTTGAGTCTGAGGCCGGTGGCGGGCGTGACCATGGTCCACTCCTCCTCCTCGGCCTTGCACACCTCCACGACGTAGCCCTGGATGGGACTGCCGCCGTCGGACGCCGGTTTGCCCCAGGACAGGGAGATGGAGGTCTTGGTGGAGTCGATGACGTTGATGTAGCTGGGAGCGCTGGGTTTGAACTTGGGGTCGGCGGCTTTGTAGGAGGAGCTGGGCAGGCTGTACACTCCCATTCCCACCTCGTTCTCCGCGGATACTCTGAACTCGTACTCATGTCCGTTGGTGAGACCGGTTACTCTGAAGGAGAGATCGGTCACCTTCTGCCGGTTGCACCTGTTCCACTTGATGCCAGCTCTGTCCTTCTTTTCGATGACATAGCTGGTGATCTCGCTGCCTCCGTCTGATTCGGGGGCGGTCCACGTGAGAGTCATGCTGTCACGAGCGATGTGTGAGATGTCCTCGATGTGGGGCTGCCCCGGAGGCACGAAGGGTGTCTTCATCATGACGTTACCGGACTCCAGGGACGAGCCGGTGCCGTACTTGTTCACCGCCATGACGCGGAACGTGTACTCGTTGCCTTCGAGCAGTTTGGTGACTTTGTAGCAGGTGGCTGTGCAGCTGCTGCAGACAACGGTCCAGGCCAGGCGGCTCGTTTCTCTGCGCTCGATGACGTAGTGAGTGATGGGACTTCCTCCGTCGTGCAGTGGCGCGCGCCAGGCCAGCGTGCACCTGTCCTTGGACACTCCGGTCACATGCAGAGGACCCTCGCACACGCTGGGTCTGTCCAGCACCACCACTTTGAAGGGGATTGTCTCGCTGCCGGCCTCGTTGGTGATCTGTAAGACATACAGCCCTCCGTCGACCCGCACAGAGTCTTTGACGACAAGGGCGGCTCTGGTCTCGGTGTTCCTGACGTCCAGGCGGAGCGTGTTCTCCACTGGTTTGTCGTCCCTGAACCACTGCATGGTGGGAGGGGGTTTGCCTCTGACGTCTGCGTCCAGTTTGAATGTGTCTCTGGCGTGGACGACGATGGTCTTGGTGAACTCAGGGTCAATGGAGAATTTGGGTGCCTCCACCATGTCACTGGCGGTGATGGGGCCGCTGTTGTAGGACGGTTTGCTGACGGTGCCCACGGCATTCTTGGCGATGACTCTGAAGTCGTACTGAGCATTCTCGGTCAGGCTGGTGACGGTGAACTGCGTCTCGATGACGTTGGTAAAGTTGGCTCGGACCCAGCGGCCCTCGGGCAGGTCGCGCTTCTCCACGGTGTAGCCCGTGATGTTGCTGCCGCCGTCATACTCGGGTTTGGTCCACTGGATGACGATGGTATCTTTGGTGACGTGGATGGATTCGGGCTGACCCGGCGGGTCGCATGGGTCTCGGGCCGCACAGCCCTCGGACACTTTGCTGCAGCGGCCAATGCCCACGATGTTCTCGGCGTAGACACGGTACTCATACTCCACGCCCTCCTCCAGGGGGTAACTCTTGAATGTGGTCTCGTGGATCAGGGTCTTGTTGATCTTGACCCACAGGATGCTGTTCCTCTCCTTTCGCTCCAGGTGGTAGCCGAGGATGGGCGAGCCTCCGTCCATGATGGGCTCGTGCCACTCCACGACGTGGTGGTCTCTGGACAGAGAGGCGATGAAGGGAGTACCCGGAGGCCCGGGCTCTCTGTAGGGGTACTGAGCCACCACGCTCTTGGAGTCCAGGCCGTGGCTCTTTCCATAGCGGTTTTGAGCGATGATCCTGAACTGGTACTCAGCGCCGGTCTTCAGCCGCGACACTTTGATGGAGGTTCTGGCGCAGCTGATGCTGACGTTCTCCCAGGTAGTGGAGGTGGTGTCTCGCTTCTGGATGACGTAGTTGGAGATCTGGCATCCACCGTTGTGTTTGGGCGGGTCCCAGGACAGCGTGACGCTCTGAGTCGTGATCTCATCGAACCTCACGGGGCCGGATGGGGGTCCGGGTTTGTCCAGGACTATGATCTCCACTGTGGTATCCTTCTTTCCGGTGGCGTTGGTCACGCTGACGGTGTACATGCCGCCGTCGTCGCCCGCAGCCTCTTTGATGCTGAGCGTTGTGATGCCGCTAGTGTTGATGATGTTCACTCGAGTGGTGAACTTCAGGGGCGCTCCGTCTTTGCTCCAGGACACAGTGGGTTTAGGGCGGCCGATCACGGGGATGTTCACGTTCAGGTCCTTCCCGACGTGGACGTTGTAGCTGCTGAAGGCCGGGCGCACGTCTGGCTCGATCACCAGGTCTTTGGCCATGACGGGGCCGGACAGGACACGCGGGTCACTCTTGCCCTTGTCGTTGATGGCGGTGACTCTGAACAGGTACTCCTCTCCGGGGTTCAGGTTAGATACCGTGGCCTCCATGGTCTTAAAGGTGTTGACTGCGTTCCACTTCTCCTGCCCCTTCAGCTGCACCTCCAGCAGGTACTGCAGCACCCTGCTGCCACCGTCGTACACTGGCTTCTCCCAGCCCAGGGAGATGCTGGTCTTGGTCTGGTCCGTCACCATCAGGTTCTTGGGGCACTGTGGGACCTCGGACACCTTCATGGGGTCCACGATGACGGCGGGCAACCCCACGCCGTGAGCGTTCTCCGCCAGGACTCTGAAGTAGTAACTGCAGCCCTCCTGCAGAGGCTCCACCTTCCAGGACAGTTGGTGGCAGTTGGTGACCACGGCGGCGTAGGTCTTACGTGTGGTCTCTCGCTTCTCCACGATGTAGTTCTTGATCTTGGCACCTCCGTCGAGCAGAGGAGGTTCCCAGGCCAGAGTGACCGACTGGTTGGTGATCTCCTGGACCTTGAGGTTGGCGGGGGCGCTCGGCGTGTCCAGCACTCGCACCACCACGTAGGCCGACTTGGTGCCGCTGGCGTTCTCCGCGGTAAGGGTGTACTTGCCGCTGTCGCTGCGGCTCATTTTGTCGATGACCAGAGACGTGTAGCTGCTGGTGACCTCTAGCTGCGCAGACTCCTTCAGCGGAGCCTCGTCTTTGTCCCACTTGATGGTGGGAGCGGGGCGGCCCTTGATGGGGATGAAGAGTCGCAGTGAAGCGCCGGCTTTGATGGACACGATGTTCCTGAGCTCGGGGTCGATGTCGAGGTCGGGCTCCTCCAGTTTGTCCTGAGCCACGATGGCACCGCAGACATCCGCCGGTTCGCCTACGCCCACTTTGTTAATGGCGCAGACTCTGAACTTGTAGGCCAGGTTCTCCTTCAGGCTGGTCACTTCGTAGTTGGTGCGTTTGATGCCGGCGGGCGGCGTGCAGATTACCCACTCTTCAGCGGGCGCCTCTGCTGCCGCCTCCTCGGCCGGAGGTTCAGCCGGGACTGTGGTGGTGCAGTACTCCACGATGTATCCCTGGACCTCACAGCCGCCGTCACAGGCCGGTTTGCCCCAGGACAGAGACACGGTGGACTTGGAGGTGTCCAGGACTCTGGGGTGGTGAGGCGGGCCTGGTTTGTAGATGGGGTCCACGGCCCTGAAGAAGACGGTTGGGGAACTGGCCTCTCCGGTGCCGATGGCGTTTTCAGCGACGACTCTGAACTCGTAAATGTGCCTCTCCAACAGCCCGGTCACTCTGAAGGTCAGCTCGGTGACGGTGCTCCTGTTGCAGCGCGTCCACCTCACGCCCTCTTTGTCGTGTTTCTCGATGATGTAGCCGGTGATGGGGCTGCCGCCGTCCTCAGAAGGAGCTTCCCACGTCAGAACCATGGAGTCCTTCCTGATGTCAGACACCTCCAGGCCTTTGGGTGTCCCCGGGGGCATGTACGGGTCTTTGATCAGCACTGGGGCCGACTCCAGAGGCGCTCCCACTCCAAACTGGTTCACAGCTCTGATCCTGAAGATGTACTCGTCTCCCTCCAGGAGCTTGGTGACTTTCAGGCAGGTGTTCTGCACCTTGGGGTCGATGACGGTCCATACCAGGCGGCTGGTCTCGCGCCTCTCCACGATATAGTGTGAGATCTTGGAGCCACCGTCCTGCGTCGGGGCCTTCCAGGACACACAGCAGCGGTCGTTCATGACTCCAGTCACATGGGCCGGTCCCAGAGGCTCTCCTGGTTTGTCCAGGACCTTCACGTTCACCTTCACTGCCTTCTCTCCGCCGGGGTTCCGCAGCAGCAGCGTGTACTCCCCTCCATCCGACAGCTTGGCTTCTTTCACAAAGATGAAGGCCTTGGTGGGCTGGTTCTTGATCTCACGGTGGATCGTGTTGCCGAGCTCGAGTTCTCCTATCATCCAGTGGATACTCGGCAGGGGTTTCCCGTGAACGTCCGCCTCAATCTTGAAGCTGTCTCCGGCGTTGACCACGAGTGGCTGCGTATACTCTGGGTCGATGCTGAAGCTCGGCGGCTCGATCTCGTCTTTGGCAGTGATGGGTCCAGTGCTGTAGGACGGCAGGCTGAAGACGCCCGCCGAGTTCCGGGCGATCACCCTGAACTCGTACTGGTTATCGGGCACCAGTCCCGTGGCCACATACTCCGTCTCGATGACGTTGGTGAAGTTGGCTTTGAGCCAGCGTCCTTCCGGCAGATCCTTCTTCTCCACGATGTAGCCGGTGACTTTAGCGCCGCCGTCATACTCGGGTTTGGTCCAGGCGATGGTGACGGAGTCCTTGGTGATCTTGGTGGCCTCGGGTGTACCCGGGGGATCGCAGGGGTCTCGCGCCACCACACCCTCCGACACTTTGCTGGCTTTGCCGATGCCGACGATGTTCTGGGCGTAGACGCGGTATTCGTACTCAAGCCCCGGCTCCAGCCCCAAGGTCTTAAAGGTCTGCTCCGTGATCAGGGACTTGTTCAGCTTCACCCACATGATGCTGTTCCTCTCTTTGCGCTCCAGGTGGTAGCCCAGAATGCTGGTGCCACCGTCGTTTACCGGCTCGTTCCAGGCCACCACCATGCTGTCCTTGGTGCAGGCAGCGATGGACGGAGTACCTACAGAGAGACAGGGAGACACAGGGAGTTCATTAACCTGGCGTCAGGGCATAAGAGTCGACAAGCTAAACTAAACTATGCAGGTGCAGGTGAATAGGAAAAAGAAATAAATGAGAGATATCAATTTGAGACTTTTGCTGGACATCACTGACATAAATATGAGAAAGAAATGTGTCATTGTGTGTTTGGGATCTGTGTGTGTGGGGTCTATGTGTTTGGGATCTGTGTGTGTGGGGTCTGTGTGTGTTTGGGGTCTGTGTATGTAGGGTCTGTGTGTGTGGGGTATGTGTGTGTGGGGTCTGTGTGTTTAGAGTCTGTGTGTTTGGGGTCTGTGTGTGTAGGGTCTGTGTGTGTGGTGTTTGTGTGTGTGTGTGGTTTGTGTGTGTTTGGGGTTTGTGTGTGTGGGGTTTGTGTGTGTTTGGGGTTTGTGTGTGTAGGGTCTGTGTGTGTGGGGTTTGTGTGTGTTTGGGGTCTGTGTGTGTGGGGTTTGTGTGTGTGTGGGGTCTGTGTGTGGGGTCTGTGTGTGTGGGGTCTGTGTGTGGGGTCTGTGTGTGTGGGGTATGTGTGTGTGGGGTCTGTGTGTGGGATCTGTGTGTGTGGGGTCTGTGTGTGGGGTCTGTGTGTGTGGGGTATGTGTGTGTGGGGTCTGTGTGTGGGATCTGTGTGTGTGGGGTCTGTGTGTGGGGTCTGTGTGTGTGGGGTATGTGTGTGTGGGGTCTGTGTGTTTAGAGTCTGTGTGTGTGGGGTCTGTGTGTGTAGGGTCTGTGTGTGTGGGGTTTGTGTGTGTGTGGGGTTTGTGTGTGTTTGGGGTTTGTGTGTGTGGGGTCTGTGTGTGTAGGGTCTGTGTGTGTGGGGTTTGTGTGTGTGTGGGGTTTGTGTGTGTGGGGTCTGTGTGTGTGGGGTCTGTGTGTGGGGTCTGTGTGTGTGGGGTCTGTGTGTGGGGTCTGTGTGTGTGAGGTCTGTGTGTGGGGTCTGTGTGTGTGGGGTATGTGTGTGTGGGGTCTGTGTGTTTAGAGTCTGTGTGTTTGGGGTCTGTGTGTGTAGGGTCTGTGTGTGTGGGGTTTGTGTGTGTGGGGTCTGTGTGTGTAGGGTCTGTGTGTGTGGGGTTTGTGTGTGTGTGGGGTTTGTGTGTGTGGGGTCTGTGTGTGTGGGGTCTGTGTGTGTAGGGTCTGTGTGTGTGGGGTTTGTGTGTGTGTGGGGTTTGTGTGTGTTTGGGGTTTGTGTGTGTGGGGTTTGTGTGTGTGGGGTCTGTGTGTGTGGGGTCTGTGTGTGTGGGGTCTGTGTGTGTGGGGTCTGTGTGTGTGGGGTCTGTGTGTGTTTGGGGTCTGTGTATGTAGGGTCTGCGTGTTTGGGGTCTGTGTGTTTGGGGTCTGTGTGTGTAGGGTATGTGTGTGTGGGGTCTGTGTGTGTGGGGTCTGCGTGTGTAGGGTCTGTGTGTGTTTGGGGTCTGCGTGTTTGGGGTCTGTGTGTGTAGGGTATGTGTGTGTGGGGTCTGTGTGTGTAGGGTATGTGTGTGTGGGGTCTGTGTGTGTAGGGTCTGTGTGTGTGGGGTCTGTGTGTGTTTGGGGTCTGTGTGTTTGGGGTCTGTGTGTGTAGGGTCTGTGTGTGTTTGGGGTCTGTGTGTTTGGGGTCTGTGTGTGTAGGGTATGTGTGTGTGGGGTCTGTGTGTGTAGGGTCTGTGTGTGTGGGGTCTGTGTGTGTTTGGGGTCTGTGTGTGTAGGGTCTGCGTGTTTGGGGTCTGCGTGTGTAGGGTCTGCGTGTTTGGGGTCTGTGTGGGTGGGGTCTGTGTGTGTAGGGTCTGTGTGTGTGGGGTCTGTGTGTGTTTGGGGTCTGTGTGTTTGGGGTCTGTGTGTGTAGGGTCTGTGTGTGTTTGGGGTCTGTGTGTTTGGGGTCTGTGTGTGTAGGGTCTGTGTGTGTAGGGTCTGTGTGTGTAGGGTCTGTGTGTTTGGGGTCTGTGTGTTTGGGGTCTGTGTATGTAGGGTCTGTGTGTGTGGGGTCTGTGTGTGTGGGGTCTGTGTGTTTGGGGTCTGTGTATGTAGGGTCTGTGTGTGTGGGGTATGTGTGTGTGGGGTCTGTGTGTTTGGGGTCTGTGTATGTAGGGTCTGTGTGTGTGGGGTATGTGTGTGTGGGGTCTGTGTGTTTAGAGTCTGTGTGTTTGGGGTCTGTGTGTGTAGGGTCTGTGTGTGTGGTGTTTGTGTGTGTGTGTGGTTTGTGTGTGTTTGGGGTTTGTGTGTGTGGGGTTTGTGTGTGTTTGGGGTTTGTGTGTGTAGGGTCTGTGTGTGTGGGGTCTGTGTGTGTGGGGTCTGTGTGTGTAGGGTCTGTGTGTGTGGGGTTTGTGTGTGTGTGGGGTTTGTGTGTGTGGGGTCTGTGTGTGTGGGGTCTGTGTGTGTGGGGTCTGTGTGTGGGGTCTGTGTGTGTGGGGTCTGTGTGTGGGGTCTGTGTGTGTGAGGTCTGTGTGTGGGGTCTGTGTGTGTGGGGTATGTGTGTGTGGGGTCTGTGTGTTTAGAGTCTGTGTGTTTGGGGTCTGTGTGTGTAGGGTCTGTGTGTGTGGGGTTTGTGTGTGTGGGGTCTGTGTGTGTAGGGTCTGTGTGTGTGGGGTTTGTGTGTGTGTGGGGTTTGTGTGTGTTTGGGGTTTGTGTGTGTGGGGTTTGTGTGTGTGGGGTCTGTGTGTGTGGGGTCTGTGTGTGTGGGGTCTGTGTGTGTGGGGTCTGTGTGTGTGGGGTCTGTGTGTGTTTGGGGTCTGTGTATGTAGGGTCTGCATGTTTGGGGTCTGTGTGTTTGGGGTCTGTGTGTGTAGGGTATGTGTGTGTGGGGTCTGTGTGTGTGGGGTCTGCGTGTGTAGGGTCTGTGTGTGTTTGGGGTCTGCGTGTTTGGGGTCTGTGTGTGTAGGGTATGTGTGTGTGGGGTCTGTGTGTGTAGGGTATGTGTGTGTGGGGTCTGTGTGTGTAGGGTCTGTGTGTGTGGGGTCTGTGTGTGTTTGGGGTCTGTGTGTTTGGGGTCTGTGTGTGTAGGGTCTGTGTGTGTTTGGGGTCTGTGTGTTTGGGGTCTGTGTGTGTAGGGTATGTGTGTGTGGGGTCTGTGTGTGTAGGGTCTGCGTGTTTGGGGTCTGCGTGTGTAGGGTCTGCGTGTTTGGGGTCTGTGTGGGTGGGGTCTGTGTGTGTAGGGTCTGTGTGTGTGGGGTCTGTGTGTGTTTGGGGTCTGTGTGTTTGGGGTCTGTGTGTGTAGGGTCTGTGTGTGTTTGGGGTCTGTGTGTTTGGGGTCTGTGTGTGTAGGGTCTGTGTGTGTAGGGTCTGTGTGTGTAGGGTCTGTGTGTTTGGGGTCTGTGTGTTTGGGGTCTGTGTATGTAGGGTCTGTGTGTGTGGGGTCTGTGTGTGTGGGGTCTGTGTGTTTGGGGTCTGTGTGTGTGGGGTCTGTGTGTGTAGGGTCTGTGTGTGTGGGGTCTGTGTGTGTTTGGGGTCTGTGTGTGTAGGGTCTGCGTGTTTGGGGTCTGCGTGTGTAGGGTCTGCGTGTTTGGGGTCTGTGTGGGTGGGGTCTGCGTGTGTAGGGTCTGCGTGTTTGGGGTCTGCGTGTTTGGGGTCTGTGTGTGTGGGGTCTGTGTGTGTAGGGTCTGCGTGTTTGGGGTCTGTGTGTGTGGGGTCTGTGTGTGTAGGGTCTGCGTGTTTGGGGTCTGTGTGTGTGGGGTCTGTGTGTGTGGGGTCTGTGTGTGTAGGGTCTGTGTGTGTGGGGTCTGTACCTGGGGGTCCGGGCAGCTTGTACGGGTACTGCGCAGTTATGCACCCCGACAGCAGCGTCGGGCCTTTGCCATAGCGGTTCTCGGCCGTGATCCTGAACTGGTACTCGGAGCCGGTCTTCAAGCGGCTGGCCTTCACCTTGGTGCGGGCGAGGTTGGGAGACACCACGTTCCAGACGGTGCCGGACGTGTCCCTCTTCTCCACGATGTAGTGCTTGACGGTGCAGCCGCCGGTGTACTCGGGCGGCGCCCAGGACACACTGATGCTGTCGGCTGTCACCTCTTCCACTTTGACCGGGCCTGTGGGTTGCCCCGGCTTGTCTAGGACCACCACGCTCAGCTCGCCTTTGGCCTCGCCTGCCGTGTTGGTGAGCGTGATGGTGTAGTGGCCCACGTCCTCTTTAGCCGCCTCTTTGATGCTCAGGTTCAGCATGGTTTCCGTGGCGCTGTAGTTCACCCGTGTGGTTCTCTTCAGCGGCTGATTGTCTTTGACCCAGGACACGGCGGCTTTGGGGCGCGCCACGTACGGGATGTCCACTGTCAGGTCCTCCCCAGCGCGCACGCTGAAGGTGGAGAACATCATCTTCATGGTGGGGGCAATGACCAGGTCTTTGACGATGACCGGGACGCCGATCTGCCGTGGGTCGCTTGTGCCCTTCTCGTTCCTGGCAGCCACACGGAATGTGTACTCCTCGCCGGCGTTCAGGTTGGCGATGGTGGCCTCGGTCTCCTTCACGATGACGGCCTGGTGCCACTTCTCGTCTCCTTTGTGCTGCACCTCCACCACGTAGCAGCCGATCCTAGAGCCGCCGTCGTGCTCGGGCTTCTCCCAGGTCAGAGTCACGCTGCTCTTCGTTACGTCCTTCAGCAAGACCTTCCCTGGAGGCTGCGGTTTCTCTGACACTTTGACGGACTCGCCGGTCTCGATGGGCAGGCCGATGCCGTACTCGTTCTCTGCCAGGACTCGGAAGTAGTAGTTGCAGCCCTCGATGAGCTGGTCCAGGGTGAAGCTGGTGCCATGGCAGGTGGTCGTGACCGTAGCGTAGGCCTTCCTGGTCGACTCGCGTTTCTCCACGATGTAGTTCTTCACCTTCACTCCGCCGTCGTTCACGGGTGGCTCCCAGGTCAGCGTCACGGAATTGCACGTCACCGCGGCAATCTTCAGGTTCTGCGGGGCGCTGGGCGTGTCCAAGACTCGCACCTGGATGGTCACGGTCTTGGAGCCGGAGCTGTTCTCCACGGTCAGGTTGTACTTGCCGCTGTCGAAGCGGTTGACGTTCCCGATGACAAGGGAGGTGAAGGAGGTGGTGGAGTCGATGGTGGCGCGCTCCACCGGCTCTCCATCCTCTTTGGTCCATTTGGCGGTGGGGGTGGGGCGTCCTCTGATGGGGACGAACAGCCGCAGAGTGCAGCAGGCCCTGAGGCTCACCACCTTCCTGAGCTCCACGTCCAGGTCCATCTCCGGGGGAAGCAGGCGGTCCTCGGCTTTGGGGTTCTCAGGCACGGCCGCCGCCTCGCCCAGGCCTTCGCTGTTCAGGGCAGAGATCTGGACCTTGTACTCCTGGTTCTCCTTCAGGTTGATGATAGTGAAGCTCGTGGCCATCAGACCGTTCTTGGGCGTCACAATGGTCCACTCCTCGTCCTCCTCCTTCTCGCGGGGAACGCAGGTCTCCACGATGTAGCCGGTGACGTTGGAGCCGCCGTCGTACATCGGTTTGTTCCAGGCCACGGTGATGGAGGACTTGGTGGTGTCCAGGACTCTGGGGTTGCAGGGAGCGCCCGGCGTGTACAGGCCATCTGTGGCTTTGTAGAAGGGGCTAGAGATGCTGGGGGCACTGACTCCGGCCGCGTTCTCCGCCGTCACTCTGAATTCGTACATGTGATCCACCAGGAGCCCGCCCACTCTGAACTGCAGCTCCTTCACCTTCCTCTTGTTGCACTTGACCCAGCGCAGGCCGATGCGGTCCTTGCGTTCCACGTTGTAGTGCGTGATGGGCGTGCCGCCGTCGCTCTTGGGCGCCTGCCACATGAGTACCATGGAGTCGCTGGTGATGGCGGTGACCTCAGGGTTCTCTGGGGCGTCGGGGATCGTGTAGGGGTTATCTGCGATGGTCGGCGCCGAGTCCAGAGACTCTCCCAGGCCGTATTTATTGACGGCCATGACTCTGAAGATGTACTCGTTTCCTTTGAGCAGCTTGGTCACTTTGAACTGTGTGACCTGCAGGTCTGAGGCCACGTTGGTCCAGACCAGGCGGCTGGACTCGCGCTTCTCGATCACGTAGCCCTCGATCTTAGCGCCGCCGTCATCTGCGGGAGGCGCCCAGGCGATCACACAGTTATCGGCCGTGACCTCGGACACTCGGAGCGGTCCAACTGGAGGCCCGGGCCGGTCCAGGACTTTGACCTTAAAGATGTGTTTGGCGAAGCCGCCCACGTTGGTGGCGGTGAGGACGAACTCTCCTCCGTCAGCACGTACAGAGTCTTTGTTGGTGAGGATGGTGGTGAGCTCGGTGAAGCGCACCTCCAGCTTCATGGTGTTCTCCACCTCTTTGCCGTTCTTGGTCCAGACCATGGAAGGCGTGGGCTGTCCGGCGATGTCCGCGTCCAGTTTGAACGACTCTCCCGCCTTCAGCTGCACCACGTCCTTAAACACGGCGTCCACCATGATGCGTGGCTCCACGATGTTGTCGCGGCAGATGATGGGGTCAGATGGGTCGGAGGGCACGCTGACGGCGCCCGCAGAGTTCCGGGCGATGACCCTGAACTCGTAGGAGGCGTCCTGCGTCAGGCCGCTCACCGTGAACTGCGTCTCTATGATGTTGGTGAAGTTGGCTCGGCTCCAGCGGCCGGCCGGCAGCTCCTTCTTCTCCACGGTGTAGCCCGTGATCTTGAAGCCGCCGTCGTACTCGGGTTTGCTCCACTGGATGGTGATGACGTTCTTGTTGACGAACACGGGCTCGGGCTGACCCGGAGGGTCTACCGGGTCCAGGGCCAGGATGGGCTCTGAGGCTTTGCTGGGTTTACCAATGCCCGCCAGGTTCTCTGCGGTGACTCTGAACTCGTAGGCCACGCCGTCCTCAAGGCCGCTGGACTTGAAGAGGTTTCCTTTGACCATGCTGGTGCTGATCTTGGTCCACATGATGCTGCTGCGCTCCTTACGCTCCACGTGGTAACCCAACACCTCGCTGCCTCCATCCGACACCGGCTCGTTCCAGCCGATGGTGATGGAGTCTTTGGTGAAGGCGGCCACCTGCGGAGTTCCTGGAGGCCCAGGGGGTTTGAAGGGGTAGGCGGCCACTACTGACTCGGATGTGATGGGCGGGCCGGCGCCGTAACGGTTCTTAGCTTTAACTCTGAACTGATACTCGGAGCCGGTGTTCAGGCGCACGGCTTTGAACACGGTGCGGATGATGGAGGACGACAGCTCGGTCCAGGTCTGGGACGTGGTGTCTCGGATCTCCACCGCGTAGTTGTTGATGGGGACGCCGCCGTCGTTCTCTGGAGGCTCCCAGGAGAACACGCAGTATGTCCTGGAGATCTCCACGATCTTCAGCGGGCCTTTGGGCGGCCCTGGCACATCGTGCACTTTAACGATCAGGTTCTCTGAGACGGTTCCTGCGATGTTCTTGCCCGTCATGGTGTAGACGCCGGCGTCGCCTCTGATGCACTCGCCGATGCTGAAGACCACGGTGGCGGCGGTGGTCTCTACGTTAATGCGCTGCGTGAGCTTCAGTGCGCCGCCGTCTTTCTGCCAGGACACAGTGGGCCGGGGCCGGCCCATCACTGGGATCTCCACTTTAATGTCGTCTCCGGCTTTAGCGATGATGGTCTTCTGGCACACGCCGCGCATGTCGAACTCCGGAAGCATGGTGGCCTCCTTCACAGAGATGGCTTTGCTTTCGCGCGGCAGGCTCCGCCCTGAATGGTTCACCGCCATCACCCGGAACACGTACACCTCGTTCTCGTTCAGGTTCTTCACCACGAAGTCCATGGTTTTGACGGCGGTGACGTGCGCCCACTGGTCTGTGCCCTTCTTCTGCGCCTCCAGGACGTATCCCGTGATGCGGCTGCCTCCGTCGTGTTTGGGGCGAGTCCAGGCCAGACTGACCGAGGTCTTGGTGACGTCTGTGGGGATGACGCTCTCGGGGGGAGTGGGTGCCTGCGAGGCTCTGATGGGGTCTGACGTCTCCACCGCCTCGCCCACGCCGTACTCGTTCTCGGCAGACACCCTGAAGTAGTACTCGCAGCCCTCGCCCAGCTCGCCGATGCAGGCGGAGGTGGCGCTGCAGTGCAGGACGCAGGCGGCGAAGGCTTTCCGCGTGGACTCTCTCTTCTCGATGATGTAGTTGGTGATCTTAGCGCCGCCGTCGATCAGGGGCATCTCCCAGGACAGAGTGATGCTGTCCTTGTTGATCTCCACGGGTTTGAGGTTGAGCGGCGGTCCGGGAGAGTCCAGCACACGCACGTGCACCTCGGCCGTCTTCTTCGCTGAGGCGTTCTCCAGCGTCAGCTCGTACCTGCCGGCGTCGTTGCGGGTGCTCTCTGGGATAATCAGCATGGTGAAGCTCTCCGTGCTGTCGATGACGGCGCGGGTCACGGCTGCACCCTCTTTGGTCCACGCGACGCTGGGACTGGGCCGGCCCTTGATGGGAACGAACATGCGGATGGAGCAGCCGGCTCGGACCACCAGAGTCTTCCTCAGCTCCACGTCCAACTCGAATTCGGGCTCGGCCGCGCGCTCCACCACCTCAGTGGCCTCCGGCGTCTCGGCCGGCTCGCCCGTGCCTTTGCCGTTCACCGCGCTGATGCGGAAGAAGTACTTGGCTCCGGACTCGAGCCCCGCCACCACGAACTCTGTGATGCGCAGCGGAGACGAGGGCGTGGCCTTTACCCACTCCTCGCCGCCGTCTTTGCGGTGCTCGATAATGTAGCCGGTCACCTCCAGGCCGCCGTTGTCCAGCGGTTTGCCCCAGTTCAGAGTCGCGGTGGATTTGGTGGTGTCAGTGACACGGGGGTTCACGGGCGGCCCGGGCGGGACTGAAACACAAAGACAGAAGGTTAGAGACACGTCGTGTCCCGGAGAATCTACACTGAGCCGTTATTTGTGCAATAATATTGATCAGATTCATCTTGGGGGCCAGAGGTTCTGACGTTGCCTCCCCCTGATCCCCCCCTCGTCACTCTAACGTTGCCTCCCCCTGATCCCCCCTCGTCACTCTAACGTTGCCTCCCCCTGATCCCCCTCGTCGCTCTAACGTTGCCTCCCCCTGATCCCCCCCTCGTCGCTCTGATGTTGCCTCCCCCCCTCGTCGCTCTGACGTTGCCTCCCCCTGATCCCCCCTCGTCGCTCTGATGTTGCCTCCCCCTGATCCCCCCCTCGTCGCTCTGATGTTGCCTCCCCCCCTCGTCGCTCTGATACTCACAGGCTACCACGACGGTCCTCACGGGCATGGACGGCTCGCTGGGCTCTCCGAGGCCGGCGCGGTTCTCCGCCATCACCCTGAACTCGTACTCCATGCCGGTGGTCAAACCCGTGACCTCAAAGCTCAGCTCCGTCACCGGTTTCTTGGACGCTCGGATCCAGCGCATGCCCTTCTTCTCCTTCTTCTCCACGCAGTAGCCGATGATGTCGCTGCCGCCGTCGTCTGCCGGGCGGCGCCATGTGACTGTGGCCGACTGCCCCTCCACCTTCTCCACCTCGGGCTTGGACGGCGGGCCGGGAGGACCTGCATGAGGGCACGGTTAGTTGGACATAGGGTTATATATAAGCAAAGTGCCCACGTGCGGGTCAATCAGGTCCAACATGTCAGCCCAAACTCTGTTACCGTAGCGATCCACCATCTTGACGGCCTCGGAGTGCGCGGCCTCGCTGTCTCCGTACTGGTTGACGGCGCGGACTCTGAACAAGTACTCGTTGCCCTGGATGAGCTTCTGGGCGACGTAGTGACAGTCCAGGACCTTGTTCTCCAGGACGGTCCACATGAGGCGGCTGGTCTCGCGCTTCTCCAGGAGGTAGTGCTTAATGGGGGCGCCGCCGTCCTCCGCGGGCGCTGTCCAGGTCAGGGTCACCTGAGGGCGGGTTGGGAGGGTTAGATGAAACACAGTGACTTAACACGCAGTTCATTCTTATGTTGGAAGCATTTTTATGATCAGAAAACAAATCCTTTAGGCCCAGTTCAGATCAATACAATCAAGTACGATTTAAACTTGTTTTATTCTTTCTCTTTCTTCATATTTTTACTGTGGAATATTTCACTTTTCTTATCTCCCATCCATCCATTTTATAATGATGTCAAATAGACTAAGCCTATAACATAGATTTTTATTAGATATTATAATGACATTAATAAAAAAAACAAAGAAAGAACCCGAATGCCGGGTCGGACTCGGGCCTAAAATCTCACCTCTAAAAGGGAATCCTCAGAAGTGCCTTGCTCATGGACAGGGACCCACATATATCGTGTTTATTCTAGTTGTGTTTAAATGAAAGCCAGTATTTATTGTACTGGGGCAGTAATGGATTTGTGTCCAAACCTTCCCGCAATCTTCCCGCACTGTCCGTCTGGGGGTAAAACAGTCGATGGAAAGATCTTTATTTATGAACCCCAGCGTGGTCACACGGGTCATAGTGATTTTTAGAAAAAGAAACTCTTTGGAGCAAAGCTTTTAAGCCGTTCTCGGGACGTTTGAAATCCCATTACAATCAATGCCCCCAAGTGTCCCTGGCCACCAGGGGGTGGTATTACAGCAATGTCAGCTCCCCACTAAGAGAAGCACGTTCCTCGCCCAGCTTTTAGATTTGGAGAAAATGCGCTCGGTTATGGTGGGAGGTAGGAGGATCTGACGGGGCTTCAGGTCTGTGCCCTGGCGGCTGCACATCTGTATAACAACTGCACTGGATAATGGAGACCTGCTGACCTTCTCGGAGGAGATGCCGCTGCACTCGATGGGACCGGGCGCTCCGGGCACGTCCAGGACCTTGACTTTGACGGTCTCCTCTTTGACGCCGAAGGGGTTGGAGGCGGTGATGATGTACTCGCCCGAGTCTTTGCGTCCGGCGTATTTGATGGACAGCGTGGACGAGGTCGCCGTGGCCTCGACGTGCACGATGTCGGACTGTTTGAAGGACTTCCCTCCTTTGGACCAGCAGGACGTGGGCGCGGGTTTGCCCTGGATACTGGTGGCCGTGATGACGATGGTGTCTCCGGCGCGCACCGTCAGACCCTCCTTCACCTGGGCGTCGATGATGATGGTGGGGGCGGCTGCAGACAGACACAAGATGTTCACAGTGGGGAACAATGGGGCAAAAACTAAAACATGCAAACTAGGGGGATAAACTGGAGGACAAAGGTCACCGCCTTTAATCCTGTCCCTGGACCAACAGCATCAACACTGCGATCTAAAGACGTTTGACTTTTTACTACTTTCCTTTTCCCGATGCTGTTTTAAAGCCACAAACCATTTATCACTCCAACTCTCCACACTCGACTCCCCACACTCGTCGGTGCAGATGATGGTGTCGGTGTATAAAGGGTAAACTCCCCGGTACGGGTGACTCACCGTACTCGTCGGTGCAGATGATGGTGTCGGTGTATAAAGGGTAAACTCCCCGGTACGGGTGACTCACCACACTCGTCGGTGCAGATGATGGTGTCGGTGTATAAAGGGTAAACTCCCCGGTACGGGTGACTCACCACACTCGTCGGTGCAGATGATGGTGTCGGTATATAAAGGGTAAACTCCCCGGTACGGGTGACTCACCACACTCGTCGGTGCAGATGATGGTGTCGGTATATAAAGGGTAAACTCCCCGGTACGGGTGACTCACCACACTCGTCGGTGCAGATGATGGTGTCGGTATATAAAGGGTAAACTCCCCGGTACAGGTGACTCACCACACTCGTCGGTGCAGATGATGGTGTGGGTGTATAAAGGGTAAACTCCCCGGTACAGGTGACTCACCACACTCGTCGGTGCAGATGATGGTGTCGGTATATAAAGGGTAAACTCCCCGGTACAGGTGACTCACCACACTCGTCGGTGCAGATGATGGTGTCGGTATATAAAGGGTAAACTCCCCGGTACAGGTGACTCACCGTACTCGTCGGTGCAGATGATGGTGTCGGTGTATAAAGGGTAAACTCCCCGGTACGGGTGACTCACCACACTCGTCGGTGCAGATGATGGTGTCGGTATATAAAGGGTAAACTCCCCGGTCCAGGTGACTCACCGTACTCGTCGGGGCAGATGATGGTGTCGGTATATAAAGGGTAAACTCCCCGGTCCAGGTGACTCACCGTACTCGTCGGGGCAGATGATGGTGTCGGTATATAAAGGGTAAACTCCCCGGTACGGGTGACTCACCGTACTCGTCGGTGCAGATGATGGTGTCGGTATATAAAGGGTAAACTCCCCGGTACAGGTGACTCACCACACTCGTCGGTGCAGATGATGGTGTGGGTGTATAAAGGGTAAACTCCCCGGTACGGGTGACTCACCACACTCGTCGGTGCAGATGATGGTGTCGGTATATAAAGGGTAAACTCCCCGGTACGGGTGACTCACCACACTCGTCGGTGCAGATGATGGTGTCGGTATATAAAGGGTAAACTCCCCGGTACGGGTGACTCACCACACTCGTCGGGGCAGATGATGGTGTGGGTGTATAAAGGGTAAACTCCCCGGTACAGGTGACTCACCACACTCGTCGGGGCAGATGATGGTGTGGGTGTATAAAGGGTAAACTCCCCGGTACAGGTGACTCACCACACTCGTCGGGGCAGATGATGGTGTCGGTATATAAAGGGTAAACTCCCCGGTCCAGGTGACTCACCGTACTCGTCGGTGCAGATGATGGTGTGGGTGTATAAAGGGTAAACTCCCCGGTACAGGTGACTCACCGTACTCGTCGGTGCAGATGATGGTGTCGGTATATAAAGGGTAAACTCCCCGGTACAGGTGACTCACCGTACTCGTCGGTGCAGATGATGGTGTCGGTATATAAAGGGTAAACTCCCCGGTCCAGGTGACTCACCGTACTCGTCGGTGCAGATGATGGTGTCGGTGTATAAAGGGTAAACTCCCCGGTACAGGTGACTCACCACACTCGTCGGTGCAGATGATGGTGTCGGTGTATAAAGGGTAAACTCCCCGGTCCAGGTGACTCACCACACTCGTCGGTGCAGATGATGGTGTGGGTGTATAAAGGGTAAACTCCCCGGTACGGGTGACTCACCGTACTCGTCGGTGCAGATGATGGTGTCGGTGTATAAAGGGTAAACTCCCCGGTCCAGGTGACTCACCGTACTCGTCGGGGCAGATGATGGTGTCGGTATATAAAGGGTAAACTCCCCGGTACGGGTGACTCACCGTACTCGTCGGTGCAGATGATGGTGTCGGTGTATAAAGGGTAAACTCCCCGGTACAGGTGACTCACCGTACTCGTCGGGGCAGATGATGGTGTCGGTATATAAAGGGTAAACTCCCCGGTACAGGTGACTCACCGTACTCGTCGGTGCAGATGATGGTGTGGGTGTATAAAGGTAAACTCCCCGGTCCAGGTGACTCACCGTACTCGTCGGTGCAGATGATGGTGTCCGTCTGCTCGGAGGGCGGGCTCAGCGCTCCGGCGGCGTTCTTGGCTCGGATCCTGAACTCGTACTTGCAGCCCTCCTGCAGCTCGCCCACGGTGTAGGCCGGCTCCACCACGTTCACTGGGTTACACTTGGCCCAGATCTTGGACGGCAGGTCCCGGCGCTCCACGATGTAGCCGGTGAGCCGGTGACCTCCGTCGGACTCGGGCTCCGCCCACTGCAGCGTCACCGTACTGCGCGTGATCGACACCACGTCGGGTTTGCCGGGCGGGTCTAAGGACAGGGAGACGGGTTAGACTGAGCTGTCGTCATGGAGACGGGCGGGGTCGGGAGGTACTCACCGATGGGGTCCAGCGCCACCTGCGGGTCGGTGGGCGCGCTGGGCCGGCCGACGCCCGCCAGGTTAATGGCCATGACTCTGAACTCGTACTCCAGCCCCTCGGTCAGACCCGTCACTTTGTGCTCCTTCATCCTCAGAGGCGCTGAGCTCGCTCGCTTCCACAGCATGCTGTTCCGCTCCTTGAACTCCACGTGGTACCCTACAGAGAGAGAGGTGGTTATAGAGGGACCACGTGGTACCCTACAGAGAGAGGTGGTTATAGAGGGACCACGTGGTACCCTACAGAGAGAGGTGGTTATAGAGGGACCACGTGGTACCCTACAGAGAGAGGTGGTTATAGAGGGACCACGTGGTCCTAAC
The DNA here is from genome assembly GCA_021464625.1 of Proterorhinus semilunaris. Lineage (NCBI taxonomy): Eukaryota > Metazoa > Chordata > Actinopteri > Gobiiformes > Gobiidae > Proterorhinus > Proterorhinus semilunaris. The sequence goes on along the minus strand of CM038353.1, from coordinate 608,582 downwards.
GAGATGTCCTAATCTGATCTTCAATATCAGTATTTGTAGCCAATTCCAGACATGTTGAGAGTATTGGAGTATTGGAGTATTGGAGTATTGAAGTATTGGAGTATTGGAGTATTGGAGTATTGGAGTATTGGAGGTTTGGAGGTTTCCCGCCGGCCTTCGATAAACCTGAGGTCGATCTGCAGACTCTCAAAACTCTTTTGTTTATTCATAATGATGATCCATGAGCTCCTGGTGTTTATGTCTTTGATGGTCAGACTCTGAACATCTCGACCTGAATGACCTTCAGAAGCTGATGGAGCTGAAACTATAATATCTTTATATCTTTGTTTTTATGTGAAATGCCCATTTTAGCCTTTACATACCAACAAGACCTCAGTTTAATGTTTATAGAAAGGCCTGCAATAGGATAATAAAGAAACTACAGGGTCTGGTGTGTGGTCCGGTGTGTGGTCCGGTGTGGTCCGGTGTGGTCCGGCGTGTGGTCCGGTGTGGTCCGGCGTGTGGCGCTCGTACCAGTGATGGGCGAGCCGCCGGTCTTGCGCGGGTCGGCCCAGGCCAGATAGGCAAAGTTGTGCCTCATGCTGGAGATCTGAGGCGGCGCCGGAGCGTCCGGGACGTCTGCGGGACAGAGAGGGTTAGGTGGACCGTACGCGGGGTTCTGATCAAACGTGCGGGTGTTCCTGGGTAAACGTGCGGGTGTTCCTGGGTAAACGTGCGGGTGTTCCTGGGTAAACGTGCGGGTGTTCCTGGGTAAACGTGCGGGTGTTCCTGATCAAACGTGCGGGTGTTCCTGGGTAAACGTGCGGGTGTTCCTGGGTAAACGTGCGGGTGTTCCTGGGTAAACGTGCGGGTGTTCCTGGGTAAACGTGCGGGTGTTCCTGGGTAAACGTGCGGGTGTTCCTGATCAAACGTGCGGGTGTTCCTGGGTAAACGTGCGGGTGTTCCTGGGTAAACGTGTGGGTGTTCCTGGGTAAACGTGCGGGTGTTCCTTGGTAAACCGGGTACTCACTGAAGGGGTGTTTGGCCACGCAGGGCTCGGACTTCAGGCCCTCGCCCACGCCGTACTTGTTCTCGGCGCGGACGCGGAACACGTACTCCGTGCCCTCGTGGAGCCCGGTTACTCTGAAGCTGTTGGTGTCCACGCTGGACGACACCGTCACCCACATGTTGGTGACGGAGTCTCTCTTGTCCAGGGTGTAGTTGGTGATCTCCGAGCCGCCGTCGTCTTTGGGCGCGGCCCAGCGCAGCGTGGCGCCGTCCGCCGTCACCTCCTTGAACTTGATGGGGCCGATGGGGACGCCAGGTTTGCCCACCACCCTGAGGACACACGGGTCATTCCTCCATGAGCACTCAGATCACAGCCTTAGCTTTGGGGTTTGGATCTCCAACCATAACCCTCTTAACCCCTGACCCCCCTAACCCCTGCTCTCCTCACTGACCCTGGCCCTAACCCCTGCTCTCCTCAGTGACCCTGGCCCTGACCCCTGACACCCCTAACCCCTGCTCTCCTCACTGACCCTGGCCCTAACCCCTGCTCTCCTCAGTGACCCTGGCCCTGACCCCTGACACCCCTAACCCCTGCTCTCCTCACTGACCCTGGCCCTGACCCCTGGCCCTAACCCCTGCTCTCCTCACTGACCCCTGGCCCTGACCCCTGACACCCCTAACCCCTGCTCTCCTCAGTGACCCTGGCCCTGACCCCTGACACCCCTAACCCCTGCTCTCCTCAGTGACCCTGGCCCTAACCCCTGACACCCCTAACCCCTGCTCTCCTCAGTGACCCTGGCCCTAACCCCTGACACCCCTAACCCCTGCTCTCCTCACTGACCCTGGCCCTGACCCCTGACACCCCTAACCCCTGCTCTCCTCAGTGACCCTGGCCCTAACCCCTGACACTGACCTGATGAAGATGGTGCTCTCCTCACTGACCCTGGCCCTGACCCCTGACACCCCTAACCCCTGCTCTCCTCAGTGACCCTGGCCCTGACCCCTGACCCCCCTAACCCCTGCTCTCCTCAGTGACCCTGGCCCTAACCCCTGACACCCCTAACCCCTGCTCTCCTCACTGACCCTGGCCCTGACCCCTGGCCCTGACCCCTGCTCTCCTCACTGACCCCTGGCCCTGACCCCTGGCCCTAACCCCTGCTCTCCTCACTGACCCTGGCCCTGACCCCTGACACCCCTAACCCCTGCTCTCCTCACTGACCCTGGCCCTGACCCCTGACACCCCTAACCCCTGCTCTCCTCACTGACCCTGGCCCTGACCCCTGACACCCCTAACCCCTGCTCTCCTCACTGACCCTGGCCCTGACCCCTGACACCCCTAACCCCTGCTCTCCTCACTGACCCTGGCCCTAACCCCTGACACTGAGCTGATGAAGATGGTGCTCTCCTCACTAACCCCTGACACTGACCTGATGAAGATGGTGCTCTCCTCAGTGACCCTGACACTGACCTGATGAAGATGGTGCTCTCCTCACTGACCCTGACACTGAGCTGATGAAGATGGTGCTCTCCTCAGTGACCCTGACACTGACCTGATGAAGATGGTGCTCTCCTCACTGACCCTGACACTGAGCTGATGAAGATGGTGCTCTCCTCAGTGACCCCTGACACTGACCTGATGAAGATGGTGCTCTCCTCAGTGACCCTGACACTGGCCTGATGAAGATGGTGCTCTCCTCACTGACCCTGACACTGAGCTGATGAAGATGGTGCTCTCCTCAGTGACCCCTGACACTGACCTGATGAAGATGGTGCTCTCCTCACTGACCCTGACACTGGCCTGATGAAGATGGTGCTCTCCTCAGTGACCCTGGTCCTAACCCCTGACACTGACCTGATGAAGATGGTGCTCTCCTCACTGACCCTGACACTGGCCTGATGAAGATGGTGCTCTCCTCAGTGACCCCTGACACTGACCTGATGAAGATGGTGCTCTCCTCACTGACCCTGACACTGAGCTGATGAAGATGGTGCTCTCCTCAGTGACCCCTGACACTGACCTGATGAAGATGGTGCTCTCCTCACTGACCCTGACACTGGCCTGATGAAGATGGTGCTCTCCTCAGTGACCCTGGTCCTAACCCCTGACACTGACCTGATGAAGATGGTGCTCTCCTCACTGACCCTGACACTGACCTGATGAAGATGGTGCTCTCCTCACTGACCCTGACACTGGCCTGATGAAGATGGTGCTCTCCTCAGTGACCCTGGCCCTAACCCCTGACACTGACCTGATGAAGATGGTGCTCTCCTCACTGACCCTGACACTGGCCTGATGAAGATGGTGCTCTCCTCAGTGACCCTGACCCTAACCCCTGGCACTGACCTGATGAAGATGGTGCTCTCCTCACTGACCCTGGCCCTAACCCCTGACACTGACCTGATGAAGATGGTGCTCTCCTCAGTGACCCTGACCCTAACCCCTGACACTGACCTGATGAAGATGGTGCTCTCCTCAGTGACCCTGACCCTAACCCCTGACACTGACCTGATGAAGATGGTGCTCTCCTCACTGACCCTGGCCCTAACCCCTGACACTGACCTGATGAAGATGGTGCTCTCCTCAGTGACCCTGACCCTAACCCCTGACACTGACCTGATGAAGATGGTGCTCTCCTCACTGACCCTGACCCTAACCCCTGACACTGACCTGATGAAGATGGTGCTCTCCTCAGTGACCCTGACCCTAACCCCTGACACTGACCTGATGAAGATGGTGCTCTCCTCACTGACCCTGACACTGGCCTGATGAAGATGGTGCTCTCCTCAGTGACCCTGACCCTAACCCCTGGCACTGACCTGATGAAGATGGTGCTCTCCTTGCTGCCCGCGCTGCTCCTCAGGTTGATGATGTACTTGGAGGCGTCGCTGCGCTGGCAGTCTCGGATCAGCAGCGTGGTGTTGACGGCGGTGGACTCGGCGCAGACGCGGCCCGTGTCCGTCAGGTCCTCGTCGTCGCCTTTCTTCCACGACACTTTGGGAGTGGGCTTTCCGATCACGGGGAGCTTCAGACGGACCGTGGAGCCCTCCTTCGCCACGTACACCATGTCCGGCAGCTCCCGCAGGTCCAGGTTTGGCAGGACTGAGGAGAGACGGTCAGAGAAGGTCAGAGAAGGTCAGAGAGAAGGTCAGAGAAGGTCAGAGAAGGTCAGAGAGAGTCAGAGAGGGTCAGAGAAGGTCAGAGAGAGTCAGAGAGGGTCAGGGGGGTCAGAGAGAAGGTCAGAGAGGGTCAGAGAGAAGGTCAGGGGGGTCAGAGAAGGTCAGAGAAGGTCAGAGAAGGTCAGAGAGGGTCCTCGTTAGTCCTCGTCGGGTCCGGGTCTTACTGATCTGGTCCTTGGCCATCACGGTCAGGTCTTTGGGGGAGCCCTCTCCGGAGTCGTTCACGGCCTTCACGCGGTAGTTGTACTCGCGGCCCTCGATCAGGTCCTTGCCGCTGTACTGCATGTTCTTCGACCTGAGGCAAAGGAACCGGGTTAGAGCAGGGCACATGTGCAGCAGTTGAACCCCTGAGCCACACCATCCAGATCATCCAGACTCCTACGATCAGATCGAGTCTAACGCTGAAGGTCTGGAGATGTTTGGGTCTGGAGACAGTTTGGCTGATGTTGTGGAGATGTTTGGGTCTGGAGACAGTTTGGCTGATGTTCTGGAGATGTCTGTGCGTGACGTTCTCACCTCATGAGCTCCTTGTACTTGTCCTCTCCGTTCAGAACCTCCAGGACGTAGCAGGTGATGCGAGAGCCTCCGTCGGTCAGCGGTTTCTTCCAGCTCAGAGTGCAGGAGTCGCGGGTCACGAGCAGAGTCTTGAAGTCCATGACGGGCCCAGGCTCCTCTGTGAGAACAAAGCGTTTAGGTTAGACAGGTCCTCCCCTCGCTGTCCCCCAGCTCTCCCCCCGGTCCTCACCCGATGCTTTGACGGCGTCCGCGGTCTCACACGTCTCTCCGGCGCCCAGCTTGTTGACGGCTGACACTCTGAAGCAGTAGTTGCGTCCGGCCTCGAGGTCCTCGACCTTGAAGGAGTTCTGGGGGCAGTTAGCGGAGACAATGGACCAGGCTTTTCTCTCCGTGTCGCGTTTCTCCACCCGGTAGTGCGTGACGGGGCTGCCGCCGTCCATCAGAGGCGCGTCCCAGTACATCTCAGCGCTGTCTTTGGTGGTCTCCTTCACACACAGGTTTCCAGGAGGTCCAGGGGTGTCTGAGAGAGAAGAGAGGGTCAGAGGTCAGGGAGAAACAACGAGAAACAGGAGAAACATCTCCAACGAGGAAGACCAAAACATCTCCATAGAGGAAGACCAAAACATCCCCAACGAGGAAGACCAAAACATCTCCAACGAGGAAGACCAAAACATCTCCAACGAGGAAGACCAACTTAACCTTTCTGTTGCGTTTTCATCCTAATTTTCTTTTTATTGCTTTGACGCTTTTTTAAAGAGGCTTTTAGATTTGGGTAATGCCGACCGGGATAAATGTGGTCGGTTCAGATGGGGCTAATATGAATATGAGTGTTAGAGAATCAAATCAAGTGGCTTTGTGTCACGCTGGGTCTTGCAGTCGTGGTGACTGTGGTGCTCAGACCCTCAGCCACTGAAGGCTTTGTTTGCATATCAGTGTGACGCTCGACAGAGCGTTTTTATCCCTCTCCTGTGGAAACAGAGCCAGACTGGAGAGGACTTCATGTCTCCGAATTCTTCTCCTGTATAAGACCTCCAGACTCCTGCCTCTTCTTCATCGATGCTCTCAGAGAAATGGGTTTCTGCTGCTCCCACTCTGACGCTGTTCATGTTAATATGTTTCATCGTTTATTCGTCTTTTCTTTATGTCCAAGGCTTGAATCTCTCTCTGATCCTTAAAGGGACTACACGGAGTTAATCATTATGTATGTTCCTCTCACTACATGTTCCAGCAAAGTCCTCATGTGTAGAATGAAGACCTGCTCACCACAACTGCTGCTAAAATCCTGCATGTTTCTGTACTGCACATGGACTGCCTGAGGAGCACCCCAGAGGAGCACCCTGAGGAGCCCTGAGGAGCACCCTGAGGAGCACCTTGCTGAAATTGGGGCACTCACCGAGCACCTTGACCACCAGCGTGTACATCTTCATGCCCACCGGGCTCTCCAGGTTCAGGATGTATTTCCCGGCGTCGTATCGGTTGACGTTCTCCACCACCAGGCAGGTGTCGGTCGCTCCCGTCTTTATGACCACGCCCTGGCGGTCCTTCAGGTTAGAGTTCATCTTTGCCCAGATCACCCTGGAGAGGGGGAGGAGGAGAGATGGAGGAGGAGAGAGGGGGAGAGAGGGAGGAGGAGGAGGAGAGAGGGAGGGAGGAGGAGAGAGGGAGGAGGAGGAGGAGAGAGGGAGGAGGAGGAGGAGAGAGGGAGGAGGAGGAGGAGGAGGAGAGAGGGAGGAGGAGGAGAGATGGAGGGGGAGGAGGAGTAGAGAGGGGGAGGAGGAGGAGAGAGGGAGGAGGAGAGATGGAGGAGGAGAGAGGGGGAGAGAGGGAGGAGGAGGAGGAGAGATGGAGGAGGAGGAGAGATGGAGGAGGAGGAGAGATGGAGGGGGAGGAGGAGGAGAGAGGGAGGAGGAGAGAGGGGGAGGAGGAGAGATGGAGGGGGAGGAGGAGGAGAGAGGGAGGAGGAGGAGAGAGGGAGGGGGAGGAGGAGGAGAGAGGGAGGAGGAGGAGAGAGGGGGGGAGAGATGGAGGGGGAGGAGAGAGGGAGGAGGAGAGAGGGGGAGGAGGAGGAGAGAGGGAGGAGGAGGAGAGGGGGAGGAGGAGAGAGGGAGGAGGAGGAGGAGGAGAGAGGGAGGAGGAGAGAGGGAGGAGGAGAGAGAGGGGGAGAGAGGGAGGAGGAGGAGGAGAGATGGAGGAGGAGGAGAGATGGAGGAGGAGGAGAGATGGAGGGGGAGGAGGAGGAGAGAGGGAGGAGGAGAGAGGGGGAGGAGGAGAGATGGAGGGGGAGGAGGAGGAGAGAGGGAGGAGGAGGAGAGAGGGAGGGGGAGGAGGAGGAGAGAGGGAGGAGGAGGAGAGAGGGGGGGAGAGATGGAGGGGGAGGAGAGAGGGAGGAGGAGAGAGGGGGAGGAGGAGGAGAGAGGGAGGAGGAGAGAGAGGGAGGAGGAGAGAGGGAGGAGGACAGAGGGAGGAGGAGAGAGGGGGAGGAGGAGAGAGGGAGGAGGAGAGAGAGAGGGAGGAGGAGAGAGGGGGAGGAGGAGAGAGGGAGGAGGAGGGGGAGGAGGAGAGAGGGAGGAGGAGAGAGGGAGGTTTTTGTTAGGAGTCATTTGAGATTAAGATTCAGAGTGGACTGAATAGTATTTGGTCAATGTTGAGGGGATTACCTAAGTGGGGGAGTACCTATTTCTGGGTGAGTACTTACAGGGAGTACCTATAGGGAAGTACCTGTAGGGGGGTACCTGTAGGGGAGTACCTGTAGGGGGGTACCTGTAGGGGGGACCTGTAGGGGAGTACCTGTAGGGGAGTACTTGGGTGCAGAAAAGGGAGAGTACCTGGCAGTGGGGCGGCCCTTGTAGGTGGCGCTGAGCTTCATGGTCTGTCCCGCATTCAGCTCCAGCCCGTCCTTCAGCTCCGCACTAAGCTCCGCCTCCGGGAGAACTACAGGACGAGAGTAACTTCAGTACAAGCACTACAACTACTGCAGATACTACTACTGCAGATACTACTACTGCAGATACTACTACTGCAGATACTACTACTGCAGATACTACTACTGCAGATACTACTACTGCAGATACTACTACTGAAGATACTACTACTGCAGATACTACTACTGCAGATACTACTACTGCAGATACTACTACTGCAGATACTACTACTGAAGATACTACTACTGCAGATACTACTACTGCAGATACTACTACTGAAGATACTACTACTGCAGATACTACTACTGCAGATACTACTACTGCAGATACTACTACTGCAGATACTACTACTGCAGATACTACTACTGTAGATACTACTACTGCAGATACTACTACTGCAGATACTACTACTGCAGATACTACTACTGCAGATACTACTACTGTAGATACTACTACTGCAGATACTACTACTGCAGATACTACTACTGCAGATACTACTACTGAAGATACTACTACTGCAGATACTACTACTGCAGATACTACTACTGTAGATACTACTACTGCAGATACTACTACTGCAGATACTACTACTGTAAATACTACTACTGCAGATACTACTACTGCAGATACTACTACTGCAGATACTACTACTGCAGATACTACTACTGTAAATACTACTACTGCAGATACTACTACTGCAGATACTACTACTGCAGATACTACTACTGCAGATACTACTACTGTAGATACTACTACTGCAGATACTACTACTGCAGATACTACTACTGTAAATACTACTACTGCAGATACTACTACTGCAGATACTACTACTGCAGATACTACTACTGCAGATACTACTACTGTAAATACTACTACTGCAGATACTACTACTGCAGATACAACTACTGCAGATACTACTACTGCAGATACAACTACTGCAGATACTACTACTGTAAATACTACTACTGCAGATACTACTGCTGTAAATACTACTACTGCAGATACTACTACTGCAGATACTACTACTGCAGATACTACTACTGCAGATACTACTACTGTAAATACTACTACTGCAGATACTACTACTGCAGATACTACTACTGCAGATACTACTACTGCAGATACTACTACTGCAGATACTACTACTGTAAATACTACTACTGCAGATACTACTACTGTAAATACTACTACTGCAGATACTACTACTGCAGATACAACTACTGCAGATACTACTACTGCAGATACTACTACTGCAGATACTACTACTGCAGATACTACTACTGCAGATACTACTACTGCAGATACTACTACTGCAGATACTACTACTGCAGATACTCCTGCTGTAAATACTACTACTGCAGATACTACTGCTGTAAATACTACTACTCATAGTACTCCTGCTGTAAATACTCATAGTACTCCTGCTGTGAATACTACTACTCATAGTACTCCTGCTGTAAATACTCATAGTACTCCTGCTGTAAATACTACTACTGCAGATACTCCTGCTGTAAATACTACTACTGCAGATACTACTGCTGTAAATACTACTACTGCAGATACTACTACTGCAGATACTACTACTGTAGATACAACTACTGCAGATACTGCTGTAAATACTACTACTGCAGATACTACTACTGCAGATACTACTACTGTAGATACAACTACTGCAGATACTACTGCTGTAAATACTACTACTGCAGATACTACTACTGCAGATACTACTACTGTAGATACAACTACTGCAGATACTGCTGTAAATACTACTACTCATAGTTTAATAATATTATTTAATAATAATACAGTTACCGATGACGTCCTTGGCCGCGTGGCGTCCCGGGACCTCGGCGCTCTCCCCGAAGCCGGCCTTGTTGACCGCGGACACTCGGAGCAGGTACTCCGACAGGTGCAGCAGGTTCTGGACGGAGTAGCTCGTCTCCTGGAGGTTCCGGGGGACGTTGCAGCGGATCCAGTCGTTGGTGTCGCAGCGTTTGGACTCCACCAGGTACCCGAGGATGGCGCTCCCGCCGGTGTTGGCCGGGACGCCCCACGACACGCTGATGGTGGAGTTGGTGGTGTCGGTAACGGTGGGGTTCTGCACGGGGCCTGGGGGCGCTGCGGGATCAGAAGGGTGGGGCTTTAGCTACTCTCTGATTGGTTCTGGTTGCTTAAGCTACTCTCTGATGGGGTAACAGTCTCGTAGGTACTCTCTGATGGGGTTAACAGTCTCGTAGGTACTCGTAGCTACTCTCTGATGGGTTAACAGTCTCGTAGGTACTCGTAGGTACTCTCTGATGGGGTTAACAGTCTCGTAGGTACTCGTAGGTACTCTCTGATGGGGTTAACAGTCTCGTAGGTACTCTCTGATGGGGTTAACAGTCTCGTAGCTACTCTCTGATGGGGTTAACAGTCTCGTAGGTACTCTCTGATGGGGTTAACAGTCTCGTAGGTACTCTCTGATGGGGTTAACAGTCTCGTAGGTACTCGTAGGTACTCTCTGATGGGTTAACAGTCTCGTAGGTACTCTCTGATGGGGTTAACAGTCTCGTAGGTACTCTCTGATGGGGTTAACAGTCTCGTAGGTACTCGTAGGTACTCTCTGATGGGGTTAACAGTCTCGTAGGTACTCTCTGATGGGGTTAACAGTCTCGTAGGTACTCTCTGATGGGGTTAACAGTCTCGTAGGTACTCACTGATGGGTTAACAGTCTCGTAGGTACTCGTAGGTACTCACTGATGGGGTTAACAGTCTCGTAGGTACTCGTAGGTACTCTCTGATGGGGTTAACAGTCTCGTAGGTACTCGTAGGTACTCTCTGATGGGGTTAACAGTCTCGTAGGTACTCTCTGATGGGGTTAACAGTCTCGTAGGTACTCGTAGGTACTCTCTGATGGGGTTAACAGTCTCGTAGGTACTCGTAGGTACTCTCTGATGGGGTTAACAGTCTCGTAGGTACTCGTAGGTACTCTCTGATGGGGTTAACAGTCTCGTAGGTACTCTCTGATGGGGTTAACAGTCTCGTAGGTACTCTCTGATGGGGTTAACAGTCTCGTAGGTACTCACTGATGGGTTAACAGTCTCGTAGGTACTCGTAGGTACTCACTGATGGGGTTAACAGTCTCGTAGGTACTCTCTGATGGGGTTAACAGTCTCGTAGGTACTCTCTGATGGGGTTAACAGTCTCGTAGGTACTCGTAGGTACTCTCTGATGGGGTTAACAGTCTCGTAGGTACTCGTAGGTACTCTCTGATGGGGTTAACAGTCTCGTAGGTACTCGTGGGTACTCTCTGATGGGGTTAACAGTCTCGTAGGTACTCGTAGGTACTCTCTGATGGGGTAACAGTCTCGTAGGTACTCACTGATGGGTTAACAGTCTCGTAGGTACTCGTAGCTACTCTCTGATGGGTTAACAGTCTCGTAGGTACTCGTAGGTACTCTCTGATGGGGTTAACAGTCTCGTAGGTACTCGTAGGTACTCTCTGATGGGGTTAACAGTCTCGTAGGTACTCTCTGATGGGGTTAACAGTCTCGTAGGTACTCTCTGATGGGGTTAACAGTCTCGTAGGTACTCGTAGGTACTCTCTGATGGGGTTAACAGTCTCGTAGGTACTCGTAGGTACTCTCTGATGGGTTAACAGTCTCGTAGGTACTCTCTGATGGGGTTAACAGTCTCGTAGGTACTCTCTGATGGGGTTAACAGTCTCGTAGGTACTCGTAGGTACTCTCTGATGGGGTTAACAGTCTCGTAGGTACTCTCTGATGGGGTTAACAGTCTCGTAGGTACTCTCTGATGGGGTTAACAGTCTCGTAGGTACTCACTGATGGGGTTAACAGTCTCGTAGGTACTCTCTGATGGGGTTAACAGTCTCGTAGGTACTCGTAGGTACTCTCTGATGGGTTAACAGTCTCGTAGGTACTCTCTGATGGGGTTAACAGTCTCGTAGGTACTCTCTGATGGGGTTAACAGTCTCGTAGGTACTCGTAGGTACTCTCTGATGGGGTTAACAGTCTCGTAGGTACTCTCTGATGGGGTTAACAGTCTTGTAGGTACTCTCTGATGGGGTTAACAGTCTCGTAGGTACTCACTGATGGGTTAACAGTCTCGTAGGTACTCGTAGGTACTCACTGATGGGGTTAACAGTCTCGTAGGTACTCGTAGGTACTCTCTGATGGGGTTAACAGTCTCGTAGGTACTCTCTGATGGGGTTAACAGTCTCGTAGGTACTCTCTGATGGGGTTAACAGTCTCGTAGGTACTCGTAGGTACTCTCTGATGGGGTTAACAGTCTCGTAGGTACTCGTAGGTACTCTCTGATGGGGTTAACAGTCTCGTAGGTACTCGTAGGTACTCTCTGATGGGGTTAACAGTCTCGTAGGTACTCTCTGATGGGGTTAACAGTCTCGTAGGTACTCTCTGATGGGGTTAACAGTCTCGTAGGTACTCACTGATGGGTTAACAGTCTCGTAGGTACTCGTAGGTACTCACTGATGGGGTTAACAGTCTCGTAGGTACTCGTAGGTACTCACTGATGGGGTTAACAGTCTCGTAGGTACTCTCTGATGGGGTTAACAGTCTCGTAGGTACTCGTAGGTACTCTCTGATGGGGTTAACAGTCTCGTAGGTACTCGTAGGTACTCTCTGATGGGGTTAACAGTCTCGTAGGTACTCGTAGGTACTCTCTGATGGGGTAACAGTCTCGTAGGTACTCTCTGATTGGGTTAACAGTCTCGTAGGTACTCTCTGATGGGTTAACAGTCTCGTAGGTACTCGTAGGTACTCTCTGATGGGTTAACAGTCTCGTAGGTACTCGTAGGTACTCTCTGATGGGGTTAACAGTCTCGTAGGTACTCGTAGGTACTCTCTGATGGGGTTAACAGTCTCGTAGGTACTCGTAGGTACTCTCTGATGGGGTTAACAGTCTCGTAGATACTCTCTGATGGGGTTAACAGTCTCGTAGGTACTCACTGATGGGGTTAACAGTCTCGTAGGTACTCTCTGATGGGGTTAACAGTCTCGTAGGTACTCACTGATGGGGTTAACAGTCTCGTAGGTACTCGTAGGTACTCTCTGATGGGGTTAACAGTCTCGTAGGTACTCGTGGGTACTCTCTGATGGGGTTAACAGTCTCGTAGGTACTCGTAGGTACTCTCTGATGGGGTAACAGTCTCGTAGGTACTCTCTGATTGGGTTAACAGTCTCGTAGGTACTCTCTGATGGGTTAACAGTCTCGTAGGTACTCGTAGGTACTCTCTGATGGGTTAACAGTCTCGTAGGTACTCGTAGGTACTCTCTGATGGGGTTAACAGTCTCGTAGGTACTCGTAGGTACTCTCTGATGGGGTTAACAGTCTCGTAGGTACTCGTAGGTACTCTCTGATGGGGTTAACAGTCTCGTAGGTACTCGTAGGTACTCTCTGATGGGGTTAACAGTCTCGTAGGTACTCGTAGGTACTCTCTGATGGGGTTAACAGTCTCGTAGATACTCTCTGATGGGGTTAACAGTCTCGTAGGTACTTGTAGCTACTCACTGATGGGGTTAACAGTCTCGTAGGTACTCTCTGATGGGGTTAACAGTCTCGTAGGTACTCACTGATGGGGTTAACAGTCTCGTAGGTACTCGTAGGTACTCTCTGATGGGTTAACAGTCTCGTAGGTACTCGTAGGTACTCTCTGATGGGGTTAACAGTCTCGTAGATACTCTCTGATGGGGTTAACAGTCTCGTAGGTACTCACTGATGGGGTTAACAGTCTCGTAGGTACTTGTAGCTACTCACTGATGGGGTAACAGTCTCGTAGGTACTCTCTGATGGGGTTAACAGTCTCGTAGGTACTCTCTGATGGGTTAACAGTCTCGTAGGTACTCGTAGGTACTCACTGATGGGTTAACAGTCTCGTAGGTACTCACTGATGGGGTTAACAGTCTCGTAGGTATTCGTAGGTACTCTCTGATGGGTTAACAGTCTCGTAGGTACTCACTGATGGGGTTAACAGTCTCGTAGGTACTCGTAGGTACTCTCTGATGGGTTAACAGTCTCGTAGGTACTCACTGATGGGGTTCATGGCGGTGGCTCCGGCCGATGCCTCGCTGGGTTTCCCGGGGCCGGCGATGTTGACGGCGAGGACCCGGAACTCGTACTCCGTGCCCTCGGAGAGCCCGCTGACCTCCAGGGAGCGCTCCGTCGTGGGTTTGCGGTTAATCTTGGTCCAGTTCATTTCTTTGATCTCTTTCTTTTCCAGGAAGTAGCCGAGAACCGGAGACTTCCCGTCGTCTGAAGGCTCCTTCCAGCTCACCGTCATGCGGTCCCTCAGCACGTTAGTGACGAGAGGGGGCTCGGAGGGGCCGGGGGGGGCTACGGGGGGGGGACAGGGGGGGGGGGGAGGAGGAGAGGAGATAGGGGGAGAGGGGAGAGGGGAGAGGGAGAGGGGAGAGAGGGGAGGAGAGAGGAGAGGGGGGAGAGGGGGGGGAGAGAGGGGAGAGGGGGGAGAGAGGAGAGGGGGGAGAGGGGGGGGAGAGAGGGGAGAGGGGGGAGAGAGGAGAGGGGGGAGAGGAGAGGGAGGGGGGGGGGGGAGAGAGGAGAGGGGGGAGAGAGGAGAGGAGATAGGGGGAGAGGGGAGAGGGGAGAGGGAGAGGGGAGAGAGGGGAGGAGAGAGGAGAGGGGGGAGAGGGGGGGGAGAGAGGGGAGAGGGGGGAGAGAGGAGAGGGGGGAGAGGGGGGGGAGAGAGGGGAGAGGGGGGAGAGAGGAGAGGGGGGAGAGGAGAGGGAGAGAGGAGAGAGGGGGGAGAGGAGAGGGAGGGGGGGGGGGAGAGAGGAGAGGGGGGAGAGAGGAGAGAGGGGGGAGAGGGGGAGAGGAGAGAGGAGAGGAGAGGGGGGGGAGGGGGGGGAGGAGAGGGAGAGGAGAGAGAGAGGAGAGAGGGGGGAGACGGGGGGAGAGGAGAGAGGGGGGAGAGGGGGGAGAGAGGAGAGAGGGGGGAGAGAGGAGGAGAGGAGAGGGGGGGAGGAGAGGAGAGGGGGGAGAGGAGAGGGGGAGAGGAGAGGGGGGGAGGAGAGGAGAGGGGGGAGAGGGGGAGAGAGAGAGGAGAGAGGGGGGAGAGGGAGGAGAGGCGAGGGGGGAGGACAGGACAGGGGGGAGAGGGAGGAGAGGAGGAGAGGAGAGAGGGGGGAGGAGAGGAGAGGGGGGGGAGAGGGAGGAGAGGCGAGGGGGGAGGACAGGACAGGGGGGAGAGGGAGGAGAGGAGGAGAGGAGAGGGGGGGAGGAGAGGAGAGAGAGAGGAGTCAGCACAGGTTAGGGCGGATTCCGGAGTTAAAAGTAAAAAGTATTCGTGAGTATTTTGAGTACTGTGAGTAACTGTAACTGTAACTGTAACTGTTTGAGTAAAGTCTGATTTAAGTTTCAGTCTTGACAACTTTAATAAATAGCCACTAATATATATTACATGTAACTGTAATATTTACTCCCAGTTGTACTAAAGTAGACACATAATGTAGTCTTAATGTCATACTCTACTCAGTTACTCCAGGTACTTGAGTAACTAGTACCGCGGCGGAGGCGGGACTTACTGTAGGGGTTCTTGGCGATGACGGGCGTGGTCACCAGGGCGTCTCCCACCCCCCACATGTTCTCTGCGCGGATCCTGAACTGGTACTCGCGGCCCTCGATGAGGCGCTCCACGGTGAACTCGGGGGCGTCACCTTTGACCTTAGCGTTGACCTGCGCCCACTCGGCGCGGCTGGTCTCGCGTTTGTCCACGATGTAGCCGCTCACGGGAGCGCCCCCGTCCTTCAGCGGCGGCGTCCAGGCCAGCTTCACGCTGGTGGCAGTCACCGCCACGAAGGAGGAGCTGGCGGGAGCGCCCGGCACGTCTACGAGGGGGAGGAGAGCGGTCAGAGAGAGGTACTCCTGACCGGGCCGTTAAACCGTCCAGGAGGAAGTATCGAAAACAGGATCGAAAAACTTTAGATCCAGGGACGGGATCAGAGGACTTTGTTTCAGCGCAAATTCAAAAACTATTTTGTGCTCGTTACATTTTACTCAAATTCAGTCTCGTTTTTCCAATTTCCTAATTTTTCCGCTATTTTTGGCCCAATTATTATTATTTTTTTATTGTTTTTCCTTTTACTTTAATTTAGCTAATTCTTAGAATTTTGATTCCCTATTTTTACCAAATGTTTTTCCTTATTTTTGCTACAACTTCTCCCATTTCCCCACATATCGTTCCCCACCTTCCCTGTTTTTGACCATATTTTATATTTTCCTATTTTCAAAAATTTTCTACACAATTATTTATTATTTTTGCCCCAATTTTTTCTGGTTTTGTTTCAGTCATTTTTGCTCTCTTTTTTTTATTACCAAGTTTATTTCCCTCAATTTTTCCCTATTTTCCCCCAAAAATGTTTTCCTTATTTTACCCGATGTATTCTCCTTTATTGCCCAACATTAATGTACTTTCCCCCAATTTTCCCATTTTCTTCCTTATTTTTCCCCCAATGTTCTGTCTGTTCCTCATCTCTAATATCTTCCCGTTATTCCCACATGTGGACGAGCCAGATGTTCTGATGAACGGTTCTGTTTCTGGTTAATAACCCCTGACGCTCGCTGTGACGAGGTACTCACCGAGCACCACCACCTGCACCTCGGCCGTCTTGCTGCCGCTGGCGTTCTCGGCGCGGACCGTGTAGGCGCCGGTCTGGTCTTTGGTGACGGCGCTCATCTCCAGCAGGAAGTGATGTCGCTGCTGCGTGAGTACCTGACCGAGGCCAGACTTCAGCGTGTCCTCGCCGCGGCTCCACGTGACGCGCGGCATGGGCTTCCCGAACACCTCGGCCTCGAGGAGAACCTGGGAGCCCGCCTTCACCTTGAAGCCCTTCTGCATGCGGGCGTTCAGCTCGATCCGGGGGGGAACTGAGGAGAGAGGAGACGGTTAGGACCGGGAGTACCCGAGGGAGTACCCGAGACTGGGTCGGGCGCTCACCGCTCTCCGCCTGCACCAGCACGGCGTCCGTGGCCTCAGACGGTTTGCTGAGGTTGACGGCGGTCTTGGCGATGACCCTGAACTGGTAGGAGAGGTCGCGCTCCAGGCCGGTCACCGTGTACTCCTCACGGGGGCAGTTCTGTGAGCTGGTGTTACAGCGCAGCCACATGTCCCCGGGTACTCTCAGGCTCTCCACGTAGTACCCCACGATCTTAGAGCCGCCGTCGTTCTTAGGGCGGGTCCAGACCAGGGTCACGGAGCTCTTCGTCACGTCCAACACCTCAGGTTTACCCGGAGCGTCTGGAGGAGAGGGGGGGCAAGGTTATGACCTCAGAGTACCCAGGTCTGTCTCCATAGCAACGAGGAAGGGTCAGTGGTCGGTGGGTTTAGGGTCGGTGGTCAGTAGGGTCAGTGGTCAGTGGTCGGTGGTCAGTGGTCGGTGGTCAGTGGTCAGTGGTCGGTGGTCAGTGGTCAGTGGTCGGTGGTCAGTGGTCAGTGGTCGGTGGTCAGTAGGGTCGGTGGGTTTAGGGTCAGTGGTCGGTGGTCAGTGGTCGGTGGTCAGTGGTCAGTGGTCAGTAGGGTCAGTGGTCAGTGGTCAGTAGGGTCGGTGGGTTTAGGGTCAGTGGTCAGTGTGGTCGGTGGTCAGTGCTCAGTGCTCAGTGGTCAGTGGTCAGTAGGGTCGGTAGGTTTAGGGTCAGTGGTCAGTAGGGTCAGTGGTCAGTGGTCAGTGGTCAGTGGTCGGTGGTCAGTGGTCAGTGGTCGGTGGTCAGTGGTCAGTGGTCGGTGGTCAGTAGGGTCGGTGGGTTTAGGGTCAGTGGTCGGTGGTCAGTGGTCAGTGGTCAGTGGTCAGTAGGGTCAGTGGTCAGTGGTCAGTAGGGTCGGTAGGTTTAGGGTCAGTGGTCAGTAGGGTCAGTGGTCAGTGGGTTTAGGGTCAGTGGTCAGTAGGGTCAGTGGTCAGTGGTCAGTAGGGTCGGTAGGTTTAGGGTCAGTGGTCAGTAGGGTCAGTGGTCAGTGGTCAGTGGTCGGTGGTCAGTGGTCGGTGGTCAGTGGTCAGTGGTCAGTGGTCAGTAGGGTCAGTGGTCAGTGGTCAGTAGGGTCAGTGGTCGGTGGTCAGTAGGGTCGGTAGGTTTAGGGTCAGTGGTCAGTAGGGTCAGTGGTCAGTGGTCAGTGGTCAGTGGTCAGTGGTCGGTGGTCAGTAGGGTCGGTGGGTTTAGGGTCAGTGGTCAGTGTGGTCGGTGGTCGGTGGTCAGTGGTCGGTGGTCAGTGGTCAGTGGTCAGTAGGGTCAGTGGTCAGTGGTCAGTAGGGTCGGTGGGTTTAGGGTCAGTGGTCAGTGTGGTCGGTGGTCAGTGCTCAGTGCTCAGTGGTCAGTGGTCAGTAGGGTCGGTAGGTTTAGGGTCAGTGGTCGGTGGTCAGTAGGGTCGGTGGTCAGTAGGGTCAGTGGTCGGTGGTCAGTAGGGTCGGTGGTCAGTAGGGTCGGTGGGTTTAGGGTCGGTGGTCAGTAGGGTCAGTGGTCGGTGGTCAGTGGTCAGTAGGGTCAGTGGTCGGTGGTCAGTAGGGTCGGTGGGTTTAGGGTCGGTGGGTTTAGGGTCGGTGGTCAGTGGTCAGTAGGGTCGGTGGTCAGTAGGGTCAGTGGTCGGTGGTCAGTAGGGTCGGTGGTCAGTAGGGTCAGTGGTCGGTGGTCAGTAGGGTCGGTGGTCAGTAGGGTCGGTGGGTTTAGGGTCGGTGGTCAGTAGGGTCAGTGGTCGGTGGTCAGTAGGGTCAGTGGTCGGTGGTCAGTAGGGTCGGTGGTCAGTAGGGTCAGTGGTCGGTGGTCAGTAGGGTCGGTGGGTTTAGGGTCGGTGGGTTTAGGGTCGGTGGTCAGTGGTCAGTGGTCAGTGGTCAGTGGTCGGTGGTCAGTAGGGTCAGTGGTCGGTGGTCAGTAGGGTCAGTGGTCGGTGGTCAGTAGGGTCGGTGGGTTTAGGGTCGGTGGGTTTAGGGTCGGTGGTCAGTGGTCAGTGGTCAGTGGTCGGTGGTCAGCCTCTTACCGACGGGCGTGCGTGCGGTCACAAAGTCGGTCTTGGCGCTGGGCTTGCCCTGGCCGGCCCGGTTGATGGCGGACACTCTGAAGGTGTACTCCAGGCCCTCGATGAGGCCGGCACACGGGTACTCCGTGTTCCTGACCACCGTGTCGTTGGCCTTGACCCACAGCAGGCTGTTCCTCTCCTTCCTCTCGATGTAGTAGCCGGTGATGGGGCTGCCGCCGTCGCTCTCGGGGCGCTCCCAGGCCACGAACATGCAGTCTTTGTTGGTCTTGTTGATGCGGCAGTGGAGCGGCTCGCCGGGCACGTCTGCGGGTCAGAACACGGGTCAGAACACGGGTCAGAACACGGACTCACCTGCAGCGGCGGCGGCGCTCACCGAAGGGGAACTTGGCCACCATGCGCTCGGACTGCAGCGGGTCGGACACGCCGTAGCGGTTCTCGGCGCGGATCCTGAAGCCGTACTCTTTGCCCGGGATGAGTTTGCCGAGGCGGGTGCTGGTTTTGGGGCAGGAGGTGACGGCCGTGACCCAGTCGCCCCGGGTCACGTCGCACTTCTCCACCACGTAGTTGGTGATGTTGGCGCCGCCGTCCTCCAGCGGCTTGTTCCAGGACAGAGAGCAGGCATCCGAGTCGATGTCCGAGATCTCCACAGGGCCCTCGGGGGGGCCGGGGATGTCTGCGCACACCCCAGGACAGGGTTAGCTCATGCGGGACAAACACTTTTCTAACATTCGTGACATGTTCCTCCTCAGGTGAAGGCCTCTATTTAAGCGGGAAGGTCCTGGCTCCGGAGAAAACCTTTTGTACATGTTTTAGGGGAGCCCTACACGGGGAGAACACGCGTGACGTACCTCGGATGATGATCTTGAGCGCCTGGCTGATGGTTCCTGACGTGTTCTGGGCCTCCAGGCTGTAGTCGCCGCTGTCCAGGCGCGACACGTCTTTGATGATGAGGACGCAGAGGTTGGCCGACTGGTGGACGGCGAGGCGGCTGGACGGCACCACCGCGGCGTCTCCGCGCCTCCACTTACACACGGGCACCGGTTTACCCGACACCACGGCCTCTACGCGCAGCTTAGCCCCGGCACGGGCGCTCACCGTCTCCGCCATCACGATCTTCGGCTCCACTGTGTCAGGGTCAGAGAGAGGGGTCAGAGGCAGGGTCAGAGGCAGGGTCAGAGGCAGGGTCAGGGTCAGAGGCAGGGTCAGAGGCAGGGTCAGAGGCAGGGTCAGAGGCAGGGTCAGGGTCAGAGGCAGGGTCAGAGGCAGGGTCAGAGGCAGAGGCAGGGTCAGAGGCAGAGGCAGGGTCAGAGGCAGGGTCAGGGTCAGAGGCAGAGGCAGGGTCAGAGGCAGGGTCAGGGTTAGAGGCAGGGTCAGGGTCAGAGGCAGGGTTAGAGGCAGGGTCAGAGGCAGGGTCAGAGGCAGGGTCAGAGGCAGGGTCAGGGTCAGAGGCAGGGTCAGAGGCAGGGTCAGAGTCAGAGTCAGAGGCAGGGTCAGAGTCAGAGGCAGAGGCAGGGTCAGAGGCAGGGTCAGGGTCAGAGGCAGGGTCAGAGTCAGAGGCAGGGTCAGAGTCAGGGTCAGAGGCAGGGTCAGAGTCAGAGGCAGGGTCAGAGGCAGGGTCAGAGGCAGGGTCAGAGGCAGAGGCAGGGTCAGAGGCAGGGTCAGAGTCAGAGGCAGGGTCAGAGGCAGGGTCAGAGTCAGAGGCAGAGGCAGGGTCAGAGGCAGGGTCAGGGTCAGAGGCAGGGTCAGAGTCAGAGGCAGGGTCAGAGGCAGGGTCAGAGGCAGGGTCAGAGGCAGAGGCAGGGTCAGAGGCAGGGTCAGAGTCAGAGGCAGGGTCAGAGGCAGGGTCAGAGTCAGAGGCAGGGTCAGAGGCAGGGTCAGAGGCAGGGTCAGGGTCAGAGGCAGGGTCAGAGGCAGGGTCAGAGTCAGAGGCAGAGGCAGGGTTAGAGGCAGGGTCAGGGTCAGAGGCAGGGTCAGAGGCAGGGTCAGAGTCAGAGTCAGAGTCAGAGGCAGGGTCAGAGTCAGAGGCAGAGGCAGGGTCAGAGGCAGGGTCAGGGTCAGAGGCAGGGTCAGAGGCAGGGTCAGAGTCAGAGTCAGAGTCAGAGGCAGGGTCAGGGTCAGAGTCAGGGTCAGAGGCAGGGTCAGAGTCAGAGGCAGGGTCAGAGGCAGGGTCAGAGTCAGAGGCAGGGTCAGAGGCAGGGTCAGAGTCAGAGTCAGGGTCAGAGGCAGGGTCAGAGTCAGAGGCAGGGTCAGAGGCAGAGGCAGAGGCAGGGTCAGAGGCAGGGTCAGAGTCAGAGGCAGGGTCAGAGGCAGAGGCAGAGGCAGGGTCAGAGGCAGGGTCAGAGGCAGGGTCAGAGGCAGGGTCAGAGGCAGGGTCAGGGTCAGAGGCAGGGTCAGAGGCAGGGTCAGGGTCAGAGGCAGGGTCAGAGTCAGAGTCAGAGGCAGGGTCAGAGTCAGAGGCAGAGGCAGAGTCAGAGTCAGAGGCAGAGGCAGAGTCAGAGTCAGAGGCAGGGTCAGAGTCAGAGGCAGGGTCAGAGGCAGAGTCAGAGGCAGGGTCAGAGTCAGAGGCAGGGTCAGAGTCAGAGGCAGAGGCAGAGTCAGAGTCAGAGGCAGGGTCAGAGTCAGAGGCAGAGGCAGGGTTAGAGGCAGGGTCAGGGTCAGAGGCAGGGTCAGAGTCAGAGGCAGAGGCAGGGTCAGAGTCAGAGGCAGGGTCAGAGGCAGGGTCAGAGTCAGAGTCAGAGTCAGAGGCAGGGTCAGAGTCAGAGGCAGAGGCAGGGTTAGAGGCAGGGTCAGGGTCAGAGGCAGGGTCAGAGGCAGGGTCAGAGTCAGAGTCAGAGTCAGAGGCAGGGTCAGAGTCAGAGGCAGAGGCAGGGTTAGAGGCAGGGTCAGAGTCAGAGTCAGAGTCAGAGGCAGGGTCAGAGTCAGAGGCAGAGGCAGGGTCAGAGGCAGGGTCAGGGTCAGAGGCAGGGTCAGAGGCAGGGTCAGAGTCAGAGTCAGAGTCAGAGTCAGAGGCAGGGTCAGAGTCAGGGTCAGAGGCAGGGTCAGAGTCAGAGGCAGGGTCAGAGGCAGGGTCAGAGTCAGAGGCAGGGTCAGAGGCAGGGTCAGGGTTAAATCATTCCAGCCTCTGTGTTTTTATTTCAGGATCTGAAATGAGTTTGTCCAGTGGTGTGATTTAAACATCTGGTTATTGATTTAGCTGCTCCACAGCGCCCTCTCTGGGCAGCAGCGTCATTCAGGGCGAAGTGGTTGAAGCGGTGAAGTACAAATATCTTGGTTCTTGGATTGACAACAAGTTGCGGTTTGACACAAATAGAGTCAATTTTTAAACTAATGCAATATTTACAGTATTTAATTATTTACAGTATTTAATTATTTACATTTCAGTTGAAACTCTTGTGAGGTGCTGCAAAATGTTCCACATCCTGCAGCTTCACAGAGAAGCTTCTGTTCCAGGACCTAAACTTTACAGAAGAGTCTCCTCTGGAGGATCTTGCCTTGTTCAATCAAACTTTAACTTTATTTAATAAAGTAATAATTGTTCTACTTCCTGCCTCTTCACATTATTATATTACTGTTCTAGGACTACTCTTCAGCTTTCCTTGGCCTCCACAGTCTCCCTGGTCTCGGTGAAGGTTTTGGGGTTAGTTGTTAGGTTTGGGGTGAGGGTTGGGTCGGGTCAGGGTTGGGTCGGGTCAGGGTCGGGTCGGGTCAGGGTCGGGTCACTCACCTTTCTGCTCTTTGGCCTCCACAGTCTCCCTGGTCTGGGTGAAGGAGCTGAGGCCCATGATGTTCTTGGCTGCGACCCTGAACTTGTAGAGCTTGCCCTCCTTGAGGCCGCCCACGGAGACGCTCAGGCCTTTGACCGTAGCGTAGGCGTTCCACACCACCTCCTTGGGCTTCTTCTCCTCTTCCTCCTCCTCTTCCTCCTCCACAGGGGGAGGGGCGGGGGGTGGGGCTTCAGCACCTTCTTCTCCCTGTCCACCAATCACACAGCAGCACGGTTACAACAGCAGGGTCATTCAATCAATCGAGTCAAAATCAAATGTCATAAAAAAAAATAATAATAATAATAAAATATATATGAATAAATAAATAAAAAGTAAATATAAAAAATTAAAAATGAATAACATAATAAATAAATATAAATACATTAAAAATACATTGACATGTTTTAAATCTTAAATGAGAAAAAAAAGGGGGGAAAAATTGATTCAAACTTTATTAAATATAAATTTATCAACAGTTTTTACTGTATGAGTTCATCTAAATCATCTAAATCATCTAAATCAACTAAATCAGGGCTTCGCAAACTTTTCACTAAACTGAACCTTGGACCTTCTTCTGTCATTTTTGATAAATGGCTGTTTTTAATCAGAAATACATCAAAGTCATTGTCGGAAATGTGAAAATTATTGTCTCAAAATCATCCTGCGAACCACACTTTGAGAAGCACTTTGATCTGAAACATGTCCAGCTGCAGTTTGGCTCAAACGTTTCCAGTTTGGTCCCATTTTCTTTCCTCTGTCGGATGAAGTGATGAAGTTAAAATGAATTATATCCGATTTTCTTCATATGGCATAAAATGTCTGACTTGCTGCTGCCTGGATAAACCCTGGTGTACCTGTATGTGTATGTGTATATACGTGTATGTGTATATATGTGTACGTATATATGTGTACGTATATGTGTATGTATATATATATATGTATGTGTTTGTGTATATACGTGTATGTGTATATATACAGTGCCTTGCGAAAGTATTCGACCCCCTTGAACTTTTCGACCTTTTGCCACATTTCAGGCTCAAACATAAAGATATGAAACTGTATTTTTTTGTGAAGAACCAACAACAAGTGGGACAATCATGAAGTGAAACAAAATTTATTGGATATTTCAAACATTTTTAACAAATAAAAAACTGAAAAATTGGGCGTGCAAAAGTATTCATCCCTTAAGTTAATGCTCTGTAGCGCCACCTTGTGCTGTGATTACTGCTGTGAGTCCTTGGGGTTTGTCTCTCTCAGTTTTCACATTGAGAGACTGAAATATTTGCCAAACAGCTGGAGCTCAGTGAAGTTGGATGGACAGCGTTTGTGAACAGCAGTTTTCAGTTCTTTCCACAGATTCTCGATTGGATTCAGGTCTGGACTTTGACTTGGCCATTCTAACACCTGGAGATGTTTATTTGTGAACCACTCTATTGTAGATTTTGCTTTATGTTTTGGATCATTGTCTTGTTGGAAGACAAATCTCCGTCCCAGTCTCAGGTCTTCTGCAGACTCCATCAGGTTTTCTTCCAGAATGGTCCTGTATTTGGCTCCATCCATCTTCCCATCAATTTGAACCATCTTCCCTGTCCCTGCTGAAGAAAAGCCCAAACCATGATGCTGCACCACCATGTCTGACAGTGGGGATGGTGTGTTCAGGGGGATGAGCTGTGTTGCTTTTGGTTTCATCTGACCAGAGCACCTTCTTCCACATGTTTGGTGTCTCCCAGGTGGCTTGTGGCAAACTTTAAACCACACTTTTTATGGATATCTTTAAGAAATGGCTTTCTTCTTCCACTCTTCCATAAAGGCCAGAGTTGTGCAGTATACGACTGATTGTTGTCCTATGGACAGAGTCTCCACCTCAGCTGTACATTTCTGCAGTTCCTCCAGAGTGATCATGGGCCTCTTGGCAGCATCTCTGATCAGTTTTCTCCTTGTATGAGCTGAAGGTTTAGAGGGACGGCCGGGTCTTTGTAGATCTGCAGTGGTCTGATACTCCTTCCATTTCAATATTATCGCTTGCACAGTGCTCCTTGGGATGTTTAAAGCTTGGGAAATCGTTTTGTATCCAAATCCGGCTTTAAACTTCTCCACAACAGTATCTCGGACCTGCCTGGTGTGTTCCTTGTTCTTCATGATGCTCTCTGCACTTTAAACTGACCTCTGAGACGATCACAGAGCAGGTGCATTTATACGGAGACTTGTTTACACACAGGTGGATTCTATTTATCATCATTAGTCATTTAGGTCAACATTGGATCATTCAGAGATCCTCACTGAACTTCTGGAGAGAGTTTGCTGCACTGAAAGTAAAGGGGCTGAATCATTTTGCACGCCCAATTTTTCAGTTGTTTATTTGTTAAAAATGTTTGAAATATCCAATAAATTTTGTTTCACTTCATGATTGTGTCCCACTTGTTGTTGGTTCTTCACAAAAAATGAGTTTTATATCTTTATGTTTGAGCCTGAAATGTGGCAAAAGGTCAAAGTTCAAGGGGGCCGAATACTTTCGCAGGGCACTGTATATGTGTATTTGTATATATGTGTATGTGTATGTATATGTGTATGTGTATATATGTGTATGTATATGTGTATGTGTATATATGTGTATGTGTATGTATACGTGTGCCCGGTGGCCGTACCTCTGCGGGCGCCTCAGGCGCCGCCTTTGGCGCCGGTGGGGGTTTGATCTCCAGGTACTCGATGACGTAGCCGTCGATCTTGGCGCCGCCGTCGCGCAGCGGTTTGACCCAGGCCAGAGACACGTTAGTGCGGTTCGCCTCCAGCACCTCCACCCGCTCACACGGGTCCGGTTTACCTGAGGACGGGGACACAGGGGGACACAGGGGGACACAGGGGGACACATGAGGACACACGGGGACACACGGGGACACACGAGGACACACGGGGACACATGAGGACACACGGGGACACACGGGGACACACGAGGACACACGAGGACACACGGGGACAGACGGGGACACACGGGGACACACGGGGACACAGGGGGACACATGAGGACACACGGGGACACACGGGGACACACAGGGACACACGAGGACACACAGGGACACACGAGGACACACAGGCACAGGGGGACACAGGGTCAGAGACACGGCCAATCATAGATTCACTGAAAATAAAATCAATTTAAGGATTTTGTCGACTTGAACATTTTTGATAATTATGTGGAAAGCTGAACGATGTTCAAAGTAATTTTGTTGCACAAGACGTTTGACCCGTCCTCAAAGCCTCTGGACCCAGGCTGGAAGATGATCCTATTGTACATGTTTCCTGAAGGGTTTGAGGTACTCACTGACGGGGTCGGAGGCCATGTAGGAGGTGGGGGTGACCCGGGGCACTCCGGAGCCGTACTGGTTGACAGCGGTGACCCTGAAGTAGTACTCGGTGCCCGACTGCAGCCCTGAGACCTTGAAGGGCGTCTGGTCGAGGAGGACCCCGGCTTTCACCACGGCCCAGGTCTTTTTATCGATCTCTCGTTTCTCCACTATGTAGTGGAGCACCTCGCTGCCGCCGTCCACCTCCGGAGCGCCCCACGACAGCACCATGGAGGTCTGCAGGATGTCGGCCACCTCCAGGTTCTTCACGGGCCCCGGGGTGTCTACGGGAGAGGGAAGACGGGTTTAAACAGGTCTAAGGAGGGTCTAAGGCTGGTCTAAGGAGGGTCTAAGGCTGGTCTAAGGCTGGTCTAAGGCTGGTCTAAGGCTGGTCTCAGTCGGGTCTAAGGCTGGTCTAAGTTTGGTCTAAGGCTGGTCTAAGGCTGGTCTCAGTCGGGTCTAAGGCTGGTCTAAGGCTGGTCTCAGTCGGGTCTAAGGCTGGTCTAAGTTTGGTCTAAGGCTGGTCTAAGGCTGGTCTCAGTCGGGTCTAAGGCTGGTCTAAGTTTGGTCTAAGGCTGGTATAAGGAGGGTCTAAGTCGGGTCTAAGGCTGGTCTAAGGCTGGTCTAAGGAGGTTATAAGGCTGGTCTAAGGCTGGTCTAAGGCTGGTCTAAGGCTGGTCTAAGGCTGGTCTAAGGCAGGTCTAAGTCGGGTCTGAGTCGGGTCTAGTCCGGGCCGACTCACCGAGGACCTTGACGGCCACGAACACGGCCTTCTCTCCGGCCGGGCTGCGCAGCGTGAGGCTGTATTTCCCGGAGTCGTCGCGGGTGGAGTCGGGGATCACCAGGAAGGTCATGGTGTCGATGAGGTCAACGCGGCCGCGCCGGACCACGTTATCGATGCCCATGCGGCGCCACGTCACCTGGGGGTGAGGGCGCCCGCGGATGGTGGCCACCAGGCGGATCGGGCAGCCGGCGCGGACCACCAGCCCCTGTTTCAGAGACGCGTCCAGGTCGATCTCCGGGGCCTCTGTGGGGGAGAGAGGGGAGGGATGAGGGCGACATGAGGAGAGACGAGAGAGGGACGAGGGAGCGACGAGACACTCACCTAGGATGTCCCGTGGGATGACGGGCTCCTCCAGGTCGCAGGGCGGGCTCATGCCCACCTGGTTCTGGGCGGACACCCTGAACTCGTACAACTTCTCGTGGCTGAGGTGGCACACGGTGAACTCGCAAACGACCAGCTGCGCCGCCACGTTGCAGCGCTTCCAGCCCTCGTCCTTCTTACTGCCCTGGAGACGCACCTCCACCACGTACCCGATCAGGGGCACGCCTCCCTCCGACACCGGCTTCACCCAGCCCAGGGTCACCGAGCTCAGGGTACTGTCCAGCACCTTCAGGGCAGTGGGCGGCGCGGGGGGACCTGCCGGAGGACACGAGGATTTAACAAGAGATCCAAACCTTTAAGACGCTTCGAAAATCAGGAACCGAAAAGAAAAATGAAATCTTTATATTCAAGTTTTATGCTGTTGGTCATCAAAAAGGAAAAGAAGTGAAAGATAAAAGTGGAAAAATTAGGGTAAATTTGAGGAAATTAGGAACAAATGTTGGAAAACATTAAGAAAAACTTATTTAACATTTCTATCATTTGTTTGAGATGAAACAACTAAGACAATCCTTTAACCACAAAAGGATAGAAAAAACACTTTACACGATTTTTTCATGTTTTTTAAAAAAAATTCCTGAAATGTCACTTTTTTTTATAATAATTGTTTTCCCAATTTTGACCCAAATGTTTGTTTTTTTAGTTTGTATACTTTGGATTGATGACCAGCAGCATCAAAACTTCAATATCAAGAGTTTGTATTTCTTTTCGGTTCCTGCTTTACAGTAGAACCTAAACCTTTTTTTCGATACCAGACTGCTATCGTTTAACGGTGCCCAGCCCTAGCAGGGAGTACCCTAAAGAACGCGGGCAGAGAGTCTCCGACACTCACCCACGGCGTCCTTGGCGGTGATGGCCCTGGAGGCTTTGCTGGGCGCTCCCACTCCGATCTCGTTGACGGCCTTGACGCGGTACTGGTACTCGTGCAGAGGGAGTAGCCCGGTGACGGTAAAGCGGTTGCTTGGCGTGGGCTCCTTGTTGACCGGGGACCAGCGTATGGCGTGCTCCTCGCGTTTCTCCAGGAGGTACCCGCTGATGGGCTTCCCGCCGTCGTGCTCCGGCTCCCTCCACTCCACCGTCATCTCCTCTTTGGCCACTTTAGTCACCTCGGGGGCCTCGGGGGCGCCTGGCACTTGGAACTGAGTACCCGCCACGATGGCCTCGCTCTTCACCGCCGGCCCGGGCCCCATCTTGTTCTCCGCACGCACGCGGAAGATGTACTCGTTACCTGCAGGAGACGGCCATAGATGGTGTAGTCATTAGATTACAGTTACATTTACTTCAACACATGGTCACCGTGGTTACCAGTGTTGGCTACTTCAAGATGAAAATATGTTCCATATTAGTAGTTACAGCTTTAAAACCTTGAAGAGCCGATCCAGGGACGTGTAGACGCCTTATGTAATATGTCTGTGTAACATACGACTGTAATGTAGCTGAGTTACTCTTTGGGTTACTTTGAGTTACTTTGAGTTACTTTTAGCAAAACATAAAGTGAAAATAGTAATAAAGCCACCGAGCAAAAGTGCAGATTTCCTTTTCCTTCGCTTTCCCCCATTCATGGATTTGGTGCATTTTATTTGGGGGAGTTTGGCTTGTTTTCATTCATATATTTAAATGCACTTGTAACTCGAGTTACTTCAAGTGTAATGACTAATATATCCCAGTATTTTGTTAACGTAAAGTTATATTACTACTGAAAAAAGTTATTTTTTTCATACGTTACTCCCCACACTGGTCATGTGACCAGCTCCTCCGAGGCTCATCGCAAACACAGCCACGTGTCTTTAACCAGTGGTATGTGAGACTCTGGACAAAGTAGTACTTAATCTAAAGTAACTAAAGTATCCCCTGTGGCCCCTCCCTCCTTACCCTCGGTCAGCCTGGTGACCACGGCCTTGTTGGTGATGATGGCGTTGGAGTGCACAGACCACACCCCTCTCTTGGTGTCGCACTTCTCGATGATGTAGTTGTAGATGTCGCAGCCGCCGTTGTCCTCTGGGATGTCCCAGGCCAGGTGGCATCGGTCCACGGTGACGCCGGACACCGTGAGGTCACGCACCTCTCCGGGCCGGTCCAGCACGTTGACGCGCGCCGTGCCCGTGGCGCTGCCCGCAGAGTTGGTGGCGGTCATAGTGTAGGCGCCGCTGTCGGTCCTGCGTGCTGCCGTGATGAAGAGTTTGGAGAAGTCTGTGCCGGACTCCAGCTGGTGACGAGGGCCGCGGCGGATCTCGTCCGGGCGCTCGTCTTTGGTCCACTTCAGGTCGGGCGCGGGTTTGCCTTTGATCAACGCCTCCATGGAGATGGAGTCTCCGGCTCTGACCACGAGCAGCACGGCCGGCGTCACAGTGACCGACGGCGCCAGGATCTGCTCCTTCACCAGGACTTCGGCCGATGTCACCCAGTCGCTCTCCCCGCCCTCGTTCTTCGTCTGCACGCGGAACTGGTACAGCTGGTTCTCGATGCACCTGAGGGTCAGACACGGGTCAGTCACGGGTCAGACACGGGTCGGACACGGGTCGGACACGGGTCAGACACGGGTCGGACACGGGTCAGTCACGGGTCAGACACGGGTCAGACACGGGTCGGACACGGGTCGGACACGGGTCAGACACGGGTCGGACACGGGTCAGTCACGGGTCAGACACGGGTCAGACACGGGTCAGTCACGGGTCAGACACGGGTCGGACACGGGTCAGTCACGGGTCTGACACGGGTCAGTCACGGGTCAGACACGGGTCAGACACTTGTCAGACACTTGTCAGTCACGGGTCAGACACGGGTCAGACACTTGTCAGACACGGGTCTGACACGGGTCAGACACTTGTCAGACACTTGTCAGACACTTGTCAGTCACGGGTCAGACACTTGTCAGACACTTGTCAGTCACGGGTCAGACACTTGTCAGACACGGGTCAGACACTTGTCAGTCACGGGTCAGACACTTGTCAGACACTTGTCAGACACTTGTCAGACACTTGTCAGTCACGGGTCAGACACGGGTCAGACACTTGTCAGTCACGGGTCAGACACTTGTCAGACACTTGTCAGACACTTGTCAGTCACGGGTCAGACACTTGTCAGACACTTGTCAGTCACGGGTCAGTCACGGGTCAGTCACGGGTCACCCTTACATTTTTTTATTCCAGTTCCCTAACGATACTTGGTTTCCGATACCGATACTAAAATATGTAAAAAACAGAACAATAATGTGTGGAAGATCTGCACATTTACAATATCGGGTTCATCTCCAATGTCAAGAAATGGGGGAAATGTATTAAAAAACCCTGGCACCGGATGAAAGGGGAAGAAAATGGATGTATTATAAAAATTGGGAGAAAACAAGACAAGTATTAGTAGTAGTAAAAGTAATAGTATTAGTATTAGCATTAGCATCAGTAGACCCACCTGTCGGCCATGAAGTAGGTCTCCTTGATCGCCCCCTTGTGGATGCGCTCCCACTCCTCGGCCTCCACAGGCTTCTTCTCCACGTGGTAGGCCAGGTTCTTGCTGCCTCCGTCCTCGGTGGGTTTCCTCCACTTGAGGAAGCAGAAGGTCTTTCCGATCTCTGCGATCTGGAAGTCCAGCGGCTCCCCGGGTTTCTCCACGGGGTCCACGGCCAGCACAGGGTTCTTGGTCTCGGTGGGCGGCCCGGCTCCGATCTTGTTCTCGGCGCTGACCCTGAAGAAGTACTCGCAGCCCTCGGTGAGCGGCGCCTTGAGCACCCGCTTGGTGCAGTCGTTGGACACTGACGTCCAGGTCCTCTGGCTCGGCTGGCGGGACTCGATGACGTACTGCGTGATCTCCGTGCCGCCGTTGTCCTCAGGGTTCTCCCAGGACACCATGCAGCTGTTCTTGGTGGCGTAGGCCACCTTGAGGTTCTGGCAGGGGCCGGGCGTGTCCAGCACGTTGACGATGACGGTGGCCGAGGCCTGGCCACTGCTGTTCTTGGCCACGATGGCGTACTTGCCGTAGTCTGAGCGCACGGCGTCGTTGATGACCAGCTCGCACAGCGGGTAGTTGTTGAGGAAGTCGGTGCGTTTGTCGCGGGCCAGGGCGCGGGCGTCTTTGGTCCATGTGATCTCGGGGTCAGGGCGACCTTTGACTCTGGTGATGAGGTTGATGATCTGACCCGCTCTGACGGTCAGAGAGTCTCTGCAGGACGCGTCCACGGTGAGCTCAGGCGGCACCAGGATGTCTTTGGCGAGGATGGTCTCCTGAAGCTCGCGTGGCTCGCTGTCGCCCACCACGTTGGTGGCACGGACGCGGACGCGGTACTCCATGCCCTCGATGAGGCCGGGCACGCGGAAGGCGAAGATCTTAATGAGGTCTTTGTTGATGCGCTTCCACTCGGCGCTGCCCGACTTCTGCACCTCCACCACGTACCCGAGGATGGGACTGCCGCCATCGCGCATGGGTTTGGTCCAGCAGATGTCTGCGTAGGCTTTGCTCCAGTCCTTGAGTTTGAGGCTTCCGGGCGGGCCGGGCCGGGTGATGGCGCGGGCCGCTTTGATGGGGTCAGAGGTGGGTGAGGGCTCACTGATGCCCGCCACGTTCTCTGCGAACACTCTGAACTCGTAGCTGTTTCCTTCAGACAGGCCGGACACGCGGTAACGCAAGTCCAGTACCGGCGTCTTGTTGACGCGGATCCATTTTCCCGTCATCTCGCGGCGCTCGATCACGTAGCCGCTTATGGGGCTGCCGCCGTCGTAGTCGGGCAGAGGCCACTGCACGGTCACGGCGTTCTCTGTGATGTCGTAGCACTCGGGGAAGCCGGGCGGTCCCGGAGGGTTGAACAAGTGTTTAGCGATAGTGGGCGGGCTCTCCAAGGGGGCGCCGATGCCGATGCGGTTCTCGGCGCGTACGCGGACAATGTACTCACGGCCCTTCTCCAGACGGCCCACTTTAGCCTTTGTGGCCAAACCGCCGGAGCTGACCACGCTCCACGGCTCCCACGGTTTCTTCACGTCTTTCTTCTCCACGATGTAGTTGGTGATGGCCGTGCCGCCGTCGTCTTTGGGCGCTCGCCACTGCACCATCATGAAGTCGGGCGTGACCTCCAGGATGTTGACGGGTCCGATGGGCGGCCCGGGCACGTCCAGCACGGTGACGTGGAGCGCCACGGCCTTCGAGCCCACGGGGTTCGACACGGAGAGGATGTACTCCCCGGTGTCGCCGCGCTGAGACTCGCCGATGGTCAGGAGGGTGTTGGTGCCCACGGTCTCCACGGTAACGCGTCCCTCTGACGTCATGTCTTTGCCGTCGCTGGTCCACTTGGCGGTGGGCGTGGGGATGCCCGTCATCTTCGCAGGCAGCGCGATCAGGCTGCCGGCCTTCACCACCAGGCCCTCGATCAGCTTCACGTCCACCTCGATGGTGGGCGGCACTGGAGAGAGAGGGGAGGAGTCAGGTACTCTGATTACTCTGATACTCTGATTACTCAGAAACACGCTCAGATACTCTAAATACTCTGATCATCACCGGACAGAGGAGAGGCAGGTACTCTCATTACTTTGATACTCGGATTACTCTGATACTCAGAAACTCTGTCCCTAACCGATTAAAGGTTTAGTTTATAGTTTATTGGTGAAGACGTGTCTCTCGTGTTTAAGGCGTGTTTTTTTACGTGTTTTCTCCTGGCAGGTGACCGTGTTTAAGGCGTGTTCTCTTGCCTGTGTTCTCACGTGTTTTCTCCTGACAGGTGACCGTGTTTAAGGCGTGTTCTCTTGCGTGTGTGCTCACGTGTTTTCTCCAGACAGGTGACCGTGTTTAAGGCGTGTTCTCTTGCGTGTGTGCTCACGTGTTTTCTCCAGACAGGTGACCGTGTTTAAGGCGTGTTCTCTTGCGTGTTTTCTCCTGGCAGGTGACCGTGTTTAAGGCGTGTTTTCTTGCGTGTGCGCTCACGTGTTTTCTCCTGGCAGGTGACTGTGTTTAAGGCGTGTTTTCTTGCGTGTGCGCTCACGTGTTTTCTCCTGACAGGTGACCGTGTTTTCTTGCGTGTGCGCTCACGTGTTTTCTCCAGACAGGTGACCGTGTTTAAGGCGTGTTCTCTTGCGTGTTTTCTCCTGGCAGGTGACCGTGTTTAAGGCGTGTTTTCTTGTGTGTGTGCTCACGTGTTTTCTCCTGGCAGGTGACCGTGTTTTCTTGCGTGTGCGCTCACGTGTTTTCTCCAGACAGGTGACCGTGTTTAAGGCGTGTTCTCTTGCGTGTGCGCTCACGTGTTTTCTCCAGACAGGTGACCGTGTTTAAGCCGTGTTTTCTCCTGGCAGGTGACCGTGTTTAAGGCGTGTTCTCTTGCGTGTGTGCTCACGTGTTTTCTCCTGGCAGGTGACCGGCACGCTGGTGTCTGGCCGGCTGACTCCGATGGCGTTCTGGGCTTTGACCCTGAAGCGGTAGGTCTTCCCGTCCTCCAGGCCGGTGACGTGGGCCTTTTCGTAGGACACGGTTTTGAAGGTGACCCAGTCCGGGTGCCCGTCCTCCTGGTACTCCACGATGAAGCCGGTGATGTCGCTGCCTCCGGTGCGCTCGGGCGGCTCCCACTCCAGCCACACCTCCGTCTTCTCGGCGTCGGTATGGTGGAGGTTCTTAGGCGGGCCGGGCGGGTCTGGAGAGGAGGAGGGGGGACAGAGAGTGTGTGGGACATTTAGGGTCACATGATCTCAGACAAAATAACTGTGATTAACGATATTATCATGAAATCTAAAAGTTACACTGAAACTGCAGAAATGGCTGAAATTATGGGAATTTGGAAATTAATTTGTTTAATCGTTTTATGAGACTTAATAAAGTGTATTTAAACTAATTAAACTTAAAACTCGATAAAACTTTTTTTTTTTTAATACATTTTAAGAAGGAAAACCAGCCGATCAACTGAAGCCACAATCGAGGACAATTCACTGCTGGTTCAATAAGGCAGCACTACATGAAGCAAAAGAACCCAAATGAAAACTCAAGGCTTAGTGTCAGCAGCACGTCGGTTTATCATTGCACTAGCATAGCATAGCATAGCATAGCATAGCATAGCATCATCAATGGACTTCACTGCCCGGTAAAGATGACAAACTGTCATCCTTTAAGTAGGGCTGCTCCTGAAGATGGGGCTGCGTTCGCTCTCGCCTCTTTAACCTCTTAACCCCCACCTGAACCGAGCACATTTTGTACAGTTTGGCTTTACCCAAATCTAAAATCTTAAGATCAGGCTTAGCTTTCAAATGAGGTAACTGAAGGCGAGAAGCTTTAGATTTGGGTAAAACTGAACTGGAGAGAAAGGCGGGGCTAAAGTGTTGTGTCTGACACCATAACTCCCAGAGACGTGAAGGCGGAGGTTTTGCGTGTGCGTGTGTGCGTATGTGCGTGTGCGTGTTCGCGTGTGCGTGTGCGTGTGTGCGTATGTGCGTGTGCGTGTTCGCGTGTGCGTGTGTGTGACTCACAGAGCGGGTCCAGGGCCTTCATGGGCTGCTTGGTGCTCACGAAGTCGCTGCGTCCAAACTGGTTCTCTGCAGCGACTCTGAACATGTACTGAGTACCCTCCATGAGGTAGAGCGCCATGAGGCTGAGCTTCTTATTGGACGCGGCCACGGGCACCCAGGCGTCCGCCGCCACGTCCTTCTTCTGCACCACGTAGTGAGAGACGACCGCGCCGCCATCGTCTTCTGGAACCTTCCAGGTCAGGTAGGCAGACTCACTGGTGATCTCCGAGACGGTGAGGTCCCGAGGGGGGGTGGGTTTATCTGAGGGGAGAGAGGGAGGTTAACCAGGGTTTAACTAGGACTAAACCAGGTCTAAACCAGGTCTAAACCAGGACTAAACCAGGTCTAAACCAGGTCTAAACCAGGTCTAAACCAGGTCTAAACCAGGTCCCGAGGGGGAGTGGGTTTATCTGAGGGGAGAGAGGGAGGTTAACCAGGGGTTAACCAGGACTAAACCAGGACTAAACCAGGACTAAAGCAGGTCTAAACCAGGTCTAAACCAGGTCTAAACCAGGGGTTAACCAGGTCTAAACCAGGACTAAACTAGGTCTAAACCAGGTCTAAACCAGGTCTAAACCAGGTCTAAACCAGGGGTTAACTAGGTCTAAACCAGGTCTAAACCAGGACTAAAGCAGGACTAAACCAGGTCTAAACCAGGTCTAAACCAGGTCCCGAGGGGGAGTGGGTTTATCTGAGGGGAGAGAGGGAGGTTAACCAGGGGTTAACCAGGACTAAACCAGGACTAAACCAGGACTAAAGCAGGTCTAAACCAGGTCTAAACCAGGTCTAAACCAGGGGTTAACCAGGTCTAAACCAGGACTAAACTAGGTCTAAACCAGGTCTAAACCAGGTCTAAACCAGGTCTAAACCAGGGGTTAACTAGGTCTAAACCAGGTCTAAACCAGGTCTAAACCAGGTCCCGAGGGGGAGTGGGTTTATCTGAGGGGAGAGAGGGAGGTTAACCAGGGGTTAACCAGGACTAAACCAGGACTAAAGCAGGTCTAAACCAGGTCTAAACCAGGTCTAAACCAGGGGTTAACCAGGTCTAAACCAGGGGTTAACCAGGTCTAAACCAGGGGTTAACTAGGTCTAAACCAGGACTAAACCAGGTCTAAACCAGGACTAAAGCAGGTCTAAACCAGGACTAAACTAGGTCTAAACCAGGTCTAAACCAGGTCTAAACCAGGTCTAAACCAGGGGTTAACTAGGTCTAAACCAGGTCTAAACCAGGACTAAAGCAGGACTAAACCAGGTCTAAACCAGGTCTAAACCAGGTCCCGAGGGGGAGTGGGTTTATCTGAGGGGAGAGAGGGAGGTTAACCAGGGGTTAACCAGGACTAAACCAGGACTAAACCAGGACTAAAGCAGGTCTAAACCAGGTCTAAACCAGGGGTTAACCAGGTCTAAACCAGGACTAAACTAGGTCTAAACCAGGTCTAAACCAGGTCTAAACCAGGTCTAAACCAGGGGTTAACTAGGTCTAAACCAGGTCTAAAGCAGGACTAAAGCAGGACTAAACCAGGTCTAAACCAGGTCTAAACCAGGTCCCGAGGGGGAGTGGGTTTATCTGAGGGGAGAGAGGGAGGTTAACCAGGGTTTAACTAGGTCTAAACCAGGACTAAACCAGGTCTAAACCAGGACTAAAGCAGGTCTAAACCAGGACTAAAGCAGGTCTAAACCAGGTCTAAACCAGGTCTAAACCAGGTCCCGAGGGGGAGAGGGTTTATCTGAGGGGAGAGAGGGAGGTTAACCAGGGTTTAACTAGGTCTAAACCAGGACTAAACCAGGTCTAAACCAGGACTAAAGCAGGTCTAAACCAGGACTAAAGCAGGTCTAAACCAGGTCTAAACCAGGTCTAAACCAGGTCCCGAGGGGGAGAGGGTTTATCTGAGGGGAGATAGAGGGTAAGACTGGGACTAAACCGAGTTAAACCAAATGAAGACTGTCCTGTGGAGCACTGGGACTCTTTGATAATAAAGCGGGTACTCACTGAGCACCAGCACGGCGCAGGTGGCGCTCTTCTTGCCCGCGGCGTTCTCGGCGGTCAGGGTGTAGTTGCCGGAGTCTTTGCGCGTGGCTTTGGGGATGAGCACCTTGGTGCCGGACTCAGTGATGGCCACGGTGAGGTGGGCGGGCATGTCGGCGCCGTCCTTCTGCCACTGCAGCGTCGGAGTGGGCACGCCGCGGATCAGGGCGCTCAGGGTGATGTCTGTGCCCACCATCGCCAGGTGGTCACGGGACATGTTGGCGTCCAACAGGAGCTCGGGAGCCTCTGTGAGAGAGAGGGGAGAGTGAGGAGAGACTCTGGAGTCCCTCAGGGATCAGCATTTGGACCCCTTTTATTCTGCTTTGTAATCAGTAAATGTCCCGTCTCTAGAGCTGAAGCTTTGGTCCCGGGACAGCATTAAAGGAAGGGACTTTTGTTTTAGCGCAAATACATTATTTTTCCTAAATTCTTTTACATATTGTTTTGCCACAATTTCTCCCAATATTTTTATTTATTTATTTCCCACTTTTTTCCCCAATTTTCCCAATATTTGTAAAAAATATCCTCATTTTTGTTTCCCTAATTTTTGCAAAGCCTGAGTAGAATATGGTAATATAATATTCTAATCCAGCTGGAGCAGGAGCCGATACGACTCTACGGGAGAGAAAAGCAAATGTCCAAAACATGATTCTTACTGCTGGGTCGCAGGTTCTAGAATGTGATGATGTCACAGGACCCAGTGGGGGAGGAGCCAGTTTTTCCTATTAACTACATTACACTTTCACAAGTCGTAGCTCAAAAGAAAATGTATGAATTACAAAAATGATTAATATCGGTCACTGGGTCCATGATCTCTCTGTACAAGACCAAACATTTCCTCAGAAACTAAATAATTTTACCTCTATATAATATTACAGGCCTTCAGACGCTGTGATGTCACTGAACCCCAGCAATACTACTGACCCTCACGCTCATGTCCCATTATTGTCTCTTGACTTTTGGAGACAATAATGAGACCATGGTTCATCTGAGCTGAAGACACGACTGTGGCCTCAGGAACTACAAACTAAGACTAGGAACCTGCTCAAATACGTGAGTGTTGTGAGTTCCTGTTTGATGGTCGGTGAGTACCCGTCTGGGGGAGGCGTGTCTTACCCAGCCGGTCGTGGACCTTGATGGTGGTCTTCACGTAGGACGGGTCAGACTTCCCGGCGGCGTTGACGGTGAAGATCCTGAACTTGTACTCCTGTCCGTCGGTCAGTCCGGTCACGGTGTAGTCCAGACCGGGGCACTGCTCCGGGTTCTCGTTGGCCGCGACCCACTCCACGGCGCCGGGCGTCTGGTACTCCACCAGGTACCCGAAGATCCGGCCTTTACCGTCATGGCGCGGCAGCTTCCA
The DNA here is from genome assembly GCA_021464625.1 of Proterorhinus semilunaris. Lineage (NCBI taxonomy): Eukaryota > Metazoa > Chordata > Actinopteri > Gobiiformes > Gobiidae > Proterorhinus > Proterorhinus semilunaris. The sequence goes on along the minus strand of CM038353.1, from coordinate 570,863 downwards.
GCGCAGACTGACCGAGTCTTTGGTCTTATCGTAGGTCTCGGGCGTGACGGGCGGGCTGGGGGGCACTGCGGACAGACCGGAGCCGGTTAGCGTGTGTGTGGCGTGTGTGTGGCGTGTGTGTGGCGTGTGTTTATCATGTCGGAAGCATGTATTAAGCGTGTCGTACCGATGGGGTCCTTGGCGAGGATGGGCGCGCTGGGCGGGCTGGGGTCTCCGGTGCCCAGCTCGTTCTCAGCGGTCACTCTGAACTCGTACTCGCAGCCCTCGGTCAGGTCGTTGACCCGGTACTGCGTCTGCGGGTACAGCTGGTCACGCGTGACCCGGGACCAGCGCTTGGCGCCCACTTCCTTCTTCTCCAGGATGTAGTTGAGGATGGGCTTCCCTCCGTCGCGGGGGCGGGACCACAGCACCATAGCGTTGGTGCCGTACACCTCGCGCACCGTGGGCTGCTCGGGGGCCTCGGGTACTCCTGCGGGAGGAGGCGTGGTTAGGGCGGGGTTAGGGCGGGGCTGTGATGTCACTAAAGCGTTACTCACTGAACAGGTCCTTGGCTCTCATCTCCTCGGACTCCAGCGGGTCACTGATGCCGTACACGTTCTCCGCCGAGATGCGGATGATGTACTCGCGGCCCTCCACCAGCTTCGGGATCTGCGGCGGAAACGGGTCAGAACAGGGTCACAACTAGAGGTCGAAGGTTATGGGTTTCTAAGGCTGATATATCTTTGACCGAGATTTCAAATGTCTGGTCTACAATCCTGTAGAATTCTCCAAGTTCTGATCTTCAAAATGACATGCAGCAGATCCATATTCACTGAGGTTTAGAGAAACTAACTTTAGTCAAACTTGTAGTTAACCATCATCTCGATGTCTGTTCCCCTGAGGCTGAGGGGTCTGTGCGAGGACCCGGTTTAAAGCCCCGACGTCGCTCTTTCCAGGGCAAAAAGTCTCTATCACTTTCGTTCCCGGAAATATTGGCTTTTATCAGCGCTCGATCAGCTGATGGCCGATGTTGTAAAATTCACAAATATCGGCCCGATATTTATCTACCACCCTGACCTTACAGAAGGTCTGGATGGTTCTGACCTTACAGAAGGTCTGGGTGGTTCTGACCTTGCAGAAGGTCTGGGTGGTGGTACTGACCTTGCAGAAGGTCTGGGTGGTTCTGACCTTGCAGAAGGTCTGGGTGGTGGTACTGACCTTGCAGAAGGTCTTGGTGGTGGTACTGACCTTACAGAAGGTCTGGGTGGTGGTACTGACCTTACAGAAGGTCTGGGTGGTGGTACTGACCTTGCAGAAGGTCTGGGTGGTTCTGACCTTGCAGAAGGTCTGGGTGGTGGTACTGACCTTGCAGAAGGTCTTGGTGGTGGTACTGACCTTACAGAAGGTCTGGGTGGTGGTACTGACCTTGCAGAAGGTCTTGGTCGTAGCCGATGTCACGGTGGTCCAGACTTCGCGGTTGGTGTCTCTCTTCTCGATGATGTAGTTGGAGACGTCGACGCCGCCGCTGTCCAGAGGTGGTTTCCAGGAGACCACCATGAACTCCCGGTGGACCTCGTCAAAGACCACGGGGCCGACGGGCGGCGTGGGCCGGTCTGTGGAGGAGGAGGGGCGTCAGAACGGGTGTCGATGCAAACACAAAGGATCTGCACTTCAGGGTTTACAAAGATTCAAACAAAAGCAAATCGGACACGACGGGACAATTTTAGCCAAACCTGCGTTTCAGACCCGAATGTTTGCATTTCCAAAGAACATCCTGGTTCCACAAAGGAAATGACCATGTATGGATTACAGCCTTTCGTGCTACACGTGGATACCTAACCGTATTTGTGAATGAAGAAGCGTGGGAAAGACGTTTTCCTTACCGACCACGGTGATGTTAGAGATGCCCTTCCTGGCACCGGTGCAGTTCTCCACCACCACCACGTAGCGGCCGCTGTGCTGGCGCTCCGCCTTCATCAGGCCCAGCGACATGGTGCTCAGCGTGTTCTTGAACACCACGTGTTTGTCGGCCTTCAGCTCCTTGTCGTCGCGGTACCACACGATGGAGGGGGGGGGCTTCCCGTGGTAGCGGCCCTGGAGCAGGCAGCTCTCGCCCACGCGGATGATGATCTTATCCCTGAAGTCCAGCTCGATGGTGGGCGGCTCTGCGGGAAACAGACGGGTCAGAGTCACGGTCAGGGACAACCCTTTTCCCACCAAAGAAACGACCATCGTGCTACACGTGGATACCAAACAGCTCAGTATTTGTCATTGAATAAGCGTGGGAAAGACCAGGGAGTGACACGCCATGTTGAAGGACATTACAAACTGTTACAAAACTTTTTAAACATTTTCCCAAATGTTCTAAACGAGCTGAAACCTGCAGGAAACATCCATAAACAGACGGACTCTCACCGAGCTCGTCTTTGCAGGTGAGGGCTTTGGTGCAGAAGCTGGGTTTGCTGGGGCCGACCTCGTTGACGGCGATGACCCTGAACTGGTAGGTGTCGCCCTCGCGCAGCCCGTCCAGCGTGAACTTCCTCTCCATCAGCGGGTCCTTGGTGAGGCGGCTGAACTTGTCTTTGCCGATCTGCCGCGCCTCCAGAATGTACATGGTGATCTCCGAGCCGCCGTCCGACTTGGGCGCCTTCCACGTGACGCTGATCTGGTCTTTGGTCACTTTGGTCACCTCCAGGTCCTCGGGCCGGTCGGGCACACCTAAGGGAGAGGGCGGTCAGGTTTAAAAACCTCATCACCATTTAGTTTAAATCATGTCTAAATAATGTCTGCTTCCTGTTGGCTTCAGACCTGGTTTAGTCCTGACTTAGTCCGAGTTTCAGTCCTTGCTGTAGTTTGACCTCCTTCCCTCATGGTTTAATCCTGGTTCAGTCTGTGATATTGTCCAGGTTTAGACCTGATTTAGACCCATTTTTGTCTAGGTTTATTTCTGATTGAGACCTTGGGTTTGGTCCTGGGTAATCCTCGTTTCATTCTGTCCCTGGTTTAGACCTTGATTTCAGTTTCTGCTTTAGTCTGGTTTACGTCTTGGTTTAATCCATATTCAGTCAATGATATTATCTGATTTTAGACCTGGTTTAGACCTGGTTTAGACCTAGTTTAGACCTAGTTTTGTCCTGGCTTAGTTCTGGTTTAATCCTAGTAGTAGAAGTGTAGGAAAGTGTATTTGTCCTCGTTGCTGCGTTAAACATAGAAACACTGAATCACGATCGACCGAATAAGCAGATCTTCCTGGAGCTCAGGATTGGATTTTTATCTTCATATCGCCCAGCAGATCTATGGTCATGTAGTAATCACATCACTCACTCATGGGCTCCTGGATGATGATGTCGGCGGCCGTCTCCGTGAATGGTCCCAGCCCGATGGCGTTTTCGGCGGCCACTCTGAAGAAGTAGGATTTTCCCAGGGTGAGTCCGGTGAGCACGGCGTTCTGACGGCTGGCCTGGTACGACACTGCGGTCCACGCCTTACGCTCCGCCTCCCGCTTCTCCACCAAGAAGTTACTGATGGGCGAGCCGCCGTCGTTCTCCGGGAAGAACCAGTTCAGCTTCACCGACTCGGAGCTGAGGTTCTCCACCGTGAGGGGGAATCCCACGGCCCCGGGCACGTCTGAAGACACAGAGAAACATCATCAGCACAGGCTCTTCACACTGTGGGACAGAGACCTGTGGAGAAACCCGGGGCTACAGTCGCCCTGAGGTCAGGAAAGCCCTCTGCCCATAACAAAGGGATTTCTGCACAAAATGAAAGAATTAATCTTCAGATCTGACACAAAACCTCACTTTCCTTGAACTAAGAAGTGTTTCCGTGTTTCCAGTCTAAAGTGGCAGAAGTTTTCTGACCCAAAGATTAAATAAAGAGACAATGAGCCTCAGGCACATACGTGTTTTTGTCATTCACAAAACTTGTTCTTAGCTGAAAACGTTCCTCTGGACGACTCTTACAGTTCTGTTCACAATCTGCTCTTGATGGAACCAACATTCTGAATCATATATTTGTACATATCAAATCATGTATTAATTCATTCCAGAATGTAAATATAATTATAATAAATTACGGATGCCTTTAATCAGAAATAAGTTGGAAATATCACTTGTACTTTTATTAACAGCAAGTAAAGTACCAATGAATTAAAGTTTCCCTGCTTAAGAACGTGTGGTGAATCTGGCGCCGTTTCCTGACTCTGCTTCGTAAGTACAGAAGAAGATTCTTAAGAAGATGTTCATGAATGAGGCCCATTGTTCCTCCTCTGTACGTACCCAGGACCTCCACGCTGACGGTGCGCTTCTTCTCTCCGCCGGCGTTCTTGGCGGTGACGCTGTAGCTGCCCAGGTGTTTGCGAGCGCAGGGTTTGATCACCAGCGCCGAGCTGATGGCCGTCGTTTCCACCACAGCCTCCGGGGGCAGCGCTGCACCGTCACGGCTCCAGGTGATCTCCGGGGCCGGCTGCCCGCTCACGTACGCGATCAGCCGGATCACTCCGCCGGCGTGGACCACGATCCGCTCCTTCAGAGACGCATCCAGGTCAACCTCCGGGGCGACTGCAGAGAGAGACAGGTCAGAGGAGGGGCTAAAGGAGTAGCTAAACAGGAGTGGTGCCTCCAAATGAGGGTCTAAAGAGGACTCACAGGTGCCTCTAAATGAGGGTCTAAAGAGGACTCACAGGTGCCTCTAAATGAGGGTCTAAAGAGGACTCCCAGGTGCCTCCAAATGAGGGTCTAAAGAGGACTCCCAGGTGCCTCCAAATGAGAGTCTAAAGAGGACTCACAGGTGCCTCTAAATGAGAGTCTAAAGAGGACTCACAGGTGCCTCTAAATGAGGGTCTAAAGAGGACTCACAGGTGCCTCTAAATGAGGGTCTGAAGAGGACTCACTGATGCCTCTAAATGAGGGTCTAAAGAGGACTCACAGGTGCCTCTAAATGAGGGTCTAAAGAGGACTCACAGGTGCCTCTAAATGAGGGTCTGAAGAGGACTCACTGATGCCTCTAAATGAGGGTCTAAAGAGGACTCACAGGTGCCTCTAAATGAGGGTCTGAAGAGGACTCACAGGTGCCTCTAAATGAGAGTCTAAAGAGGACTCACAGATGCCTCTAAATGAGGGTCTAAAGAGGACTCACAGGTGCCTCCAAATGAGGGTCTGAACTGGACTCACTGGTGCCTCTAAATGAGAGTCTAAAGAGGACTCACAGGTGCCTCCAAATGAGGGTCTAAAGAGGACTCACAGGTGCCTCCAAATGAGGGTCTAAAGAGGACTCACTGGAGCCTCTAAATGAGGGTCTGAAGAGGACTCACTGGAGCCTCTAAATGAGAGTCTAAAGAGGACTCACAGGTGCCTCTAAATGAGGGTCTGAAGAGGACTCACAGGTGCCTCCAAATGAGGGTCTGAAGAGGACTCACAGGTGCCTCTAAATGAGGGTCTGAAGAGGACTCACGGGTGCCTCTAAATGAGGGTCTGAAGAGGACTCACAGGTGCCTCTAAATGAGGGTCTGAAGAGGACTCACGGGTGCCTCTAAATGAGGGTCTAAAGAGGACTCAACGGCACTCACCGGTGCGGTCGTTGACCTCCAGCACCTCCGGGACCTCCCCTGGCTCTCCGAGGCCGGCCTGGTTGAAGGCGGTGACTCTGAAGTGGTACTTTCCTCCGGTCTTCAGCCCTGTGATGACGAGACGAGTCCCGCGCACCTCTGTGTCTTTGGCCTGGACACAGGAGCACGTGTTAGAAACAGATGGACAGATGTTCTTAGATGTTTAAGTGGATGTGGAGATGTGTTAATAAATGAAGGCGTGTGTTCCGGACCTTGACCCAGGCCTCAGTGCCCTCCTCTTTGTACTCGACCCAGTAGCCCATGATCCTGGCGCCGCCGTCTTTAAGGGGCGGGATCCACTCCAGGTCCACGGTGGATTTGGTCCAATCAGAGATTTTGGGGGTGGGAGGAGAGGGTGGGGCTGTGGAGAGGGGGTAAAGGATTGGTCAGTGATCCATGGATGCCCTTCCTCAGGGTTTATACAAGCAGGAGCAAGTCTAATGCTTTTTAAAGTCATTTTAATGCCACAAGCGCAGGAAAAATAAATCACTGCTTACTTCATCTCTTAAGATTTGCAAACAGTTCATCAAACTGATGAAAGTCAATTGGACAAAATGTGAAAATATTATTTTAATATACTGTGTATATATATATATATATATATATATATATATATATATATATATATATATATATATATATATATATATATATATATATATATATACACTTCTGTGGACCCACCACCTGCAGGAGGAGCCATAGGGGCTGGTGCAATGTGATTTGAAATGGATGGATGGATATAAATATATAGTTTTTAGTTAAAGTGCATAAACAAACCCCCAAAAATAGCAAAGGCAATCACTAAAAAAATTATAAAAATACCTAGATTTCTAAAAATATGAATTGATTTTTTTGCCCAACTCACAGATGGGGTCACTGACGAACACCGGGTCGGTCAGGGGGCTGGGCAGCCCGGGGCCGGCGGCGTTGATGGCGGTCACTCGGAACATGTACTGCGAGCCCTCGATGAGGCCAGACACCGTGAACTTCTCGCCCACGCCCATGGGGCGGATGGGCTCGCGGGTCACACGGGTCCAGCGTTTACCCGTGGTCTCCTTCCTCTCCAGCCAGTACCCGGTGATAGGCGAGCCACCGTCGTCCTCAGGCTCCTCCCAGTTCACCGTCACCGAGTCCAGCGTCACCCCGGAAACCGTGGGCTTCTCCACCTGCCCCGGGGGCACTGAGGGGCAGATACAGGTCAGATACAGGTCAGAACAAGGTCAGTGAATGTTGTGATAATTTCATCGACTAAAATATTTTGTCAAAGTGATATTTCTGTGACTCCAACAGTGACTAAAATGTCCAGATGTTTTTGTCGACTAAAATCTGACCAAACAAACGTAAAAGGAACAGATTAAAATCATCCAAACTTCACTGACAGTTTGAAAGAGCCTCAGATCAAAGGAACAACTCTGAGCTTTGTTCATGTGAAGAACCAACATGGAGAAGAGGACCTTCCTTAACTCTCAATCACACCGTGACCCCTGACCCCTGACCAAAGGGTCAGGTTTAGGACTCACCGCAGATGTTGCGGGCCACCTCGGGCTCGGAGTCCAGCGGTTCTCCGACGCCGTACTTGTTCTGGGCCATGATCCTGAAGACGTACTCGTATCCGGGCATCAGGTTCTCCACCGTCCACAGCCGCTCCTTGGGCTCGCTCGTCACCTGCACCCACGTCTTACGGTTGGCCACGCGGCGCCAGATCACATAGTTGGTGACTCTGGAGCCGCCGTCATCTTTGGGAGGCAGCCAGGACAGCGTGATGCTGTCCGCTTTGATGGCCTCGAACTTAATGGGAGCGGACGGAGCGCAGGGGCGACCTGTGGGAGGACAGAGGAACATTACCACAGTTTCTCACCAGTATCACCTTTATCTCCATGAAGGAAGAAAGCCGTGAGAAATGACCAAACCCTTCACCGAACGGTACGATTCATCCATTACCTGGATGAACGTTTTTATGAAGGTTGTTTTAATGCCTCGAGGCCAATATAACGGATCAGGCCTACAAACTCACCTAAGCTTCTTCCTTGTTTTAGTCGTTTTTGTCACATTTTTGTTGTTTGTACAACGTAAAAACAACAAAAATGAGATGAAAACGTGATGACCACGCAACAATAAAATGTGAGCGTTTCTAACCGCAGTAGACCTGGGTGTGAGGTTGGACAGGGATTTCAATCTTGACACAAATCACTTCAGTTGTCAAGGCCAGCTTTTTTCAATCGCGCCAACTTACCGAAGTTAAATCCATCCTCTCCCGATTTTAATTCATGCTTTTATTACAAATCGGATCAATTATTCCAACGCGCTCTATTTCGGGCTCAGACAAAAATTGTTAACTCGGCTCCAGCTCGTTCCAAATGCAGCCGCTCGGCTTTTAACACGAGCACATCTCGCCGAGTCTGAAATCCTTGCACTGGTCTTTGCTCCCGGTTTCACATTAGTGGTTTATAAATGCCTTCATGGCCTCGCTCCGCAGTACCTGTCTGACCTTCTGCCGCCCTACACTCCTGCTCACACCCTCGGGTTGGCAGATCATTTTTTGCTTATGGTGCAAAAACAAAGAGGTTTTTCTGTTGCTGGACCACCATTATGGAACGCCCCGCCCTTGACCCTTAGACGGGCCGGGTCACTCACAATGTCCCAGCTTTTGTCTGTTTGTTTTCTGCTGTTCTCATTGTTCCATCTATTGTACCGAGTTTATTTTGCAATCGTTTCCATCACTGAGTTGTGTGGTTTTCGTGATGTGTGGTTTTCGTGATGTGTGCGCGGCGCTCGGGTCAGCCATGTTGGTTTTGAAACGCACCCAGCACGTTGAGCCTCATCTCCTTGGACGCCTTGCCCAGGCTGTTGGTGGCCTGCAGCGTGTAGAGTCCCGTGTCCCCCCTGATGGCCCGTTGGATGAGCAGCGAGCACGTCTCGTCGGACACGATCTTGTTGACGTTCTCGTCGTACTGCACCTCGCTCTTGGCGTCCGGTTTGTGCGGCGGCGCCTTGAACCACGTCAGGCTCGGGAACGGGCAGCCGCGGATCTTAGCCACGATGCGGATCTCCTTCCCCTGCTCGGCCTCCAGGAACTCCTCCAGCTCGATGGACGGGGGGCCTGCAGAGGAGAGCGCGGGTCAAAGCCTGGGGGAAACACGGTTACTCCTGTGTGGGGTACTCACAGCTCTGGTCCTGGCACAGGATGGGGCCGGCGGTGGTGGAGGGTCGGCTGGGGCCCACCTTGTTATGGGCGATTACTCTGAACTCGTACTCGTCTCCCTCCGTTAGGTCCTCCACTGCGAAGTGAGTGGTCTCTATGTCGCGCCGGTTACACCTAAGAGTACCACAGAAACACCCATCAGAGAGAGGACCACAGAAACATCCATCAGAGAGAGGACCACAGAAACATCCATTAGAGAGAGGACCACAGAAACACCCATCAGAGAGAGGACCACAGAAACACCCATCAGAGAGAGGACCACAGAAACATCCATTAGAGAGAGGACCACAGAAACACCCATCAGAGAGAGGACCACAGAAACACCCATCAGAGAGAGGACCACAGAAACATCCATTAGAGAGAGGACCACAGAAACACCCATCAGAGAGAGGACCACAGAAACATCCATCAGAGAGAGGACCACAGAAACATCCATCAGAGAGAGGACCACAGAAACATCCATCAGAGAGAGGACCACAGAAACATCCATCAAAGAGAGGAACCGAGAAACCACGAGTATCCCAGAAACTAGGGCCTGGCCGATCCAGATGTTTGGGTCCAATACCGATATCTTAGCTTCCTGAACAAAGCGTCAAAACAGCAACGAGAATATGAAGCGGGCCATAAACAGCACCGCGTGGGGGCTTCACCACTGAGACGGATCAAAATGCAGGTATTGCAGGGCTTGGATAAACTTGTACCATCTCAGCCGACACCCGGGCCTCACGTAGGAGGCAGCTAGCTAAGCTAAAGGCACAAACTCGCCTTTCTCGTTGTTGTTAAAACGCGGTGGAGAGATAAGTGTTGCTGTTTTTAATCTAAATGACTGTTTTTAATCTAAATGACTGTTTTTAATCTAAATGACTGCAGGTAAAATAAATGAAAATACTGTAGGGCCACGTGAACGCCTACTTTGACTGCTCTGTCATTACCACGTTTTATTTCTATAAATTAATTTAGTTTTAAATGTGTTCCAGCCATTTAATAAAGGTGCTAACGATGAAAAACCCCTTTCGCGTCTGTCAGTATAACGTAACGGAGGGGGGGCGGGGGGGTTCGTGGGCACACTAATGGTTAACCGAGTATTAGCCGCTAAGGGCCTCGGCTAACGGTTGATGAAAACTTGAAAACGTGCGGCCCTAGTTTCATCATAACAATATATAAATATATCTGAGGGCAGATCTGAAGACATTTATCAAACCTCTCGTCTGTAATCCCGTGTCTGAAGCTTCGGAAACTAAAACAGTGAATCTCTGTCTCTCATACTTCTGAAATCATACGCAAAAGCCTCGGCCGGTCGACATGTCGGGTAAAGAGTAGCTCACCTGCACCAGCCCTCCTTCTGGGAGCCGCTGGCGTCCCAGCAGAGCATGTCCACGCTGTAGTGAGTGACTGGAGCGCCGCCGTCGTACTTCGGCGCCTTCCAGCTCAGGGAGATCACGCCCTTCTTCACGCTGACGATCTTCAGGCGTGTGGGGGGGTCCGGCGGGTCTGAGGGGTGACAGGGGGACAGTCTGAGGGTGGGACCGAGCGCCGAAAATATTATTGTTACATCTTTAGATACAAGTGTTGATGCAGTTGGTCCAGGACAGGATTAAAGGAAGTTTTCCCCTATTCTTAACCTTTTAGTTCATATATCTTTGCCCCACTTTCCCCAATTTCTATTACAAATGTTGTCTTATTTTTGCCCCAATTTGGTCCCATTTTCCTAATTTATTCCATAATTTTACAAAATGTTGCATAATATTACTAATATTTTTCCCAAATTCTTTTACACATTTTTCCTTTAATTTTCCTAATTTTTTGCCCAATCTTTTCAAACTAGCTTTGAAGACTTAAGACCTAATTTGTTTTTCTCTTTTTTTTTCCAAGTCCCCCATTTTTACCAAACTATTCCCAATGTTCCCCGTATTTCTTGCCGTTGGAGATGAACCTGATCCAGATCCAGACCTCACATAGAACTGTATTTCAGAAGAGTGTGGTATCAAAGCCAAATGGAACCCAGCTGTGGCGGGTCTGCGGGGCAGAGTGGCGGAGTGGGGGGGGCCCGTTGGGTCGGTCGGGGCGGGTACTCACGGATGGGGTCGCAGGCGAGGCTGCCCTCGGGCGTCTCCGTGGTTGGCCCGAAGCCAAAGCGGTTCTCGGCTTTGACCCTGAAGATGTATTCCTCACCGGCGATCAGGTCCACGACCACGAGGGACTGGTTAGGGCAGGTCGGGTTCACCTGCAGAGGGTCAGAGGGTCAGAGGGAGGGTCAGAGAGAGGGTCAGAGGGTCAGAGAGAGGGTCAGAGGGTCAGAGGGTCAGAGAGCCAGAGAGAGGGTCAGAGAGAGGGTCAGAGGGAGGGTCAGAGGGTCAGAGAGAAGGTCAGAGGGTCAGAGGGTCAGAGGGTCAGAGAGAGGGTCAGAGGGTCAGAGAGTCAGAGAGAGGGTCCAGGCTATACGCTATTGGCTACAGTGCGGCTATAGTCCGGTTATAGTCTGGCTATAGTCCGGCTATAGTCCGGTTATAGTCTGGTTATAGTCCGGCTATAGTCCGGTTATAGTCTGGCTACAGTGCGGCTATAGTCCGGTTATAGTCTGGCTATAGTCCGGCTATAGTCCGGTTATAGTCTGGCTATAGTCCGGCTATAGTCCGGTTATAGTCCGGCTATAGTCCGGCTATTGTCCGGCTATAGTCCGGCTATAGTCCGGTTATAGTCCGGTTATAGTCTGGCTATAGTCCGGCTACAGTGCGGCTATAGTCCGGCTATAGTCCGGCTATAGTCCGGCTATTGTCTGGTTGTACAGTAGTCCGGTCACAGTCGGGTCGTACCTTGGTCCAGGCCTTGCCCTTGGTGGTCTTCTTCTCGATGAAGTAGCTCTTGATGTGTTCTCCTCCGTCGCTCTCCGGAGGCTTCCAGGTGAGTCTGCAGGTTCCTCTGGTCACATCGTTGACCTTCAGGTCTCTGGGCGCCCCGGGCAGGTCTAGGTCAGAGACAGGAGCGGCTCAGAGACGGGAGCCCCAGACCTGACCCCAGACCTGACCCCAGACCTAACCCCAGACCTAACCCCAGACCTAACCCCCGACCTGACCCCAGACCTGACCCCAGACCTAACCCCAGACCTGACCCCAGACCTAACCCCAGACCTGACCCCAGACCTGACCCCAGACCTAACCCCAGACCTGACCCCAGACCTAACCCCAGACCTGACCCCAGACCTAACCCCAGACCTGACCCCAGACCTAACCCCGGACCTAACCCCAGACCTGACCCCAGACCTAACCCCAGACCCGACCCCAGACCTAACCCCTGACCTGACCTCAGACCTAACCCCAGACCTGACCCCAGACCTGACCCCAGACCTAACCCCAGACCTGACCTCAGACCTAACCCCAGACCTGACCCCAGACCTGACCCCAGACCTAACCTCAGACCTAACCCCAGACCTAACCCCAGACCTAACCCCAGACCTGACCTCAGACCTAACCCCAGACCTGACCCCAGACCTGACCCCAGACCTAACCCCAGACCTGACCCCAGACCTGACCCCCGACCTGACCCCAGACCTGACCCCCGACCTGACCTCAGACCTAACCCCCGACCTGACCCCAGACCTAACCCCAGACCTGACCCCAGACCTAACCTCAGACCTGACCCCAGACCTAACCCCAGACCTGACCCCAGACCTAACCCCCGACCTGACCCCAGACCTAACCCCAGACCTAACCCCAGACCTGACCCCAGACCTAACCCCAGACCTAACCCCCGACCTGACCTCAGACCTAACCCCAGACCTAACCCCAGACCTAACCTCAGACCTGACCCCAGACCTAACCCCAGACCTGACCTCAGACCTGACCCCAGACCTAACCCCCGACCTGACCCCAGACCTAACCTCAGACCTAACCCCAGACCTGACCCCAGACCTAACCCCAGACCCGACCCCAGACCTAACCCCTGACCTGACCTCAGACCTAACCCCAGACCTGACCCCAGACCTGACCCCAGACCTGACCCCAGACCTAACCCCAGACCTGACCCCAGACCTGACCCCAGACCTAACCCCAGACCTAACCCCAGACCTAACCCCAGACCTGACCCCAGACCTGACCCCAGACCTGACCCCAGACCTAACCCCTGACCTGACCCCAGACCTGACCCCAGACCTAACCCCAGACCTAACCCCAGACCTGACCCCAGACCTGACCCCAGACCTAACCCCAGAACCCCAGACCTAACCCCAGAACCCCAGACCTAACCCCAGACCTGACCCCAGACCTAACCCCAGACCTGACCCCAGACCTGACCCCAGACCTAACCCCAGACCTAACCCCAGAACCCCAGACCTAACCCCAGACCTGACCCCAGACCTAACCCCAGACCTAACCCCAGACCTGACCCCCGACCTGATCTCAGACCTAACCCCAGACCTGACCCCAGACCTAACCCCAGACCTAACCCCAGAACCCCAGACCTAACCCCCGACCTAACCCCAGACCTAACCCCCGACCTAACCCCAGACCTAACCCCAGACCTAACCCCAGACCTGACCCCAGACCTGACACTCACCGAGAACGTTGACCCGGACCTTCAGCACCTTGTGTCCCGCGGCGCTGTCGGCGGTGATGATGTAGCGGCCGGTGTGGACCAACCTACTCTCGGGGATGAACACCTCGGTGGAGGCGTCGGTCGTGTAGATCTGGGACACACAGATAAATGAGCGTTAATAATCACGTACCGGATTTTAAACAGAAGTATCGGTCAGGGATTGGACATGAGGGTCTGACCTCTGCGTCCAGGGGCAGCGTGTGCCTCTCGTTCTTCTTCTCCGTCTCCGCCGCGCCGTCGTAGGTCCAGGTGACGTTGGGCTGTGGGCGCCCGCTCACGGACACCGGGATGGACAGCGTGGTCCCAGCGCGGGTGTTCAGGAGGTCGTTGGCGCTGATGTCGAGGGTCAGCGTGGGCTCGACTGAAGCAGAGGGAACATTGGCTGAATATTATCGGCAGAATAAGGAATGTTTCCCACGTTTGTTTTGTCGCCCAATGTTTTCTCAATTTTACCAATTCTTATTATTTTTCTCATTTTTTATTATTACCATTTTCCCTATTTCTCTCCATATTCCCCCCAATTTATTCCCCATTTTATTTTGTTTTCTCAATTTTTTCCAATTACTTTGCCCAATGTTTGTCCCATTTTTCCCATTTAAAAAAAAAACATTTTACCCAAATTTTTCCCAATATTTCTCCCAATGTGTATTTATTTTCTTTTTTGGCCCAATGTTTGCCTCATTTCTCCATTTTTTACATATGTCTTCCCTTTTATTTGCTAATTTCCCCAATATTATAAATAAATACATAAATCAATAGAATATTAGAAATAAAATAAATCGCAAAAAATAAGGGGAAAAAACAAATTTTTGCGATTTGTTTATTTCTAATATTTCCAACATTTATTCCCCATGTTTTTCTTATTTTTGCTAAATTTTCTCCTCAAATTATTCCCATTTTTCCCCACATGTCTTGACATTGGAGATGAGCAGATCTTCCACACATTATTGTTCTGTTTGCTGGTTCTGGACAAATATGTCAGTCTTTATACTTTCCTACATGGAGCCAGATGTGTGCAGATGTGTGCAGAGTGTGCAGATGTTTGCAGATGTTTGCAGATGTGTGCAGATGTTTGCAGATGTGTGCAGAGTGTGCAGATGTGTGCAGAGTGTGCAGATGTTTGCAGATGTGTGCAGAGTGTGCAGATGTGTGCAGAGTGTGCAGATGTTTACAGATGTTTGCAGATGTTTGCAGAGTGTGCAGATGTTTGCAGATGAATGTATAACGTGTAGACTCACTGAGCACGTCCTGCACCATGACGTCGCCCGTCTTGGCGGGCTCCGACTGGCCGCCGGCGTTCACGGCGTACACTCTGAACTTGGCCTTGCGGTTCTCGCGCAGGTTGGGGACGGTGAAGTTGGTGAGGATGTGCGGTTTCTCGGCCGGAGTGACACGTTTCCAGTCGGCCATGCCGTCCTCGTGGACCTCCACCACGTAGCCCTTCACCGGAGCTCCTCCATCCTTCTCCGGAGGCTCCCAGGACAGGCTGACCGACGACTTGGTCTTATCGCTGACCAGCAGGTTCACAGGCGGGCTGGGCGGGTCTGCGGCGGGACAGGGGGCGGGACAGGGGGCGGTTACTGAGGGGACTTCATATACTACAGCAATACTTCATATACTACTGCAAGGACTTCATATACTACAGCAATACTTCATATACTACTGCAAGGACTTCATATGATCCTGCAAGTTAGGGCTGAACGATACTGAAGTCGATATGCGATACGGTTGTAATATCGCGATATTTGCCTATTTCACTAAACCATTTCGACACCACATGTTCCATTGAAATCAAACTCAAATCGCAACTCGTTTTTCAGCAATTTGCGTCAGAAGAAAAAAAGACATCGTCATAACAACGGACAAACTGAATTAAATTAGGAAATGTTTAAAGCAGTACAAAGTAACGTGTTTACTTGAATAAATCCTCTCCGTCGTCCCTCTGGTATGTGGTAGTATGTGGTAGTATGTGGTAGTATTCGGTAGTACGTGGTAGTATGTGGTACTCACTGCAGGGGTCTTGGGCGAAGCGGCAGGCCGTGCCCTCGCTGGGCGGGCCCACGCCGGCGGCGTTCTGGGCGGAGACTCTGAACTGGTACTCCGTGCCCTCGATGAGGCGCAGGACCGTGTACTCCAGGCCTTTCACGGCCGGTTTGGTGACGGGGCAGCGGTTGACCCGGCCCCAGTACACGGCGCCACGCTCGCGTTTCTCCAGCCAGTAGCCCTGGATGCTGGAGCCGCCGTTCTCCAGGGGCGGGTCCCACGTCACCGTCATGGAGGTGGCCGCGGCCGCGATGATCTTGGGGTTTCTGGGCGGTCCCGGCAGACCGAAGGGATCGCGCAGCTGCACCTTCTCAGACTCACAGCCGTCGCTCACGCCGTATTTGTTCTCCGCCTTCACACGGAACTGGAACTGGCCGTTAAAGTCCAGCTTGTAAACCTGAGGAGGACACGTATGTCAGCACACCAACACATATGTCAGCTCACCAACACGTATGTCAGCTCACCAACACGTATGTTAGCTCACCAACACGTATGTTAGCTCACGTATGTTAGCACACGTATGTTAGCTCACCAACACGTATGTCAGCTCACCAACACGTATGTTAGCTCACGTATGTTAGCACACGTATGTTAGCTCACCAACACGTATGTCAGCTCACCAACACGTATGTTAGCTCACGTATGTTAGCACACGTATGTTAGCTCACCAACACGTATGTCAGCTCACCAACACGTATGTTAGCTCACCAACACGTATGTTAGCTCACCAACACGTATGTTAGCTCACCAACACGTATGGATGAGTGATATTTACCCCGTAGCGGGGGAGGATGAGTGGTATTTACCCCGTAGCGGGGGAGGATGAGTGGTATTTACCCCGTAGCGGGGGAGGATGAGTGGTATTTACCCCATAGCGGGGGAGGATGAGTGGTATTTACCCCGTAGCGGGGGAGGATGAGTGGTATTTACCCCGTAGCGGGGGAGGATGAGTGGTATTTACCCCGTAGCGGGGGAGGATGAGTGGTATTTACCCCGTAGCGGGGGAGGATGAGTGGTATTTACCCCATAGCGGGGGAGGATGAGTGGTATTTACCCCGTAGCGGGGGAGGATGAGTGGTATTTACCCCGTAGCGGGGGAGGATGAGTGGTATTTACCCCGTAGCGGGGGAGGGTAGGTGATATTTACCCCATAGCGGGGGAGGATGAGTGGTATTTACCCCGTAGCGGGGGAGGATGAGTGGTATTTACCCCATGGCGGGGGAGGATGAGTGGTATTTACCCCGTAGCGGGGGAGGATGAGTGATATTTACCCCGTAGCGGGGGAGGATGAGTGGTATTTACCCCGTAGCGGGGGATAAGTGATATTTACCCCGTAGCGGGGGAGGATGAGTGATATTTACCCCGTAGCGGGGGAGGATGAGTGGTATTTACCCCATAGCGGCGGAGGATGAGTGGTATTTACCTCGTAGGGGCGGTCGATGAGTGGTATTTACCCCATAGCGGGGGAGGATGAGTGGTATTTACCCCATAGCGGGGGAGGATGAGTGGTATTTACCCCGTAGCGGGGGAGGATGAGTGGTATTTACCCCGTAGCGGGGGAGGATGAGTGGTATTTACCCCATAGCGGGGGAGGATGAGTGGTATTTACCCCATAGCGGGGGAGGATGAGTGGTATTTACCCCGTAGCGGGGGAGGATGAGTGGTATTTACCCCGTAGCGGGGGAGGATGAGTGGTATTTACCCCGTAGGGGCGGTCGATGAGTGGTATTTACCCCATAGCGGGGGAGGATGAGTGGTATTTACCCCATAGCGGGGGAGGATGAGTGGTATTTACCCCATAGCGGGGGAGGATGAGTGGTATTTACCCCGTAGCGGGGGAGGATGAGTGATATTTACCCCGTAGCGGGGGAGGATGAGTGGTATTTACCCCGTAGCGGCGGTCGATGAGTGGTATTTACCCCGTAGCGGCGGAGGGTAGGTGATATTTACCCCATAGCGGGGGAGGATGAGTGGTATTTACCCCGTAGGGGCGGTCGATGAGTGGTATTTACCCCGTAGCGGCGGTCGATGAGTGGTATTTACCCCGTAGGGGCGGTCGATGAGTGGTATTTACCCCGTAGGGGCGGTCGATGAGTGGTATTTACCCCGTAGCGGCGGTCGATGAGTGATATTTACCCCGTAGCGGGGGAGGATGAGTGATATTTACACCGTAGCGGCGGTCGATGAGTGGTATTTACCCCGTAGCGGCGGTCGATGAGTGGTATTTACCCCGTAGCGGCGGTCGATGAGTGGTATTTACCCCATAGCGGGGGAGGATGAGTGATATTTACCCCGTAGCGGCGGTCGATGAGTGGTATTTACCCCGTAGCGGCGGTCGATGAGTGGTATTTACCCCATAGCGGGGGAGGATGAGTGATATTTACCCCGTAGCGGCGGTCGATGAGTGGTATTTACCCCGTAGCGGCGGTCGATGAGTGGTATTTACCCCATAGCGGGGGAGGATGAGTGATATTTACCCCGTAGCGGCGGTCGATGAGTGATATTTACCCCGTAGCGGCGGTCGATGAGTGGTATTTACCCCGTAGGGGCGGTCGATGAGTGGTATTTACCCCGTAGCGGCGGTCGATGAGTGATATTTACCCCGTAGCGGGGGAGGATGAGTGGTATTTACCCCGTAGCGGGGGAGGATGAGTGATATTTACCCCGTAGCGGGGGAGGATGAGTGGTATTTACCCCGTAGCGGCGGTCGATGAGTGGTATTTACCCCATAGCGGGGGAGGATGAGTGATATTTACCCCGTAGCGGCGGTCGATGAGTGGTATTTACCCCGTAGCGGGGGAGGATGAGTGGTATTTACCCCGTAGCGGCGGTCGATAAGTGGTATTTACCCCGTAGGGGCGGTCGATGAGTGGTATTTACCCCGTAGGGGCGGTCGATGAGTGGTATTTACCCCGTAGCGGCGGTCGATGAGTGGTATTTACCCCGTAGGGGCGGTCGATGAGTGGTATTTACCCCGTAGCGGCGGTCGATGAGTGGTATTTACCCCGTAGGGGCGGTCGATGAGTGGTATTTACCCCGTAGGGGCGGTCGATGAGTGGTATTTACCCCGTAGCGGGGGAGGATGAGTGGTATTTACCCCGTAGCGGCGGTCGATGAGTGGTATTTACCCCGTAGGGGCGGTCGATGAGTGGTATTTACCCCGTAGCGGCGGTCGATGAGTGGTATTTACCCCGTAGGGGCGGTCGATGAGTGGTATTTACCCCGTAGGGGCGGAGGATGAGTGATATTTACCCCGTAGCGGGGGAGGATGAGTGGTATTTACCCCGTAGGGGCGGTCGATGAGTGATATTTACCCCGTAGGGGCGGAGGATGAGTGATATTTACCCCGTAGCGGGGGAGGATGAGTGGTATTTACCCCGTAGGGGCGGTCGATGAGTGGTATTTACCCCGTAGCGGGGGAGGATGAGTGGTATTTACCCCGTAGGGGCGGTCGATGAGTGATATTTACCCCATAGGGGCGGAGGATGAGTGATATTTACCCCGTAGCGGGGGAGGATGAGTGGTATTTACCCCGTAGGGGCGGTCGATGAGTGGTATTTACCCCGTAGCGGCGGTCGATGAGTGGTATTTACCCCGTAGGGGCGGTCGATGAGTGGTATTTACCCCGTAGGGGCGGAGGATGAGTGATATTTACCCCGTAGCGGCAGTCGATGAGTGGTATTTACCCCGTAGGGGCGGTCGATGAGTGATATTTACCCCGTAGGGGCGGAGGATGAGTGATATTTACCCCGTAGCGGGGGAGGATGAGTGGTATTTACCCCGTAGCGGCGGTCGATGAGTGGTATTTACCCCGTAGGGGCGGTCGATGAGTGATATTTACCCCGTAGGGGCGGAGGATGAGTGATATTTACCCCGTAGCGGGGGAGGATGAGTGGTATTTACCCCGTAGCGGCGGTCGATGAGTGGTATTTACCCCGTAGGGGCGGTCGATGAGTGATATTTACCCCGTAGGGGCGGAGGATGAGTGATATTTACCCCGTAGCGGGGGAGGATGAGTGGTATTTACCCCGTAGGGGCGGTCGATGAGTGGTATTTACCCCGTAGGGGCGGTCGATGAGTGGTATTTACCCCGTAGCGGCGGTCGATGAGGTTGATCGTCAGCACGTCGTAGTCCGACTTCTTCTTGCTGGCGTCCCGCTTCTCGATGATGTAGTTGGTGATGTCGGAGCCGCCGTTGTCCTCGGGAGCGTCCCAGGTCAGGTAGCAGGAGTCCGAGCGGACGTCCGAGATCACCAGGTTCCTGGGCGGCAGCGGGCGGTCTGCGAGAGGAAGGGCATCAGTGTTAGCCTGTCTCCCGGTCACCCCTAGAGCTGGCAACCGTTAAACGATGCCCGTTTGGTATCGGACAAAAAGGGCATGTTCTTCTGGCATCAAAAAGCAAGAACAGAAAAAACTTGCCCCCAGTAATTTTTTCAAATTTTTACCCAAATTATTTATTGTTTCCCCTATTTTTTGCTAATTTTGTAGTACTAATATTTATCCTATTTTATTTTTTTTACCAATTTTGTTGAACCTGATGTTGTAAATGTGCAGATCTTCCACACACTATTGCTCTGTTTCTGGTTCTAGACAAATATTTGAGTATCTATCAAAAAACAAGTATCGTCAAAGTACTGGTATGGAAAAACTTTAACGGTACCAGCCTGACTCCCACTGACTCCCACTGACTCCCCCCTGACTCCCCCCTGACTCACCGAGCACCTCCACGTGGATGGTGTGCGCTGCTTTGCCGTAGCAGTTCTCAGCCTGAAGGACGTAGTTTCCTTTGTCGCGGCGCACAGACTTCGGGATGGACACTTTGGTCGTCTGAGTCGTACTGTCCACCTGCAAAATACATCAGGCTTAGGGCAACCTAATGCTAATGGCTACAGGGGAAATACATGGAACGGGCTGATGCTAACGGCTATTGCTAATGGATATAGGAAAAATACATAACATGCTAATACTAATTGATATAGGAAACTACATGGGACAGGCTAATGCTAACAGCTAATGCTAACGGCTATAGGGGAAATCCATAGGAGGCTAATGCCAACAACTAAGGCTAGCAGCTATATTAAAAATGCATGAACAGGCCAATGCTAATGGCTATAGGAAAAATACATGAATAGGATAATGGTAACAGCTAATGTTAACTGCTAATGCTAACGGCTAATACGGACAGCTAATGCTAACAGCTATAGGAAAAATACATGAATAGGCTAATGCTAATGGATAATGCTAATGGCTATAGGACAATGGTTACTCTATAATAGAATCAGCCGTTGTCATGGCATTCGTCACTGACCTCCTCCTGCTCCATGGTCATCGTCTCGTCGTCCGGTTTGACCTCTAGGGGCGTGTCGTCCCGGAGCCAGGTCAGAGTGGGCAGCGGCAGACCTTTGACCTCCGCGGGCAGCTCGACGGCGCCCCCTTTGCGGAGGATCAGGGCGTTATTCTTGAAGAAGCGCAGCATCGCGATGGACGGAGGAACTGAGGGCACAAGAACAGTCTGTGAATGTGTTGTTTCTACGGGTATTCCCTTGTCCTGGATGAGGGTAACTGTGGAGTTTGTGGGGCAAATGTATAAATGTGGAGTTTGTGGGTTACTCACTCTCGTCGTCCTGGATGCGCGTCTCGATGGGCTTGGAGGGCTCTCCGTCGCCGACCTCGTTGACGGCCTTCACTCTGAACTGGTAGTCCTGGCCCTCGGTCAGGTTCTCAATGGTGCCGTGGCACTCGGTGAAGATCTTGCGGTTGGCTACGTCGAACTCGGTGCCGTCGGACCTCATCTTCTCCACGTAGTAGCCGGCGATGGGGCTGCCGCCATCGGAGCGCGGAGGCTGCCATGCCAGGGTGATGGAGGTCTTACTGCGTCTGGTGTAGTGAAGCTTCTCTGGGGCCGTGGGAGTACCTAACAGAGCGACACTTTGTTACAGAAATGCTCCCTGTGGTTCGTTTAAAGCTCAATTGACCTGCTCACCTTTGGCGTCCTGGGCCACGATGGGGCCTAGGTCGGCGGGCGTTCCGTCGCCGTACTTGTTGCGGGCGATGACCCTGAAGTCGTAGCTCTCTCCGACCAGCAGCCCCTGCACGTCGCACTTACAGGACGCCGTCTCGATGGGCTGACGGAACAGCTTCATGTTGGAGTCTTTACGGGTGACCTCATAGCCCATGATGTCGCTGCCGCCGTTGTCCAGTGGGTCCTTCCAGACCAGCACGATGTTCTTCTTCGTGATGAGGACGGTCTTCAGGTCCACCACCGGCCCGGGAACGTCTGGAACACCACAAGAAGGTTAAAAGAATTCCCCTAAGTGCATAGAACTTGATCTGGAATCAGTATTTGCTTTGATTCAGATCATCTGAAAGTAAAACAATAGCCCTAAAGTATGGGAGTACCTCGGGACAACGGTCATTTTTATGGGCATTCGTACGGGATCAGCAATGTCAGTAATTCACTATTTTTTACAGACTTTTTTTTTGAGAAATGAAGGATAGATAATAACAATGGATGATGAAAAGCCGTTTTTCGTGCATCAGCCTCAGGTCTGTGGGATGTAGCTCTGACATAAAACTGCAGTTTCCTTTCTCCTTTAACCTCCTCCTCCGTCTAAACTTTGCACCAAACGAATCCTTTCCCTCACAGCCTCCATGTTGGTCTGTCTAACCTTGCCGTGACAAAGGGGCTGTGCTTACTTTACTATAGCCAAATGCAGACATAAACATACTGATGTTTTAACCCCCACTTGAACTGAGAACATTTTCTCCAGTTTGGCCTTTCCTGAATCTAAAAGCTTAAAACATTCCTCAAAATAGCGACGAAAACAAGGATGAAAATGCAACAAAAAAGTGACAAAATCACATTTGTAGGTCTTAGTTTTCGAGGCGTTACTCTGTCGCTCTCCAGTCAAGAAGCTTTTAGATCTGGGTAAAGCCGAACTGTAGAGAATGTGTTCGTTTCAGGCGGGGGGTAAGAAGTTCAGTAACTGTTTGTAACTTTTGCAAGTATTTTTTGCTTCTACTAGAGTAAAATGCCTCAGAGGCCTAATGTTATTCCTCTGACCAAAAGGAATTAAAATAACTCTTACTTGAGTAAATATTTTGACCCCAAGGGCCTGTTCTTGGCCCACTCCTTTTCAATATAAATACATTATGTGGGGATGAATCAGTGAACTTCTGTCTAATCTAAGTCATGATGGTTTGTTCTTTTGCTAAATAAAAGTAAAGACCCGGTTCCGCGGCGCCGCACTCACCCATGACGTCGACGCGGGTCTCGGCGCTCTGGCTGCCTCCGGCATTGGTTCCGGTGACGGTGTAGTTGCCGTGGTCGGCGCGGACGCTCACTTTGATGAACAGCGTCGTGTTCTTGCCCTCGGCCTCGATCTGGACTCTCTCGGCGTCGGTGTCAGTGCCGTCTTTGGTCCATTTGACCTCGGGCTGCGGGCGTCCCGTCACCACCGCGGGCAGACGCAGCGGCTGGCCGGCACGGATCATCACGCCGCTACGCACCGAGACGTCCAGGGCCACGGACGGGGACTCTGCGGGGACAGGGGCGGGGTTACTTTGGTTCTTATGAAGGTTCATTTTGTTACATGTTTTTCATTACCAGCACTTTAACGATACTTGGTTTACGATATCCAAACTAAAATATGTGGCGTCTAGAACCAGACAACAACAGTAAAGTGAGGAAGATCTGCACATTTACTATATCAGGTTCAACTCCAATGTCAAGGAATAAAAAAATGGGAAAACATTGGGTAAAATTGAGAAAGGTTTGGGGTATAAAATAGAATGGAGATTAATGAAAAATTGGGAAAAACGAATAAAAAATCGGGAAAAATGAGGGGAAAGAAAAATGGTGTAAGAGAATTAGGGAAAAAATTGGAACTAAATTGTGGAAAATTTGAAAATAAATGGGGGAAATATTTTTAATAAGCTTTAGGGCTCGAGGGTTTAGGGTGTGGGATTTAGCGCGAGTTCACCTTCTGGTTCCTTGACGGTGACCGGCTCGGTGGTTCCCGGAGCGCCCGGTCCGGCCTCGTTCACGGCCACGACCCGGAGGTAATAGTCGGCTCCTTCGGTCAGACCGGTCACGGTGTAGGTCAGGTCCTTACAGCGGTGCTCTGTGGCCCGCTTCCACTCCTTCTCCCCGACCAGCAGCTAGGACGCAAGGACACCAGAGAGTTAGGGAACAAGGACACCAGAGAGGAGTCAGAGAAGACCTAGGAGACATGTTAGGGTGTAGTAGCTCAGAGCTAGGGCGCAGTGGGACGTACCTTCTCCACGTGGTAGCCGGAGATGTCTCCTCCTCCGTTGTACAGTGGAGGTTTCCAGCGGAGGATCACAAAGTCCTTCCCAGTGTCTACGATCTTGGGAGTGGGAGGTCCAGGAGGCACTGAGGGAGAGTTTAAAAGAACTCAGGAACAAAGTAAAACACTTCCCCACAGATACCAGATTAAACTTAAACACATTTCAAAATCCTTTTACTTTAAATACAGTTCATAAATCTAGTAGAAGCCACGGATAAAGGCTCAGTAAAAATCCTCCTGGAGGATGAACCCAAAGTCCTGCAGACTCACGGATGGCGTCCATGGCCACGGTGCGGTCCGAGGGCTCGCTGAAGGGCCCGGGGCCGGCCAGGTTCTCTGCGCCGACTCTGAAGATGTAGGTGAGGCCCTCCTGCAGACCCTGCACATGGACCTCCAGGGCGTTGAGCAGCACGCGGTTCACACGGGTCCAGTGTTTGCTGTTCACCTCCTTCCTCTCGATCCAGTAGCCCAGGATGGGGCTGCCGTTGTCCTTGGGCTCCTGCCAGGAGAGCTTAGCGCTGGAGGCGGTGACCTCGCGGACGCGCGGCGCGTTGGGCGCATCAGGCGGGTCTGTGTGGAGAGGAGAGTAGGTCATCTACAGGTGTATCTATAGGTGTATGCAGCGGGAGGACACAGGCCTGAGGGAGGAGGGCTTACCAAACATGTTCTTGGCCACCAGAGGCTCCGACACGCACGGTTTCCCCACGCCGCACTTGTTCTCCGCCGTCACTCGGAAGATGTACTCCTTCCCCTCGATCAGTTTGGCCACGGGATACGAGGTTCCCTGCAGAGGAATAACGGGAGAACGTCAGGAGAACATCAAGAGAACAACAGGAGGACATTAGTGATGGGATTTAAGGCTCTTTTCTGGAGCCGAGTCTTTGTGATCCGTTCATTTCAAAGAGAAAAGACTGGCTTTTTTTAAAATGTAAAATGTTAATAACTGCAGCAAGAAAACTCACAATATCTAACACGCCATCGATAAAAGGCACTTTTTTATTTAAAGTGATAGTCTGTAAGTTTGCAAAGTGAGAAGAAAGAGTGAAATTGGGGTAAAAGTGGTTGATTTAGCACATTTTATAACATTTGTAAAACATCTAGACTTCCAGATTATCACTTTAATCTAAAATGACAAAGGAACTGATATTTAGGCTTTGAAAAACGTTGTGAATCAAGTCTAATAAAAAGAGTCTGTAACTGCATTTAGCTTTGACTTTAGAGCAGAAGGCTGTCACTTGTGTGGCTCCGTTGGGCTGAGTCTCGTGTTCGTTCAGGGAAAAGATCCGTCTCTTTTCACAATTGGGATCCGGGTTGAACCGTTCCCTTTAAAGAGCCGTTCGTGACGGAAGCGTTTACCTTGACGGTGGAGGTGATGGTGATCCAGCCCATCTCCTCGTTGCGGTTGTCCTTCTTCTCCAGAATGTAGTTCTCAATCTCGGAGCCGCCGTCGTCCTCCGGAGGCTCCCAGTTACAGATCACAGACGTGTTTCTGATCTCCTCGAAGGTGAAGTTTATGGGCGGGCCCGGGATGTCTGCGGAGGAAACGTCAGAGTCAGACAGGAGAATAAATGCATCAACATCAACAATGAGGAGAGTCATAAAGAGACAACAAAGAAATGACATGCAAAAGTCCATGAAGACCATAATAAACCATGTTCAACAGGAGGGCTGCATCGGGAACATAGGATACTTTAGCTGGGAATAATACATTTGTGACTTTAAAATAGGCATTAAAATGCTCTTTTATACAAATGAATGATAATATATATGTTTCTTCTGTGGCCCATAGATGTGACCACTTAGTGGACAAAAAGCCAAGTGCCTCAGCCTGACTTAGTCTCTCACAGTATTTGAAGTCTACCTTTAAAATCTACCTTTAAGCTAAAACGCTGGATAGTCTCTAAAGCTGCGCAATTATAATGTGTGTCTGCAAACATGAGAGGCTGATTAGCATAATTATAATAATTAGCATGTGGCTTCTGTCACTGTATTGGCCTGAGGCTGCTGGAGGAGCTGCTGGAAGAGTTGCTGGAGGAGCTGCTGGAGGAGCTGCTGGAAGAGCTGCTAGAGGAGCTGCTGGAGGAGCTGCTGGAGGAGCTGCTGGAGGAGCTGCTGACTCACCGAGCACGTTGACGTGGCAGGTAGCCGTGGCCCTGCCGTGCTGGTTCTCTGCCAGGACGGTGAAGGAGCCATGGTCGGTCCTGACGGCGTCGCGGACCATGAGGACGGACTGGCCCTTGCTGGTGGCGTCCAGGCCCAGCCTCTGGTGCAGCGGCGTGATGAACTCCGGCTCCGCCTCGGGCACTTTGGCCGTAGTGCGGCGCTTCTTCACCACGGGGACGCTTTTCTTCTGCGGCTCTTTGGTCACGTCCTCCTCGTTCCTCAGCCACGTGATCTTAGGGTATGGAGAGCCCGACACCAGTGCGTCCAGGCGGATCTCCTCACCCTTCTTCACACACAGGCCGGGCAGGACGCGGGCGGAGAGGGACACTACGGGCTTCTCTGTAAGAGAGGAGAGAGTATCAGTACTACAGCTAATACTGCAGCTATTACTGCAGCTATTACTGCAGCTAATACTGCAGCTATTACTGCAGCTAATACTGCAGCTAATACTGCAGCTATTACTGCAGCTAATACTGCAGCTAATACTGCAGCTATTACTGCAGCTATTACTGCAGCTAATACTGCAGCTATTACTGCAGCTAATACTACAGCTAATACTGCAGCTATTACTGCAGCTAATACTACAGCTAATACTACAGCTAATACTACAGCTAATACTGCAGCTAATACTGCAGCTATTACTGCAGCTAATACTGCAGCTAATACTACAGCTAATACTACAGCTAATACTGCAGCTAATACTACAGCTAATACTACAGCTAATACTGCAGCTAATACTGCAGCTATTACTGCAGCTATTACTGCAGCTAATACTGCAGCTATTACTGCAGCTAATACTACAGCTACTACTGCAGCTAATACTGCAGCTATTACTGCAGCTAATACTGCAGCTATTACTGCAGCTATTACTGCAGCTAATACTACAGCTAATACTGCAGCTATTACTGCAGCTAATACTACAGCTAATACTGCAGCTAATACTACAGCTAATACTACAGCTACTACTACAGCTAATACTGCAGCTAATACTGCAGCTATTACTGCAGCTAATACTGCAGCTATTACTGCAGCTAATACTACAGCTAATACTGCAGCTAATACTACAGCTAATACTACAGCTACTACTACAGCTAATACTGCAGCTAATACTGCAGCTAATACTGCAGCTATTACTGCAGCTAATACTGCAGCTAATACTGCAGCTAATACTGCAGCTATTACTGCAGCTAATACTACAGCTAATACTACAGCTAATACTGCAGCTATTACTGCAGCTAATACTACAGCTAATACTGCAGCTAATACTACAGCTAATACTACAGCTACTACTACAGCTAATACTGCAGCTAATACTGCAGCTATTACTGCAGCTAATACTGCAGCTATTACTGCAGCTAATACTACAGCTAATACTGCAGCTATTACTGCAGCTAATACTACAGCTAATACTGCAGCTAATACTACAGCTAATACTACAGCTACTACTACAGCTAATACTGCAGCTAATACTGCAGCTAATACTACAGCTAATACTACAGCTAATACTACAGCTAATACTACAGCTACTACTACAGCTAATACTACAGCTAATACTGCAGCTATTACTGCAGCTAATACTACAGCTACTACTGCAGCTAATACTGCAGCTATTACTGCAGCTAATACTGCAGCTATTACTGCAGCTATTACTGCAGCTAATACTACAGCTAATACTGCAGCTATTACTGCAGCTAATACTACAGCTAATACTGCAGCTAATACTACAGCTAATACTACAGCTACTACTACAGCTAATACTGCAGCTAATACTGCAGCTATTACTGCAGCTAATACTGCAGCTATTACTGCAGCTAATACTACAGCTAATACTGCAGCTAATACTACAGCTAATACTACAGCTACTACTACAGCTAATACTGCAGCTAATACTGCAGCTAATACTGCAGCTATTACTGCAGCTAATACTGCAGCTAATACTGCAGCTAATACTGCAGCTATTACTGCAGCTAATACTACAGCTAATACTGCAGCTATTACTGCAGCTAATACTACAGCTAATACTGCAGCTAATACTACAGCTAATACTACAGCTACTACTACAGCTAATACTGCAGCTAATACTGCAGCTATTACTGCAGCTAATACTGCAGCTATTACTGCAGCTAATACTACAGCTAATACTGCAGCTATTACTGCAGCTAATACTACAGCTAATACTGCAGCTAATACTACAGCTAATACTACAGCTACTACTACAGCTAATACTGCAGCTAATACTGCAGCTAATACTACAGCTAATACTACAGCTAATACTACAGCTAATACTACAGCTACTACTACAGCTAATACTACAGCTAATACTGCAGCTATTACTGCAGCTAATCCTACAGCTAATACTGCAGCTAATACTACAGCTAATACTGCAGCTAATACTACAACTAATACTACAGCTAATACTACAGCTAATACTGCAGCTATTACTACAGCTAATGCTACAGCTATTACTGCAGCCAATCCTACAGCTAATACTACAGCTAATACTACAGCTAATAATACAGCTAATACTGCAGCTATTACTGCAGCTAATTCTACAGCTACTACTACAGCTAATACTACAGCTATTACTGCAGCCAATCCTACAGCTAATACTACAGCTAATACTACAGCTACTACTACAGCTAATACTGCAGCCAATCCTACAGCTAATGCTACAGCTAATGCTACAGCTAATGCTACAGCTAATACTACAGCTAATACTACAGCTAATGCTACAGCTAATACTACAGCTAATGCTACAGCTAATACTACAGCTAATGCCACAGCTAATACTACAGCTAATACTACAGCTAATACTACAGCTAATGCTACAGCTAATACTGCAGCTACTACTACAGCTAATACTACAGCTACTACTACAGCTAACACTGCAGCTAATACTGCAGCTAATACTGCAGCTAATACTACAGCTAATATTGCAGCTAATACTACAGCTAAAACTACAGCTAATACTACAGCTAATACTACAGCTAATGCTACAGCTAATACTGCAGCTACTACTACAGCTAATACTGCAGCTACTACTACAGCTAATACTGCAGCTAATACTACAGCTAATATTGCAGCTAATACTACAGCTAAAACTACAGCTAATACTACAGCTAATACTACAGCTAATGCTACAGCTACTACTACAGCTAATACTACAGCTAATATTGCAGCTAATACTACAGCTAATACTACAGCTAATATTGCAGCTAATACTACAGCTAATACTGCAGCTAATACTACAGTTACTATTACAGCTAATACTACAGCTAATGCTACAGCTAATACTACAGGGGACAGGACAAAGGTAAACACTACTTCCTCTTGACCAGAGTCTAAGCCTCTCGTTTCAAACCAACTCACCCACGGGGTCGGCGGCCTTCATCATGTTGCTGCTGCGGCTGGGCTCGCTGACACCGGCCGCGTTCTCAGCGCGGACTCTGAACTGGTACTCCTTTCCCTCGGTGAGGTCGCCCACGGTGAAGCTGAAGCCGGGCACCAGGCTGGGCGTGACGCGCTCGTACCGGTCCCCGTCCTTCTCCATCTTTTCCACGATGTAGCCCTGGATGGGGCAGCCGCCGTCGGAGTCCGGCGCCTTCCACGACACGCTGATGGACTTGGAGGTGGGGTCGTAGGCCTCCACGCACACGGGCGGGTCGGGCTTCTCTGTGGGGGGAGGACAAAGACGGGTTATCAGTGTGTGAGGGACTTTAAACACTCCAGACTGGGCACCGTCAGGTCTTTAACGATGTCGTCTAGAACCAGGAAACAGAACAATAATGTTTGGAAGATCTGCACATTTACAATATCGGGTTCAACAAATGTGGGAATAAATTGAGGGGGAAAATGGGGAATATATTAGTAATATAAAATGAGCAAAAATTAGGTAAACAAATTGAGGGGGGAAATCTTTTATTTTAGCTGAAACAAAGCAGTACCCGGTCCGAGTAATGTCCGTGTTTAGAGTTTACATTCTTACGTCTGATCTCCTCGGTGATGACGGGCGACCTCAGTTCCAGGTACTGCCCGGCGCCCACGCGGTTGTGGGCCTTGACCCTGAAGTAGTACTCCTGGTTGACGTACAGGTCTTTGACGGTGCAGGTGAGGGCGTCGCCGCAGCTGAACACTGGGATGTATGTTTTCTTGGACGCCTCGCGCCTCTCCAGCGTGTAGCCCGTGATGGGCGTGTTCCCGTCGTCCTCGGGCGCCACCCAGCTCAGCACGCACGAGTTCTTAGTGACGTCGGCGGACGAGATGTCCTTACACTGACCGGGGAGTCCTGAGGAGAGAGTACCAACATTACTGCTACTACTACTACTACTACTACTACAACTACTACAACAACCTGACACTGACCGGGGAGTCCTGAGGAGAGAGTACCAACATTACTGCTACTACTACTACTACTACTACTACTACAACTACTACTACTACTACTACTACTACTACTACTACTACTACTACTACTACAACAACCTGACACTGACCGGGGAGTCCTGAGGAGAGAGTACCAACATTACTGCTACTACTACTACTACTACTACTACTACTACTACTACTACTACTACTACAACTACTACTACTACTACTACTACAACTACTACAACAACCTGACACTGACCGGGGAGTCCTGAGGAGAGAGTACCAACATTACTGCTACTACTACTACTACTACTACTACAACTACTACAACAACCTGACACTGACCGGGGAGTCCTGAGGAGAGAGTACCAACATTACTGCTACTACTACTACTACTACTACTACTACAACTACTACTACTACAACTACTACTACTACTACTACTACTACTACTACTACTACAACTACTACAACAACCTGACACTGACCGGGGAGTCCTGAGGAGAGAGTACCAACATTACTGCTACTACTACTACTACTACTACTACTACTACTACTACTACTACAACTACTACTACTACTACTACTACTACTACTACAACTACTACAACAACCTGACACTGACCGGGGAGTCCTGAGGAGAGAGTACCAACATTACTGCTACTACTACTACTTCTACTACTACTACTACTACTACTACTACTACTACTACTACTACTACTACTACTACTACTACTACTACTACTACTACTACTACTACTACTACTACTACAACAACCTGACACTGACCGGGGAGTCCTGAGGAGAGAGTACCAACATTACTGCTACTACTACTACTACTACAACTACTACAACCTGACACTGACCAGGGAGTCCTGAGGAGAGAGTACCAACATTACTGCTACTACTACTACTACTACTACTACTACTACTACTACTACTACTACTACTACTACTACTACTACAACAACCTTACACTGACCGGGGAGTCCTGAGGAGAGAGTACCAACATTACTACTACTACTACTACTACTACTACTACTACAACTACTACTACTACTACAACAACCTGACACTGACCGGGGAGTCCTGAGGAGAGAGTACCAACATTACTACTACTACTACTACTACTACTACTACTACTACTACTACTACTACTACTACAACAACCTGACACTGACCGGGGAGTCCTGAGGAGAGAGTACCAACATTACTACTACTACTACTACTACTACTACTACTACTACTACTACTACTACTACTACTACTACTACTAATACTACAACAACCTGACACTGACCGGGGAGTCCTGAGGAGAGAGTACCAACATTACTACTACTACTACTACTACTACTACTACTACTACTAATACTACAACAACCTGACACTGACCAGGGAGTCCTGAGGAGAGAGTACCAACATTATGGCGATGTCTCAGAGACCAGTGGCAACCCAAGTCTCCAACTAGTCTAACTAATCTTTAACTACTCCCTAACTAGCCTATCTCTAACTAGTCTCTAACTAGTCCCTAACTAGTCCCTAACTAGTCTCTAACTAGTCTCCAACCCAGTGAGAGGCCTTGACACACTGGCCATGATGTAAAAAGCATCTTATATTCAGAAGATGTTTAGTTTAGTTCAGTTCGGTTCGGTTCGGTTCGGTTCGGTTCGGTTCAGTTCAGTTTAGTTTAGTTTAGTTTAGTTTAGTTTAGTTTGGTCTAGTTTAGTTTGGTTCAGTCTGGTTTAGTTCAGTTCAGTTTAGTTCGGTTTAGTCTAGTTTAGTTTAGTTCGGTTTGGTTTAGGCACTAACCGATGACTTTGACCGTGACGGCGCCGGACGCCTTCCCGAGCGTGTTCTCCAGGTTGATGGTGTATTTCCCGCCGTCTGCCCTCGTGCTCTTGAGCAGCTCCAGGTGGGCGTCGTTCATCTCCACGGTAACGGACAGACGGTCGTCTGGTTTAAGCTCCGCCTCTTCCTTCTGCCACATCAGCGTCGGCACCGGGATCGCCTTGTACGGCACCACCAGGTGGAGCTTCTCTCCCTCCACCACCACCACCTCATCGGAGGGTACCTCCAGAGAGGGAGCGCCTGGAGAGCACACGCAGTGACCACGTTATATAAGAACTACAGAGGGAGCGCCTCCAGAGAGGGAGCGCCTAGAGCAGTTCTTCTAATCATCATTTATTAAAAACTTCAACAATAAAATAAAAAATGTATTTTACAGGTTTGACGTCGTAGCTTAACGTCTTGGGGTAACCGAGGGGTAACCGTGGGGTAACCGTGGGGTAACCGTGGGGTAACCGAGGGGTAACCGTGGGGTAACCGTGGGGTAACCGTGGGGTAACCATGGGGTAACCGTGGGGTAACCGTGGCCCTGACCGTGAACCAGAGGTTTGGAGCATTTGGCCAGAATCATCTTCAGAGTTACTGAACAAACCCCACAGGGTTCTCATCGGGGGTAGACCTGGTCAGTGTTTGTGTCGTGTATCGGGGTGTTTGGGGTACTCACAGTCGGGGTCCCTGGTGTAGACCTTGTCGGTGTTTGTGTCGTGTATCGGGTGTATTGGGGTGTATCGGGTACTCACAGTCGGGGTCTCTGGTGTAGACCTTGTCGGTGTTTGTGTCGTGTATCGGGGTGTATCGGGTACTCACAGTCGGGGTCTCTGGTGTAGACCTTGTCGGTGTTTGTGTCGTGTATCGGGTGTATCGGGGTACTCACAGTCGGGGTCCCTGGTGTAGACCTTGTCGGTGTTTGTGTCGTGTATCGGGGTGTTTGGGGTACTCACAGTCGGGGTCTCTGGTGTAGACCTTGTCGGTGACGTCGCTGGGCTCGCTGACCCCCACAGAGTTGATGGCCCGGACGCGGATCACGTATTTCTTGTCGGCCTTGATGCCGTCGTCGATGCGGAAGGAGAGCTCTTTGACGGGGCGGGTGTTCACCCTCAGCCACTTGAGCTCGGGCCGCGCCTCCGCCACCTCCACGTGGTACCCGCTCACCGGGCACCCGCCGTCCTTCTGCGGCGGCTTCCAGCTCACGTTGATGTGCTCGCGGCTGGCGTCCACCACGGCCAGCTCCTGTGGGGGGGACGGCACGCCTGCAGGAGACGGGGGGGTTAAACCAGGACTACACCGGGACTAAACCAGGTCTGGGGGTACTCACTGGTGGCGTCCTCGATGGTCAGGACCACCGTGGGCTCGGACGGCTCGCCCACGCCGGCCTGGTTCTCGGCACGGACCTGGAACTGAACCTCTGACCCTTCGTCCACGTCCACCACCTTAAACTGAGTCTGACGGTCCGGAGTCTTACAGCACTTCAGCCAACGGGTGCCCAGCTTCTCCTTCTTCTCAATCACGTACCTGAGGAGGAGGGGAGGAGGGGGGGGGGGGAGGAGAGGAGGAGGAGGGGGAGAGGAGGGGGAGGGGGAGAGGAGGGGGAGGGGAGGAGAGGAGAGAGGAGGAGGAGAGGAGGAGGAGAGGAGAGGAGGAGAGAGAGGGGGAGAGGAGAGGAGGGGGAGGGGAGGAGAGGAGAGAGGAGAGAGAGGGGGAGAGGAGAGGAGGGGGAGGGGAGGAGGAAGGGAGGAGGGGGAGAGGAGGGGGAGGAGAGGAGGAGGGGAGGAGGAGGGGAGGAGGGGGAGGAGAGGAGGAGAGGAGAGGAGGAGGGGAGGAGAGGAGAGAGGAGGGGGAGAGGAGGAGGGGAGGAGGAGGGGAGGAGGGGGGGAGGAGGGGAGGAGAGGAGAGAGGAGGGGGAGGAGGGGGAGGAGGGGGAGGAGGGGGAGGAGGGGGAGAGGAGGAGGGGAGGAGAGAGGAGGGGGAGAGGAGGAGGGGAGGAGGGGAGGAGGAGAGGAGGAGGGGAGGAGGAGAGGAGGAGAGGAGGAGAGGAGAGAGGAGAGGAGAGAGGAGAGAGGAGAGGAGGAGAGGAGGAGAGGAGGGGGAGAGGAGGAGGGGAGGAGGGGGAGGAGAGGAGGAGGGGAGGAGGGGGAGGGGGAGGAGGGGGAGGAGAGGAGGAGGAGGGGAGGAGGGGGAGAGGAGAGAGGAGGGGGAGGGGAGGAGGGGAGGAGGGGGAGAGGAGAGAGGAGAGGAGAGAGGAGAGGAGGAGAGGAGGGGGAGAGGAGGAGGGGAGGAGGGGAGGAGGGGGAGGAGAGGAGGAGGAGGGGAGGAGGGGGAGAGGAGAGAGGAGGGGGAGGGGAGGAGGGGAGAGAGAGGGGGAGAGGAGAGAGGAGAGGGGGAGAGAGGAGGAGGACAATAGGAGGAGATGTTAGAGCGAGTCTGGAGCAGCAGCTGTAGTAGTAGTAATAAAGTAGTAGAAGTATCAGTGGTAGTAGTATCAGTAGTAGAAGTATATCAGTAGTAGAAGTATCAGTAGTAGTAGTATCAGTAGTAGAAGTATATCAGTAGTAGAAGTATCAGTAGTAGTAGTATCAGTAGTAGAAGTATCAGTAGTAGAAGTATCAGTAGTAGAAGTATATCAGTAGTAGAAGTATCAGTAGTAGAAGTATCAGTAGTAGTAGTATCAGTAGTAGAAGTATCAGTAGTAGAAGTATATCAGTAGTAGTAGTATCAGTAGAAGTATCAGTAGAAGTATCAGTAGAAGTATCAGTACTATAGTACGTACTTGGTGATGGGCCGTCCTCCGTTGCTCTGTGGAGGCTCCCACTTCAGGTCCACGTGTCTCCTGGTGACCTCCAGCACGGTGAGGGCGTAGGGAGGTCCGGGCGTGGCTGTGGACAGAGACAGGTGAGTCCAGGTGAGTCAGGTGAGACAGGTGAGTCCAGGTGAGACAGGTGAGTCCAGGTGAGACAGGTGAGTCCAGGTGAGACAGGTGAGTCCAGGTGAGACAGGTGAGTCCAGGTGAGTCAGGTGAGACAGGTGAGACAGGTGAGTCCAGGTGAGACAGGTGAGTCCAGGTGAGTCAGGTGAGACAGGTGAGACAGGTGAGTCCAGGTGAGTCCAGGTGAGACAGGTGAGACAGGTGAGTCCAGGTGAGTCCAGGTGAGACAGGTGAGTCCAGGTGAGTCCAGGTGAGACAGGTGAGTCCAGGTGAGACAGGTGAGTCCAGGTGAGACAGGTGAGTCCAGGTGAGTCCAGGTAAGACAGGTGAGTCCAGGTGAGTCCAGGTGAGACAGGTGAGTCCAGGTGAGACAGGTGAGTCTAGGTGAGACAGGTGAGTCCAGGTGAGACAGGTGAGTCCAGGTGAGTCCAGGTGAGACAGGTGAGTCTAGGTGAGACAGGTGAGTCCAGGTGAGACAGGTGAGTCCAGGTGAGACAGGTGAGTCCAGGTAAGACAGGTGAGTCCAGGTGAGACAGGTGAGTCTAGGTGAGACAGGTGAGTCCAGGTGAGACAGGTGAGTCCAGGTGAGTCCAGGTGAGTCCAGGGGACACAGAACGTAACTGTCCCTCAGACGGGTCTTACTGAAGGTGTCTTTGGCGAGCACGGCGTCCTCCAGCTCGCAGAAGTCGGACGTGCCCACGGCGTTCTCCGCGGCTACTCTGAACACGTACAGAGAGCCCTCGTTCAGCGGCGTGACCGAGTACTTCAGCTCCTTCACCGTGGTGTCCACCGCCTGCCACGCCTTCCGCCGCACGTCACGCTTCTCCACCACGTAGTTCGTGATGGGCGAGCCGCCATCGCTGCTCGGAGCCTGCCACTTCAGGTCCGCTGAGGTCTTGGAGATCCCGCTGACCTCCAGCCACTGCGGCGGCGAGGGCACGTCTGCGGAGAGAGGGACTTATTACGGGTAACACTGGGAGTACCCCGAGGAGAGCCAGGATTATGGAGTTACCGGCGGTTGTAAGAATGACCCTGGGACTGGACTAAACATCAGACTTCACAAACTATGTAATAACTACACCTTATTCAGCCTTAATAATGAACAATTCATTAGTAACTAAGACTTAATAACTACTTCACTGCTACAGCCTCACTCATAATGATTAGTTCTTCTTATACTTCACTTAGTCATTGTTGAATAGTTATTAAGGGTTAATCACACTTAACTAATGGCGTGTTCATTAGTAAATAATAACTAGACCTTATTAAGCCTTAATAAATGATGAAGTAAGTGTTAATTCATCATTTATTAAGGCTTAATAAGGTCTAGTTATTATTTATTCCTTTGGCACTAGTTGTTTTGAGACGGTCCAAATCTGCTGAAGGCGATGAGGTGTTTCCTTCTGCAGCAGCCTGTTTGAGTCGGTACTACTGCAGTAGTAGTAGTAGTAGTAGTAGTAGTAGTAGTAGTTACTCACAGAGGCGCTCCTTGCAGACCACCGGCTCGCTGGGCTCGCTGGGCTCGCTCTCGCCCGCCTTGTTGACGGCGCGGACCCTGAAGCTGTACTCCTGTTTCTCCATGAGGTCTTTGAGCTGGTGCTCAGTCTGAGGGATGTCCTCCGCGGCCCGGATCCACTCCTCGGACCCGGCCTTCTGCAGCTCCAGAACGTAGCCCTCGATCTTCGCTCCGCCGTCGTGCTCCGGCCGCGTCCACGTCAGGTCCACCATCGTCTTCCCCACGTCACGCACCACGGGTTTACCGGGCGCCCAGGGCGGGTCTGAGGAGCAGAGGGCGGGTTAGAGAGGGGCTACACTGCACAGGTATTCAGGGTATTTTACCCTAATATGAGTCACTTTAACTTGTGTGGAAGATCTGCCAATGGGATGAATAGTGTCGCACTTAAAAAAAAATAATAATCATTTTAAGCAGAATAAGATCTTTTTCCTTGATTTATGTTCAAAAATGCTTCTCCATTGGTAGACAATCTTACTTGACCTATCCTTATATTGCTTTTTGTATTGCAGGACTAAACCGGGACTAAACCGGGACTAAACCGGGACTAAATCACCCTCCTGCAGCAGCAGCAGGACTGTCCCGTCTCCAGTCTGATTCTGGATCTGTAAAGGTGAAGGAGAAGGTTCTGGTTCTCACCGATGGGGTCTTTGATCAGGACTGGGTCGGTCTCCACGCTGGGTTTTCCGGGTCCAGCCAAGTTCTCGGCCAGGACTCTGAAGCGGTACTTCTTCTTTGTGGGAAGGCCCTTCACCCTGAGGTCACAGAGAGGGTTAGAGTGGGTCTAAAGTGGGTCTCCGGTGGTGTCCTGGATGGTTAGGGTGCTCAGGGTTAGGGGGTTGAAGGGTTTAGGGGTTAGGGAAGTACCTGAAGGTGGTGTCCTTGATGGTTACGGGCTTAGGGTGCTTAGGGTTAGGGGGTTTAGGGGTTTAGGGGTTAGGGAAGTACCTGAAGGTGGTGTCCTTGATGGTTAAGGGCTTAGGGTGGTCAGGGTTAGGGGGTTTAGGGGTTTAGGGGTTAGGGAAGTACCTGAAGGTGGTGTCCTTGATGGTTAAGGGCTTAGGGTGGTCAGGGTTAGGGGGTTTAGGGGTTTAGGGGTTAGGGAAGTACCTGAAGGTGGTGTCCTTGATGGTTACGGGCTTAGGGTGCTCAGGGTTAGGGGGTTGAAGGGTTTAGGGGTTAGGGAAGTACCTGAAGGTGGTGTCCTTGATGGGCAGCTTGTTGCAGCGCAGCCACTTGTCGCTCTCCTGGTCGTACTTCTCCACCCAGTACCCGGTGATGGGGCTGCCTCCGTCCTCGTCTGGCTCGAACCAGGTCAGCGTCACCGCGTCCCGGGCCACGTCTGAGGGGGTCACCCTGGTGGGGGATCCGGGCGGGTCTGCGGAGGAGAGACGGTCAGATCCAAACATTTGAGTAAAACTGACTTTGAAATATGTGACGAGAACCCGACAAAAAAAAAAAGGAGGAACAATCTTTTGCAAGTCTTAGCTTTCAAATTGAAATTGAAATAGTCTCAGCGTGGAAGCTCTCACCGAAGCTGTACTTGGCGATGATGGGCGTGTGCTCTGCGGGCGCTCCGATGCCGTACTGGTTCTCCGCGCTGATCCTGAACAGGTACTCCTTGAGCGATGTGAGCTTGGTGGCGGTGAAGGTGGTGTGCTTCACGGTGGCCGACAGCTTCACCCATTCCTCTTTGTCTGTCTGACGGCTCTCCACGATGTAGTTGGTGATGGCGGAGCCGCCGTCGTCGCGCGGCGGGTTCCACGCCAGCACGCAGCCCTCGCTCGTGATGTCGGAGATGTCGAAGGCCGCGGGGGGGCCGGGTTTGTCTGGGGACGAGGAACGCCAACAATCACAGGCAGAACTTTAAAACGACTCAGATATTTAACCTCATTTTAACCATAAAAACATCTGCAGTGGAACAAGGATTTTTTAAAGTACATATTATTATAAAAAGGGAGATTCATGAGGCTGCGTTAACGGCGTTCTGTCTTTGATGACGCGAGACGAGAGGGAAATAAAACATTGGAAAAAACAAGTAAAAAAATTTCCTGAAATTTGGAAAAAAATGTCAAAGTTTGAACAGGAAAAATCAAGTTCCCCAGATCTCATACCCAGGATGTTGGGTTAGGGTTGGGTAAGGGTTGGGTAAGGGTTGGGTCAGGGTTGGGTCAGGGTTAGGTCTCACACATTCGTACCCAGGATGTTGGGTCAGGGTTGGGTCAGGGTTAGGTCTCACACATTCGTACCCAGGATGTTGGGTCAGGGTTGGGTCAGGGTTGGGTCAGGGTTAGGGCCAGGGTAGGGTCAGGGTTAGGGCCAGGGTTGGGTCAGGGTTAGGGCTAGGTCTCACACATTCGTACCCAGGATGTTGGGTCAGGGTTGGGTCAGGGTTAAGGCCAGGGTAGGGTCAGGGTTAGGTCTCACACATTCGTACCCAGGATGTTGGGTCAGGGTTGGGTCAGGGTTGGGTTAGGGTTGGGTCAGGGTTAGGGCCAGGGTAGGGTCAGGGTTAGGGCCAGGGTTGGGTCAGGGTTAGGGCCAGGGTTGGGTCAGGGTTAGGTCTCACACATTCGTACCCAGGATGTTGGGTCAGGGTTGGGTTAGGGTTGGGTCAGGGTTAGGGCCAGGGTAGGGTCAGGGTTAGGGCCAGGGTTGGGTCAGGGTTAGGGCCAGGGTTGGGTCAGGTCAGGGTTAGGTCTCACACATTCGTACCCAGGATGTTGGGTCAGGGTTGGGTCAGGGTTGGGTCAGGGTTATGGCCAGGGTAGGGTCAGGGTTAGGGCCAGGGTTGGGTCAGGGTTAGGGCCAGGGTTGGGTCAGGGTTAGGGCCAGGGTTAGGTCTCACACATTCGTACCCAGGATGTTGGGTCAGGGTTGGGTCAGGTCAGGGTTAGGTCTCACACATTCGTACCCAGGATGTTGGGTCAGGGTTGGGTCAGGGTAGGGTCAGGGTTGGGTCTCACACATTCGTACCCAGGATGTTGGGTTAGGGTTGGGTCAGGGTTAGGTCTCACACATTCGTACCCAGGATGTTGGGTCAGGGTTGGGTCAGGGTTGGGTCAGGTCAGGGTTAGGTCTCACACATTCGTACCCAGGATGTTGACGTCCACGGTGGCGGTGGCGCGGCCGCAGGTGTTGACGGCCTCGATGATGTAGGTGGAGGTGTCTCCTCTCGTGGTGTTGGCGATGCTCAGTTTGCTCATTCCCGGTGCCGTCTCCATGGCGATGCGGTCGTCTGCGTGCAGCACCTGGTCGGCCTTGGTCCATTTGATCCTGGGGTCGGGTTTTCCAGAGACCTCAGCCGGGAGCTCGATCTTAGAGCCGGCGCGAGCCGTCAGCCCGGCCAGAAGCTTCACGTCCAGCTGGATCTCAGGAGGCTCTGAGGGAGCGGAGAGAGACCGAGGTTAGACCGAGGAGAGACCGGGTTAAGACCTGGGTTAGACTGAGGAGAGACCGAGGAGAGACCGAGGAGAGACCGAAGAGAGACCGAGGAGAGACCGGGTTAGACTGAGGAGAGACCAAGGAGAGACCGGGTTAAGACCTGGGTTAGACTGAGGAGAGACCGAGGAGAGACCGGGTTAAGACCTGGGTTAGACTGAGGAGAGACCGAGGAGAGACCGAAGAGAGACCGAGGAGAGACCGAGGAGAGACCGAAGAGAGACCGAGGAGAGACCGGGTTAGACTGAGGAGAGACCAAGGAGAGACCGGGTTAAGACCTGGGTTAGACTGAGGAGAGACCGAGGAGAGACCGGGTTAAGACCTGGGTTAGACTGAGGAGAGACCGAGGAGAGACCGGGTTAAGACCTGGGTTAGACTGAGGAGAGACCGAGGAGAGACCGGGTTAAGACCTGGGTTAGACTGAGGAGAGACCGAGGAGAGACCGAAGAGAGACAGAGGAGAGACCGGGTTAGACTGAGGAGAGACCAAGGAGAGACCGGGTTAAGACCTGGGTTAGACTGAGGAGAGACCGAGGAGAGACCGGGTTAAGACCTGGGTTAGACTGAGGAGAGACCGGGTTAAGACCTGGGTTAGACTGAGGAGAGACCGAGGAGAGACCGGGTTAAGACCTGGGTTAGACTGAGGAGAGACCGAGGAGGAGGAGAGACCGAGGAGAGACCGTTAAGCTAAAGGACTAAAGTTGAGCTAAACCAGGACTAAAGTTAAGCTAAACCAGGGCTAAAGTTGAGCTAAACCAGGGCTAAAGTTGAGCTAATCCAGGGCTAAAGTTGAGCTAAACCAGGGCTAAAGCAGGACTAAGGCGGGCCTCACCTCTGGCGTCCACGGCCTGGATCTCGTCGGTGGCGCGGCAGGGGTTGCTGGCGCCCAGTCTGTTCATGGCACGGACTCTGTAGGCGTACCACTGGCCCTCAATGAGACCTGGCACCTGGAACCTGCAGAGGAAGGACAGCTTTAAATACGGGCACTCGGTGAGTATGGGGTACTCTGTGATTTATAAGGGGTACTCTGTGGTTTATAAGGGGTCCTTTGCATGTGTGGAGCACGTACTTGAGCTCGGGGATGGGGTCTCCACA
Source organism: Proterorhinus semilunaris (assembly GCA_021464625.1). Lineage (NCBI taxonomy): Eukaryota > Metazoa > Chordata > Actinopteri > Gobiiformes > Gobiidae > Proterorhinus > Proterorhinus semilunaris. The sequence goes on along the minus strand of CM038353.1, from coordinate 529,785 downwards.
CGGCTCCCACTTGTCGGTGCCTCTCATACACTTGTCCACGATATAGCCCTTCAGAGGAGCGCCCCCGTCGTACTTCGGAGGCTCCCACAGCAAAAAGATGGACTTGGCCGTCTTGTCCCTCCACTTCAAGTTCTCAGGGGGGTCCGGGACGGCTGCGGGCGGAGGAACGGTCAAGGGTTATAGGGTCTCAGGAGGTTATAGGGTTATGGGGGGTTATGGGGCGGTGCGGGTACTCACTGGCTGGAGACGACACGTTGACCGGCTCGTCAATGTAGGCGGGCTCTCCGGGGCCGCACTTGTTGCAGGCCATGACGCTGAAGAGATACTCCTTGCCCTCCATCACGTCGGTCACCGTGTGCTCCAGGTCCATCACTCCCGTGGCCACCTGCGACAGCGAGGAGGTACTCAGCAAACTCTCCTCCACATAACGTGGTCTGATCCTCAACACCAGGCTTAAACACTTTCCTTTGGTGCTTCAGCTTTGATATTTATGTGTGAAGATAAAGTCTTTATAAGATAGTTTTCCTGGAGCGCCACCTGCAGGCGGCTGTGGGAAAGACTTGGTACAAACTTTGGATTTCACTGACAGCCAAAGACTCATTTTACGGTTAATCTTTGGCCTGTTCTGAGAGTTCTGGTGAGGTTTTAGCGTGTGTTTTAACGTGTGTTTTAGCGTGTGTTTTAGCGTGTGTTTTAGCGTGTGTTTTAACGTGTGTGTTTTAGCGTGTGTTTTAGCGTGTGTTTTAGCGTGTGTGTTTTAGCGTGTGTTTTAGCGTGTGTTTTAGCGTGTGTGTTTTAGCGTGTGTTTTAGCGTGTGTTTTAACGTGTGTTTTAGCGTGTGTTTTAACGTGTGTTTTAACGTGTGTTTTAGCGTGTGTTTTAGCGTGTGTTCTAGCGTGTGTTTTAGCGTGTGTTTTAACGTGTGTGTTTTAGCGTGTGTTTTAACGTGTGTGTTTTAGTGTGTGTTTTAGTGTGTGTTTTAGCGTGTGTTTTAGCGTGTGTGTTTTAGCGTGTGTTTTAGCGTGTGTTTTAACGTGTGTGTTTTAGCGTGTGTTTTAGCGTGTGTTCTAGCGTGTGTTTTAGCGTGTGTTTTAGCATGTGTTTTAGCGTGTGTTTTAACGTGTGTTCTAGCGTGTGTTTTAGCGTGTGTTTAAGCGTGTGTTTTAACGTGTGTGTTTTAGCGTGTGTTTTAGCGTGTGTTTTAGCGTGTGTTTTAACGTGTGTGTTTTAGCGTGTGTTTTAGCGTGTGTTTTAGCGTGTGTGTTTTAGCGTGTGTTTTGGCGTGTGTTCTAGTGTGTGTTTTAGCGTGTGTTTTAACGTGTGTTTTAGCGTGTGTTTTAGCGTGTGTTTTAGCGTGTGTTTTAGCGTGTGTTGGTGATGTTTTAGCGTGTGTTCTAGCGTGTGTTTTAGCGCGTGTTTTAGCGTGTGTTTTTGCGTGTGTTTTAGCGTGTGTTTTAGCGTGTGTTTTAAGGTGTGTTTTAGCGTGTGTTCTAGCGTGTGTTTTAGCGTGTGTTCTAGCGTGTGTTTTAGCGTGTGTTTTAGCGTGTGTTGGTGATGTTTTAGCGTGTGTTTTAGCGTGTGTTTTAAGGTGTGTTTTAGCGTGTGTTCTAGCGGGTGTTTTAGCGTGTGTTCTAGCGTGTGTTTTAGCGTGTGTTTTAGCGTGTGTTTTAATGTGTGTTTTAGCGTGTGTTGGTGATGTTTTAGCGTGTGTTTTAGCGTGTGTTTTGGCGTGTGTTTTAATGTGTGTTTTAGCGTGTGTTGGTGATGTTTTAGCGTGTGTTTTAGCGTGTGTTGGTGATGTTTTAGCGTGTGTTTTAGCGTGTGTTTTAACGTGTGTTTTAGCGTGTGTTTTAGCGTGTGTTTTAGCGTGTGTTTTAACGTGTGTTCTAGCGTGTGTTTTGGCGTGTGTTTTAGCGTGTGTTTTAGCGTGTGTTTTAGCGTGTGTTTTAGCGTGTGTTTTGGCGTGTGTTTTAGCGTGTGTTTTAGCGTGTGTTTTAGCGTGTGTTTTAGCGTGTGTTTTGGCGTGTGTTTTAACGTGTGTTTTAACGTGTGTTGGTGATGTTTTAGCGTGTGTTTTAGCGTGTGTTTTAGCGTGTGTTCTAGCGTGTGTTTTAGCGTGTGTTGGTGATGTTTTAGCGTGTGTTTTAGCGTGTGTTTTAGCGTGTGTTTTAGCGTGTGTTTTAGCGTGTGTTGGTGATGTTTTAGCGTGTGTTTTAGCGTGTGTTTTGGCGTGTGTTTTAGCGTGTGTTGGTGATGTTTTAGCGTGTGTTTTGGCGTGTGTTTTAGCGTGTGTTTTAGCGTGTGTTTTAGCGTGTGTTTTAGCGTGTGTTTTAGCGTGTGTTTTGGCGTGTGTTTTAGCGTGTGTTGGTGATGTTTTAGCGTGTGTTTTAGCGTGTGTTTTGGCGTGTGTTTTAGCGTGTGTTTTAGCGTGTGTTTTAGCGTGTGTTTTAGCGTGTGTTTTAGCGTGTGTTTTGGCGTGTGTTTTAGCGTGTGTTGGTGATGTTTTAGCGTGTGTTTTAGCGTGTGTTGGTGATGTTTTAGCGTGTGTTTTAGCGTGTGTTTTGGCGTGTGTTTTAGCGTGTGTTGGTGATGTTTTAGCGTGTGTTTTAGCGTGTGTTTTGGCGTGTGTTTTAGCGTGTGTTGGTGATGTTTTAGCGTGTGTTCTAGCGTGTGTTTTGGCGTGTGTTGGTGATGTTTTAGCGTGTGTTTTAGCGTGTGTTTTGGCGTGTGTTTTAGCGTGTGTTGGTGATGTTTTAGCGTGTGTTTTAGCGTGTGTTTTGGCGTGTGTTTTAGCGTGTGTTGGTGATGTTTTAGCGTGTGTTTTAGCGTGTGTTTTAGCGTGTGTTCTAGCGTGTGTTTTGGCATGTGTTTTAGCGTGTGTTTTAGCGTGTGTTCTAGCGTGTGTTTTAGCGTGTGTTTTAGCGTGTGTTTTGGCGTGTGTTTTAGCGTGTGTTTTGGCGTGTGTTTTAGCGTGTGTTTTAGCGTGTGTTTTAGCGTGTGTTTTGGCGTGTGTTTTAGCGTGTGTTTTGGCGTGTGTTTTAGCGTGTGTTTTGGCGTGTGTTCTAGTGTGTGTTTTAGCGTGTGTTTTAACGTGTGTTTTAGCGTGTGTTTTAGCGTGTGTTTTAGCGTGTGTTGGTGATGTTTTAGCGTGTGTTTTAGCGTGTGTTCTAGCGTGTGTTTTAGCGTGTGTTTTAGCGTGTGTTTTTGCGTGTGTTTTAGCGTGTGTTTTAGCGTGTGTTTTAAGGTGTGTTTTAGCGTGTGTTTTAAGGTGTGTTTTAGCGTGTGTTCTAGCGTGTGTTTTAGCGTGTGTTTTAGCGTGTGTTGGTGATGTTTTAGCGTGTGTTTTAGCGTGTGTTCTAGCGTGTGTTTTAGCGTGTGTTCTAGCGTGTGTTTTAGCGTGTGTTTTAGCATGTGTTTTAGCGTGTGTTTTAACGTGTGTTCTAGCGTGTGTTTTGGCGTGTGTTTTGGCGTGTGTTTTGGCGTGTGTTTTGGCGTGTGTTTTAGCGTGTGTTTTAGCGTGTGTTTTAGCGTGTGTTTTGGCGTGTGTTTTAGCGTGTGTTCTAGCGTGTGTTTTAGCGTGTGTTCTAGCGTGTGTTTTAGCGTGTGTTCTAGCGTGTGTTTTAGCGTGTGTTTTGGCGTGTGTTTTGGCGTGTGTTTTAGCGTGTGTTCTAGCGTGTGTTTTAGCGTGTGTTCTAGCGTGTGTTTTAGCGTGTGTTCTAGCGTGTGTTTTAGCGTGTGTTTTGGCGTGTGTTTTAGCGTGTGTTTTAGCGTGTGTTTTAGCGTGTGTTTCGGCGTGTGTTTTAGCGTGTGTTGGTGATGTTTTAACGTGTGTTTTAGCGTGTGTTTTGGCGTGTGTTTTAGCGTGTGTTTTGGCGTGTGTTTTGGCGTGTGTTTTAGTGTGTGTTTTGGCGTGTGTTTTAGCGTGTGTTTTAGCGTGTGTTTCGGCGTGTGTTTTAGCGTGTGTTTTAGCGTGTGTTGGTGATGTTTTAGCGTGTGTTTTAGCGTGTGTTTTAGCGTGTGTTTTGGCGTATGTTTTGGCGTGTGTTTTAGCGTGTGTTTTGGCGTGTGTTTTGGCGTGTGTTTTAGCGTGTGTTGGTGATGTTTTAGCGTGTGTGTTAGCGTGTGTTTTGGCGTGTGTTTTAGCGTGTGTTTTAGCGTGTGTTTTAGCGTGTGTTTAGCGTGTGTTTAGCGTGTGTTTTAGCGTGTGTTTTAGCGTGTGTTTTAGCGTGTGTTTTGGCGTGTGTTTTAGCGTGTGTTTTAGCGTGTGTTTTAGCGTGTGTTCTAGCGGGTGTTTTAGCGTGTGTTCTAGCGTGTGTTTTAGCGTGTGTTCTAGCGTGTGTTTTAGCGTGTGTTTTAGTATGTGTTCTAGCGTGTGTTTTAGCGTGTGTTTTAGCGTGTGTTTTGGCGTGTGTTTTAGCGTGTGTTTCGGCGTGTGTTTTAGCGTGTGTTGGTGATGTTTTAGCGTGTGTTTTAGCGTGTGTTTTAGCGTGTGTTGGTGATGTTTTAGCGTGTGTTTTAGCGTGTGTTCTAGCGTGTGTTTTAGCGTGTGTTTTAGCGTGTGTTTTGGCGTGTGTTTTAGCGTGTGTTTTAGCGTGTGTTTTAGCGTGTGTTTTAGCGTGTGTTTTAGCGTGTGTTGGTGATGTTTTAGCGTGTGTTTTAGCGTGTGTTTTGGCGTGTGTTTTAGCGTGTGTTGGTGATGTTTTAGCGTGTGTTTTAGCGTGTGTTTTAGCGTGTGTTTTAGCGTGTGTTTTAGCGTGTGTTTTGGCGTGTGTTTTAGCGTGTGTTCTAGCGTGTGTTTTAGCGTGTGTTTTAGCGTGTGTTTTGGCGTGTGTTTTAGCGTGTGTTTTAGCGTGTGTTCTAGCGTGTGTTTTAGCGTGTGTTCTAGCGTGTGTTTTAGCGTGTGTTCTAGCGTGTGTTTTAGCGTGTGTTTTAGCGTGTGTTCTAGCGTGTGTTTTAGCGTGTGTTTTAGCGTGTGTTTTGGCGTGTGTTTTGGCGTGTGTTTTAGCGTGTGTTTTAGCGTGTGTTTTGGCGTGTGTTTTAACGTGTGTTCTAGCGTGTGTTTTGGCATGTGTTTTAGCGTGTGTTTTAGCGTGTGTTCTAGCGTGTGTTTTAGCGTGTGTTTTAGCGTGTGTTTTGGCGTGTGTTTTAGCGTGTGTTTTGGCGTGTGTTTTAGCGTGTGTTTTAGCGTGTGTTTTAGCGTGTGTTTTGGAGTGTGTTTTAGCGTGTGTTTTGGCGTGTGTTTTAGCGTGTGTTTTGGCGTGTGTTCTAGTGTGTGTTTTAGCGTGTGTTTTAACGTGTGTTTTAGCGTGTGTTTTAGCGTGTGTTGGTGATGTTTTAGTGTGTGTTTTAGCGTGTGTTTTAGCGTGTGTTTTAGCGTGTGTTGGTGATGTTTTAGCGTGTGTTCTAGCGTGTGTTTTAGCGTGTGTTTTAGCGTGTGTTTTTGCGTGTGTTTTAGCGTGTGTTTTAGCGTGTGTTTTAAGGTGTGTTTTAAGGTGTGTTTTAGCGTGTGTTCTAGCGTGTGTTTTAGCGTGTGTTTTAGCGTGTGTTGGTGATGTTTTAGCGTGTGTTTTAGCGTGTGTTTTAGCGTGTGTTCTAGCGTGTGTTTTAGCGTGTGTTTTAGCGTGTGTTCTAGCGTGTGTTTTAGCGTGTGTTTTAGCATGTGTTTTAGCATGTGTTTTAGCGTGTGTTTTAACGTGTGTTCTAGCGTGTGTTTTGGCGTGTGTTTTGGCGTGTGTTTTGGCGTGTGTTTTAGCGTGTGTTTTAGCGTGTGTTTTAGCGTGTGTTTTAGCGTGTGTTTTGGCGTGTGTTTTGGCGTGTGTTTTAGCGTGTGTTCTAGCGTGTGTTTTAGCGTGTGTTCTAGCGTGTGTTTTAGCGTGTGTTCTAGCGTGTGTTTTAGCGTGTGTTTTGGCGTGTGTTTTAGCGTGTGTTTTAGCGTGTGTTTTAGCGTGTGTTTTAGCGTGTGTTTTAGCGTGTGTTTTAGAGTGTGTTTTAGAGTGTGTTCTAGCGTGTGTTTTAGCGTGTGTTTTAGCGTGTGTTTTGGCGTGTGTTTTAGCATGTGTTTTAGCGTGTGTTCTAGCGTGTGTTTCGGCGTGTGTTTTAGCGTGTGTTGGTGATGTTTTAACGTGTGTTTTAGCGTGTGTTTTGGCGTGTGTTTTAGCGTGTGTTTTGGCGTGTGTTTTAGTGTGTGTTTTGGCGTGTGTTTTAGCGTGTGTTTTAGCGTGTGTTTCGGCGTGTGTTTTAGCGTGTGTTTTAGCGTGTGTTGGTGATGTTTTAGCGTGTGTTTTAGCGTGTGTTTTAGCGTGTGTTTTGGCGTATGTTTTAGCGTGTGTTTTAGCGTGTGTTTTAGCGTGTGTTTTGGCGTGTGTTTTAGCGTGTGTTGGTGATGTTTTAGCGTGTGTTTTAGCGTGTGTTTTGGCGTGTGTTTTAGCGTGTGTTCTAGCGTGTGTTTTAGCGTGTGTTTTAGCGTGTGTTTTGGCGTGTGTTTTAGCGTGTGTTTTGGCGTGTGTTTTAGCGTGTGTTCTAGCGTGTGTTTTAGCGTGTGTTTTAGCGTGTGTTTTGGCGTGTGTTTTAGCGTGTGTTTTAGCGTGTGTTTTAGCGTGTGTTCTAGCGGGTGTTTTAGCGTGTGTTCTAGCGTGTGTTTTAGCGTGTGTTCTAGCGTGTGTTTTAGCGTGTGTTTTAGCATGTGTTCTAGCGTGTGTTTTAGCGTGTGTTTTAGCGTGTGTTTTGGCGTGTGTTTTAGCGTGTGTTTCGGCGTGTGTTTTAGCGTGTGTTGGTGATGTTTTAGCGTGTGTTTTAGCGTGTGTTTTAGCGTGTGTTGGTGATGTTTTAGCGTGTGTTTTAGCGTGTGTTCTAGCGTGTGTTTTAGCGTGTGTTTTAGCGTGTGTTTTGGCGTGTGTTTTAGCGTGTGTTTTAGCGTGTGTTTTAGCGTGTGTTTTAGCGTGTGTTTCGGCGTGTGTTTTAGCGTGTGTTGGTGATGTTTTAGCGTGTGTTTTAGCGTGTGTTTTAGCGTGTGTTTTAGCGTGTGTTGGTGATGTTTTAGCGTGTGTTTTAGCGTGTGTTTTGGCGTGTGTTTTAGCGTGTGTTGGTGATGTTTTAGCGTGTGTTTTAGCGTGTGTTTTAGCGTGTGTTTTAGCGTGTGTTTTGGCGTGTGTTTTAGCGTGTGTTCTAGCGTGTGTTTTAGCGTGTGTTTTAGCGTGTGTTTTGGCGTGTGTTTTAGCGTGTGTTTTAGCGTGTGTTCTAGCGTGTGTTTTAGCGTGTGTTCTAGCGTGTGTTTTAGCGTGTGTTCTAGCGTGTGTTTTAGCGTGTGTTTTAGCGTGTGTTCTAGCGTGTGTTTTAGCGTGTGTTTTAGCGTGTGTTTTGGCGTGTGTTTTAGCGTGTGTTTCGGCGTGTGTTTTAGCGTGTGTTTTAGCGTGTGTTCTAGCGTGTGTTGGTGATGTTTTAGCGTGTGTTTTAGCGTGTGTTTTGGCGTGTGTTTTAGCGTGTGTTGGTGATGTTTTAGCGTGTGTTTTAGCGTGTGTTTTAGCGTGTGTTTTAGCGTGTGTTGGTGATGTTTTAGCGTGTGTTTTAGCGTGTGTTCTAGCGTGTGTTTTAGCGTGTGTTTTAGCGTGTGTTTTGGCGTGTGTTTTAGCGTGTGTTTTGGCGTGTGTTTTAGCGTGTGTTGGTGATGTTTTAGCGTGTGTTTTAGCGTGTGTTTTAGCGTGTGTTGGTGATGTTTTAGCGTGTGTTTTAGCGTGTGTTTTGGCGTGTGTTTTAGCGTGTGTTTTGGCGTGTGTTTTAGCGTGTGTTTTAGCGTGTGTTTTGGCGTGTGTTTTAGCGTGTGTTGGTGATGTTTTAGCGTGTGTTGGTGATGTTTTAGCGTGTGTTTTAGCGTGTGTTTTAGCGTGTGTTTTAGCGTGTGTTTTAGCGTGTGTTTTGGCGTGTGTTTTAGCGTGTGTTCTAGCGGGTGTTTTAGCGTGTGTTCTAGCGTGTGTTTTAGCGTGTGTTGGTGATGTTTTAGCGTGTGTTTTAGCGTGTGTTCTAGCGTGTGTTTTAACGTGTGTTTTAGCATGTGTTCTAGCGTGTGTTTTAGCGTGTGTTTTAGCGTGTGTTTTGGCGTGTGTTTTAGCGTGTGTTTCGGCGTGTGTTTTAGCGTGTGTTGGTGATGTTTTAGCGTGTGTTTTAGCGTGTGTTTTAGCGTGTGTTGGTGATGTTTTAGCGTGTGTTTTAGCGTGTGTTTTAGCGTGTGTTTTGGCGTGTGTTTTAGCGTGTGTTTTGGCGTGTGTTTTAGCGTGTGTTTCGGCGTGTGTTTTAGCGTGTGTTTTAGCGTGTGTTTTAGCGTGTGTTTTAGCATGTGTTTTAGCGTGTGTTGGTGATGTTTTAGCGTGTGTTTTAGCGTGTGTTTTGGCGTGTGTTTTAGCGTGTGTTGGTGATGTTTTAGCGTGTGTTTTAGCGTGTGTTTTGGCGTGTGTTTTAGCGTGTGTTCTAGCGTGTGTTTTAGCGTGTGTTTTAGCGTGTGTTTTAGCGTGTGTTGGTGATGTTTTAGCGTGTGTTTTAGCGTGTGTTTTAGCGTGTGTTTTAGCGTGTGTTTTAGCGTGTGTTGGTGATGTTTTAGCGTGTGTTTTAGCGTGTGTTTTGGCGTGTGTTTTAGCGTGTGTTTTAGCGTGTGTTTTGGCGTGTGTTTTAGCGTGTGTTGGTGATGTTTTAGCGTGTGTTTTAGCGTGTGTTCTAGCGTGTGTTTTAGCGTGTGTTTTAGCGTGTGTTCTAGCGTGTGTTTTAGCGTGTGTTGGTGATGTTTTAGCGTGTGTTTTAGCGTGTGTTCTAGCGTGTGTTTTAACGTGTGTTTTAGCATGTGTTCTAGCGTGTGTTTTAGCGTGTGTTTTAGCGTGTGTTTTGGCGTGTGTTTTAGCGTGTGTTTCGGCGTGTGTTTTAGCGTGTGTTGGTGATGTTTTAGCGTGTGTTTTAGCGTGTGTTTTAGCGTGTGTTGGTGATGTTTTAGCGTGTGTTTTAGCGTGTGTTTTAGCGTGTGTTTTGGCGTGTGTTTTAGCGTGTGTTTTGGCGTGTGTTTTAGCGTGTGTTTCGGCGTGTGTTTTAGCGTGTGTTTCGGCGTGTGTTTTAGCGTGTGTTTTAGCGTGTGTTTTAGCGTGTGTTTTAGCGTGTGTTTTAGCATGTGTTTTAGCGTGTGTTGGTGATGTTTTAGCGTGTGTTTTAGCGTGTGTTTTGGCGTGTGTTTTAGCGTGTGTTGGTGATGTTTTAGCGTGTGTTTTAGCGTGTGTTTTAGCGTGTGTTTTAGCGTGTGTTGGTGATGTTTTAGCGTGTGTTTTAGCGTGTGTTTTGGCGTGTGTTTTAGCGTGTGTTGGTGATGTTTTAGCGTGTGTTTTAGCGTGTGTTTTGGCGTGTGTTTTAGCGTGTGTTCTAGCGTGTGTTTTAGCGTGTGTTTTAGCGTGTGTTTTGGCGTGTGTTTTAGCGTGTGTTTTAGCGTGTGTTTTAGCGTGTGTTTTAGCGTGTGTTTTAGCGTGTGTTGGTGATGTTTTAGCGTGTGTTTTAGCGTGTGTTTTGGCGTGTGTTTTAGCGTGTGTTGGTGATGTTTTAGCGTGTGTTTTAGCGTGTGTTTTAGCGTGTGTTTTGGCGTGTGTTTTAGCGTGTGTTGGTGATGTTTTAGCGTGTGTTTTAGCGTGTGTTCTAGCGTGTGTTTTAGCATGTGTTTTAGCGTGTGTTTCGGCGTGTGTTTTAGCGTGTGTTGGTGATGTTTTAGCGTGTGTTTTAGCGTGTGTTTTGGCGTGTGTTTTAGCGTGTGTTCTAGCGTGTGTTTTAGCGTGTGTTTTAGCGTGTGTTTTGGCGTGTGTTTTAGCGTGTGTTTTAGCGTGTGTTTTAGCGTGTGTTTTAGCGTGTGTTCTAGCGTGTGTTTTAGCGTGTGTTCTAGCGTGTGTTTTAGCGTGTGTTCTAGCGTGTGTTTTAGCGTGTGTTTTAGCGTGTGTTCTAGCGTGTGTTTTAGCGTGTGTTTTAGCGTGTGTTTTAGCGTGTGTTTTAGCGTGTGTTTTAGCGTGTGTTGGTGATGTTTTAGCGTGTGTTTTAGCGTGTGTTCTAGCGTGTGTTTTAGCGTGTGTTCTAGCGTGTGTTTTAGCGTGTGTTTTAGCGTGTGTTTTAGCGTGTGTTTTAGCGTGTGTTTTGGCGTGTGTTTTAGCGTGTGTTTTAGCGTGTGTTGGTGATGTTTTAGCGTGTGTTGGTGATGTTTTAGCGTGTGTTTTGGCGTATGTTTTAGCGTGTGTTTTAGCGTGTGTTTTAGCGTGTGTTTTAGCGTGTGTTTTGGCGTGTGTTTTAGCGTGTGTTGGTGATGTTTTAGCGTGTGTTTTAGCGTGTGTTCTAGCGTGTGTTTTAGCATGTGTTTTAGCATGTGTTTTAGCGTGTGTTTTAGCGTGTGTTTCGGCGTGTGTTTTAGCGTGTGTTGGTGATGTTTTAGCGTGTGTTCTAGCGTGTGTTTTAGCGTGTGTTCTAGCGTGTGTTTTAGCGTGTGTTGGTGATGTTTTAGCGTGTGTTTTAGCGTGTGTTTTAGCGTGTGTTTTAGCGTGTGTTTTAGCGTGTGTTTTAGCGTGTGTTGGTGATGTTTTAGCGTGTGTTTTAGCGTGTGTTTTGGCGTGTGTTTTAGCGTGTGTTGGTGATGTTTTAGCGTGTGTTTTAGCGTGTGTTTTGGCGTGTGTTTTAGCGTGTGTTTTAGCGTGTGTTTTAGCGTGTGTTTTAGCGTGTGTTTTAGCGTGTGTTGGTGATGTTTTAGCGTGTGTTTTAGCGTGTGTTGGTGATGTTTTAGCGTGTGTTTTAGCGTGTGTTTTGGCGTGTGTTTTAGCGTGTGTTGGTGATGTTTTAGCGTGTGTTTTAGCGTGTGTTTTGGCGTGTGTTTTAGCGTGTGTTGGTGATGTTTTAGCGTGTGTTTTAGCGTGTGTTTTGGCGTGTGTTTTAGCGTGTGTTGGTGATGTTTTAGCGTGTGTTCTAGCGTGTGTTTTGGCGTGTGTTCAGGACTCACTTTAGCCCACGTCTTCCGGGACACCTCTCTCTTCTCGATCTGGTAGTGCGTGACGGGGCTGCCGCCGTCGTGTTCTGGCGCCTCCCACTGCATGTGCACGTGTTGGCGTGTGACCTCGGCGACCTTCAGGTCTTTGGGGGCGCTCGGGGCGGCTGCAGACGGACAGACGTAAAGGTTAAATGGCGCCCGCGGACTCCGGAACTCTCCTAAAGCGCCGGCGTCTCACCGATCACGTTGACCTCCACGTCGCCCGTGACGTAGCTCACGTCGTTCTCCAGCGTCAGCGAGTACGTGCCTTTGTCGGGGCGCACGCTCGGCGCCACCGTCAGCTCGGTGTAGGTGGGTTTGGTTACCATGGTGACGCGGTCCTGGTCCGGACGCAGCTCCTGCTCGCCGAAGGACCAGCGGGCCGTGGGCGTGGGGTACCCGCCCAGGGGCACTCTGATGATGAGGGGCTGCGGCACGATCACCTCCAGCCCGTTACGGAAGGCGCTCAGGTCCAGAGAGGGCGCCACTGGTGGACGGGAGGGGAATGACATCAGAAACCATTCAGGACGTTGATATAAAGTCAAACAGCTACAGAAACGTGACGAACACAAGTGCGGAGTCTGTGAGGTGTCCCGTACCGTGTGGGTCGTCGGCCAGCAGGGGGCCCACTGGCTCCGACGGCTCTGAGACTCCGGCGGCGTTTTCCGCTTTCACCCTGAAGAAGTATTTCTGCTGCGACTTCAGCGAGCTCACCTGGAACACACACAGTACTCTTACCCTGTAGCTCAGGGGGGGGGGGGCACAGTACTCTTACCCTGTAGCTCAGGGGGGGGGGGCACAGTACTCTTACCCTGTAGCTCAGGGGGGGGGCACAGTACTCTTACCCTGTAGCTCAGGGGGGGGGGGGGGCACAGTACTCTTACCCTGTAGCTCAGGTCGGGGCACATCTTGGCGTTCAGGCGTTGCCAGTTCTCCGCCCCCTCGTCGCACTTCTCGATGATGTAACCGGTGATCAAGCTGCCGCCGTTAGAGGCCGGCGTCTCCCAGGTCAGCGTCACGCCGGAGCGAGTCAGGTCGCTCTGGTTCAGGTTCAGGGGGGGGCTGGGCCGGTCTGCGGAGGGAGGGGTATGAGGGTTATGTCACAGTAAAGGCTCTGAGGGGTATGAGGGTTATGTCACAGGGGTATGAGGGGTATGTCACAGGGGTATGAGGATTATGACTCACCGATGGGGTCCATGATCTTCACGGGTTTGGTGGCGGCGCTGGGACGTCCCGCTCCCGCCTTGTTCTCGGCGCGGACTCTGAAGATGTACTCCTTGTTCTCCACCACGTCGTTGAGCGAGGCGGAGCGTTCGGCGGCGCCCGTCACCAGGGCCGCCTCCCACTTCACTGACGTGCGGTCGCGCAACTCGATGACGTACGCCGTGACCTCGGAGCCGCCGTCCGACAGAGGAGGCTCCCAGCACACGGTGGCGCCGAAGCGGTTCACCGTCGACACGTGCACGTTCTGAGGCGCGTCCGGCACGTCTACGCAGAGAGGGAGGAGTCAGAGAGAGGGAGGAGTCAGCGGGGAGGAGTCAGAGAGAGGGAGGAGTCAGAGAGAGGGGAGGAGTCAGAGAGAGGGGAGGAGTCAGAGAGAGGGAGCAGTTAGAGAGGGGAGGAGTCAGAGAGGGGAGGAGTCAGCGGGGAGGAGTCAGAGAGAGGGAGGAGTGAGAGGGGAGGAGTTAGAGAGGGGAGGAGTCAGAGAGAGGGAGGAGTCAGCGGGGAGGAGTCAGAGAGAGGGAGGAGTCAGAGGGGAGGAGTCAGAGAGGGAGGAGTCAGAGAGAGGGAGGAGTCAGAGAGAGAGAGGGGAGGAGTCAGAGAGAGAGAGGGGAGGAGTCAGAGAGAGGGAGGAGTCAGAGGGGAGGAGTCAGAGAGAGGGAGGAGTCAGAGAGGGGAGGAGTCAGAGAGAGGGAGGAGTTAGAGGGCAGGAGTCAGAGAGAGGGGAGGAGTCAGAGGGGAGGAGTCAGAGAGAGGGAGGAGTCAGAGAGGGGAGGAGTCAGAGAGAGGGAGGAGTTAGAGGGCAGGAGTCAGAGAGAGGGAGGAGTTAGAGGGGAGGAGTCAGAGAGAGGGAGGAGTCAGAGAGAGAGGGAGGAGTCAGAGGGGGGAGGAGTCAGAGAGAGGGAGGAGTCAGAGAGAGGGAGGAGTCAGAGAGGGAGGAGTCAGAGGGGAGGAGTCAGAGAGAGGGAGGAGTCAGAGAGGGGAGGAGTCAGAGAGAGGGAGGAGTTAGAGGGCAGGAGTCAGAGAGAGGGGGGAGTTAGAGGGGAGGAGTCAGAGAGAGGGAGGAGTCAGAGAGAGAGGGAGGAGTCAGAGGGGGGGAGGAGTCAGAGAGAGGGAGGAGTCAGAGAGGGGAGGAGTCAGAGAGGGGAGGAGTCAGAGGGCAGGAGTCAGAGAGAGGGAGGAGTTAGAGGGGAGGAGTCAGAGAGAGGGAGGAGTCAGAGGGCAGGAGTAAGAGAGAGGGAGGAGTCAGAGGGATTTTCATTTTTTCATCGCTCACACTTTAACATCATAGATTCAACATTATCTGTGGTTTCTTCTGATCAGAGGAGGAAATCTGAGCCCAAATGGAAAATTAGCCATTTCGTATATTACGTTTTTGTACATTTTCCTCTTGGCTGTAAAATAGTAAAATATTGTGATATTTTGTCGTTTTGTGCAGAACAGAAGTGGATAAACATAAGTTTGAACATAAGGGTTAATCCTAATGTGACCGTCCCGGGACGTCCTGCGTGTACATGTGACCGTCCCGGGACGTCCTGCGTGTACATGTGACCGTCCCGGGACGTCCTGCGTGTACATGTGACCGTCCCGGGACGTCCTGCGTGTACATGTGACCGTCCCGGGACGTCCTGCGTGTACATGTGACCGTCCCGGGACGTCCTGCGTGTACATGTGACCGTCCCGGGACGTCCTGCGTGTACATGTGACCGTCCCGGGACGTCCTGCGTGTACATGTGACCGTCCCGGGACGTCCTGCGTGTACATGTGACCGTCCCGGGACGTCCTGCGTGTACATGTGACCGTCCCGGGACGTCCTGCGTGTACATGTGACCGTCCCGGGACGTCCTGCGTGTACATGTGACCGTCCCGGGACGTCCTGCGTGTACATGTGACCGTCCCGGGACGTCCTGCGTGTACATGTGACCGTCCCGGGACGTCCTGCGTGTACATGTGACCGTCCCGGGACGTCCTGCGTGTACATGTGACCGTCCCGGGACGTCCTGCGTGTACATGTGACGTACCGAACTTGTTCTTGGGCTGCACGGCGTCCTCGAGGGCGGAGCTTGGCCCGGTGCCCACGCGGTTCCGGGCGCTGACCCTGAACAGGTAGAACAGGTCTCGGTTGAGCCCGGACACGCAGTACTCGGGGGCGTCGGCTCGGTCTGTGGCCACGGTCCAGGTCTTCCTCTTCACGTCACGGCGCTCCACCACGTACGCCGTGATCTTAGCGCCACCGTCTGACTCCGGCTCCTCCCACGCCAGGCTGACCTCGCCCTCCGCCGTGTCCACCACCCGCAGGGCCTTCACGGGGCCCGGGACGTCTGAGGGGCCAAGGGCCAGAGCGTTAGGGCCACTACACATATTATCTAGATTCATTGGAAGGCTCAAACTGAGCGTAATATTTTAAAAACTGTGCTTGATATTTCGTTTTTGTCGGAACCAAAGCACAGAGCGTAAAGTCTACACCCTAAAGTCCCTAAAGTCTAAAGTCCCTAAAGTCTAAAGTCTAAAGTCCCTAAAGTCTAAAGTCTAAAGTCCCTAAAGTCTAAAGTCTAAAGTCCCTAAAGTCTAAAGTCTAAAGTCCCTAAAGTCTAAAGTCTAAAGTCCCTAAAGTCTAAAGTCCATAAAGTCTAAAGTCTAAAGTCCCTAAAGTCTAAAGTCTAAAGTCCCTAAAGTCTAAAGTCTAAAGTCTAAAGTCTAAAGTCCCTAAAGTCTAAAGTCCCTAAAGTCTAAAGTCTAAAGTCCCTAAAGTCTAAAGTCTAAAGTCCCTAAAGTCTAAAGTCCCTAAAGTCTAAAGTCCCTAAAGTCTAAAGTCTAAAGTCCCTAAAGTCTAAAGTCCCTAAAGTCTAAAGTCTAAAGTCCCTAAAGTCTAAAGTCTAAAGTCCCTAAAGTCTAAAGTCTACAGTCTCTAAAGTCTAAAGTCTAAAGTCCCTAAAGTCTAAAGTCCCTAAAGTCTAAAGTCTAAAGTCCCTAAAGTCTAAAGTCTAAAGTCCCTAAAGTCTAAAGTCTAAAGTCTAAAGTCCCTAAAGTCTAAAGTCCCTAAAGTCTAAAGTCTAAAGTCCCTAAAGTCTAAAGTCTAAAGTCCCTAAAGTCTAAAGTCTACAGTCTCTAAAGTCTAAAGTCTAAAGTCCCTAAAGTCTAAAGTCTAAAGTCCCTAAAGTCTAAAGTCTACAGTCTCTAAAGTCTAAAGTCTAAAGTCTAAAGTCCCTAAAGTCTACAGTCTCTAAAGTCTAAACCCTAAAGTCCCTAAAGTCCCTAAAGTCTAAAGTCCCTAAAGTCTAAAGTCTAAAGTCCCTAAAGTCTAAAGTCCCTAAAGTCTAAAGTCTACAGTCTCTAAAGTCTAAAGTCTAAAGTCTAAAGTCCCTAAAGTCTAAAGTCTAAAGTCCCTAAAGTCTAAAGTCTACAGTCTCTAAAGTCTACAGTCTCTAAAGTCTAAAGTCTAAAGTCCCTAAAGTCTAAAGTCCCTAAAGTCTAAAGTCCCTAAAGTCTAAAGTCTACAGTCTCTAAAGTCTAAAGTCTAAAGTCCCTAAAGTCTAAAGTCTAAAGTCCCTAAAGTCTAAAGTCTACAGTCTCTAAAGTCTAAAGTCTAAAGTCCCTAAAGTCTAAAGTCCCTAAAGTCTAAAGTCTAAAGTCCCTAAAGTCTAAAGTCTACAGTCTCTAAAGTCTAAAGTCTAAAGTCCCTAAAGTCTAAAGTCCCTAAAGTCTAAAGTCTACAGTCTCTAAAGTCTAAAGTCTAAAGTCTAAAGTCCCTAAAGTCTAAAGTCTACAGTCTCTAAAGTCTAAACCCTAAAGTCCCTAAAGTCCCTAAAGTCTAAAGTCCCTAAAGTCTAAAGTCCCTAAAGTCTAAAGTCCCTAAGGTCTAAAGTCCCTAAAGTCTAAAGTCCCTAAGGTCTAAAGTCTGAACCCTAAAGTCCCTAAAGGACTCACCGATGACGTCGAGCCTGATGAAGGCCTCGGCCTGTCCGTGCTTGTTCCGGATCTGGACCTTGTACTGGCCCTGGTCCTGCTTGGTTGGGCTCTTGAGCCGGTACTGGGTCTTGTCGGGGCTGGAGTCGATGTTCTGCACCGGGAGGCTGGTCTCGGCGAAGAACCACTCGGCATCAGCGCGAGGATAGGCGTCGTACGGCACCGCCATGACGAACGGTTTACCGGCATCGGTCACCAAGCTCTGGTCCGTGGTCTTGATCTGGGGGAAGGCTGTGGAGCGAGGAGAAGGTTAAACCAGGACTGAATCAGGTCTAAACCAGGACTGAACCAGGACTAAACCAGGACTGAACCAGGACTAAACCAGGACTGAACCAGGACTAAACCAGGACTGAACCAGGACTAAACCAGGACTGAACCAGGACTGAACTAGGACTGAACCAAGCTCTGGTCTGTGGTCTTTATCTGGGGAGAGGCTGTGGAGCGAGGAGAAGGTTAAACCAGGACTGAACCAGGACTAAACCAGGACTGAACCAGGTCTAAACCAGGACTGAACCAGGACTGAACCAGGCCTGAACCAGGAGTCACCAAGCTCTGGTCTGTGGTCTTTATCTGGGGGAAGGCTGTGGAGCGAGGAGAAGGTTAAACCAGGTCTAAACCAGGACTGAACCAGGTCTAAACCAGGACTGAACCAGGTCTGAACCAAGCTCTGGTCTGTGGTCTTTATCTGGGGGAAGGCTGTGGAGCGAGGAGATGGTTAAACCAGGTCTAAACCAGGTCTAAACCAGGACTAAACCAGGACTAAACCAGGACTGAACCAGGCCTGAACCAGGACTAAACCAGGCCTGAACCAGGACTGAACCAGGTCTAAACCAGGACTAAACTACAGTTAATTTCCTTGTTCATCTTTCTGGACATTAACGATGTTCATGAACTTGTTGAGCGAAGTGCACGTCTTTTCCAAATGTTTAAACCTGTCGAGCTTGAATGGATCAAAGTGAGAGTTGTACATGTTTTGGGTTATGGGGTTCCTAACCTAAAATACTGTCTGTTTAATTATTATATATTAGTCAAACCCTGAACCTTCTGACCCGAGCCTTTATCTTTATGCACCAACAAACTTCCATCTGTCCATGTCTCACGAAACAAAAGTGAAGTCACGTGAGTTAAGGATTTAAACCCTGGGGTTAGTCTTGGTTCCTCACCAGCAGAGGGTTTTCAGGTTAGGGTTTTGGTTCCTCACCAGCAGAGGGTTTTCAGGTTAGGGTTTTGGTTCCTCACCAGCAGAGGGTTTTTGGTTTAGGGTTTAGGTTCCTCACCAGCAGAGGGTTTTCAGGTTAGGGTTTTGGTTCCTCACCTGCAGAGGGTTTTTGGTTTAGGGGTTAGGTTCCTCACCAGCAGAGGGTTTTTGGTTTAGGGTTTAGGTTCCTCACCTGCAGAGGGTTTTCAGGTTAGGGTTTTGGTTCCTCACCTGCAGAGGGTTTTCGGTTTAGGGTTTTGGTTCCTCACCAGCAGAGGGTTTTCAGGTTAGGGTTTTGGTTCCTCACCTGCAGAGGGTTTTTGGTTTAGGGTTTAGGTTCCTCACCAGCAGAGGGTTTTTGGTTTAGGGTTTTGGTTCCTCACCTGCAGAGGGTTTTTGGTTTAGGGTTTTGGTTCCTCACCAGCAGAGGGTTTTCGGTTTAGGGTTTTGGTTCCTCACCAGCAGAGGGTTTTCAGGTTAGGGTTTTGGTTCCTCACCTGCAGAGGGTTTTTGGTTTAGGGTTTAGGTTCCTCACCAGCAGAGGGTTTTTGGTTTAGGGTTTAGGTTCCTCACCAGCAGAGGGTTTTTGGTTTAGGGTTTTGGTTCCTCACCAGCAGAGGGTTTTCGGTTTAGGGTTTTGGTTCCTCACCTGCAGAGGGTTTTCGGTTTAGGGTTTTGGTTCCTCACCAGCAGAGGGTTCTCGGTTTAGGGTTTTGGTTCCTCACCAGCAGAGGGTTTTCAGGTTAGGGTTTAGGTTCCTCACCAGCAGAGGGTTCTCGGTTTAGGGTTTTGGTTCCTCACCAGCAGAGGGTTCTCGGTTTAGGGTTTTGGTTCCTCACCAGCAGAGGGTTTTCGGTTTAGGGTTTTGGTTCCTCACCTGCAGAGGGTTTTCGGTTTAGGGTTTTGGTTCCTCACCAGCAGAGGGTTTTCGGTTTAGGGTTTTGGTTCCTCACCAGCAGAGGGTTTTCGGTTTAGGGTTTTGGTTCCTCACCTGCAGAGGGTTTTCGGTTTAGGGTTTTGGTTCCTCACCAGCAGAGGGTTTTTGGTTTAGGGTTTTGGTTCCTCACCTGCAGAGGGTTTTCGGTTTAGGGTTTTGGTTCCTCACCTGCCAGCTCGAGCTTGGCGCGGGCGTCCTTGTCCTTGGCCACGATGCGGTACTCTCCCTGGTCGCGGGGTCGGATCTCGCAGACCTGCAGCCTGTGGACCTTTCCTTCACTGATCATCTGGTACTTGTCTCCCTGGACGATGATCATGTTGTTCCTCATCCACCGCACCTCCACCCGATCCTTG
The DNA here is from genome assembly GCA_021464625.1 of Proterorhinus semilunaris. Lineage (NCBI taxonomy): Eukaryota > Metazoa > Chordata > Actinopteri > Gobiiformes > Gobiidae > Proterorhinus > Proterorhinus semilunaris. The sequence continues at coordinate 511,090 of CM038353.1, read as the reverse complement.
TTCAGCTCCGCCTCGAACACCACGTCTGAGGCCGGCGGCGCCAGCAGGTCCTGGGGCGGGCGCACGATCTCCACCGGGGTTTCTGAGGAGAAGCGGAGAGAGGAGCTTTAGGAGGAACTACAGGAGGAGCTACAGGTGGAACTTCAGGAGGAGCTACAGGTGGAACTACAGGAGGAGCTACAGGTGGAACTTCAGGAGGAGCTACAGGTGGAACTTCAGGAGGAGCTACAGATGGAACTACAGGAGGAGCTACAGGTGGAACTTCAGGAGGAGCTATAGGAGGAGCTACAGGAGGAGCTACAGGAGGAGCTGTTGGAGGAGCTACAGGTGGAACTTCAGGAGGAGCTACAGGTGGAACTTCAGGAGGAGCTACAGGTGGAACTACAGGTGGAACTATGACTCCACCACACAGAGAGCACCTACAGGAAGAACCTTAGGGGGAGTTACAGGAGGAGCTGTTGGGGGGGCTGCAGGAGGAACTACAGGAGGAGCTACAGGAAGAGCCTTAGGAGGAACTACAGGAGGAGCTACAGGGGGAACTATAAGAGGAACTATAGGAGGAGCTATAGGAGGAGCTACAGGAGGAACTATAAGAGGAACTATAGGAGGAGCTATAGGAGGAGGAGCTACAGGAGGAGCTATAGGAGGAGCTACAGTAGAGCCTGCAGGAAAACCGAGCTGAAGGGCGGGGCGTGACTCACCCTCGACGAAGAGCCGCGCCCGGCTGCGTCGCTCGTCCACTCCGCAGGCGTACTCACACTCGTCGTCAGGGCGACAGGTGCGAATGATCAGGCGGCAGATCTTTCCCTCACGCTCCATGTGGTATCTGCAACGTGAAACAGACGGATCAACCAGAGATCGACCAGAGATCAACCAGAGATTAACCAGAGATCAACCAGAGATCAACCAGAGATCAACCAGAGATCAACCAGAGATTAACCAGAGATTAACCAGAGATCAACCAGAGATTAACCAGTAACTTCAGTAGGAATATAAGGGATATATTTTCTAAAATGTCTTAGATGTTTCATGTTCGTTAAAGAACTGGTAGAGGTTCCGGTGACGTCATATTGGAGATGACACGCTGAACAGTGCGCTCCGTCTAAAAACCTATAATATCCTAACAAAGAATGATATTGATGGCAAAATAGCATGTCCAGATTTCTACGAAGCAACAGTTCAATCAAAGGACGCGGAGCGACAGAAAAAAAAGACAACCTAAAGCAGTCAAAATTGCCGAAGACGATGACTAGCAAAGCCGAAGCTAATATGGCTAGCAACAGCACAGGTAATCCGGAGAGCCGAATACTAGCCGAATTGGAGAAGCTAAGGCAAGAAAACAAAGAGGGCCACACTCAAACCATGGTCTCAATAAATAAACTGGAGATAACAATGCAAGAAATGAAGGGTGACATGGCCCGGCTCGAGAAGAGAACCACGGAGGCGGAAGAACGCATTAGCAGCGCCGAGGATACAACGCAGAGACACGAGAGGGCCATTAGATATTTGCTGCACAGAGAGATGGATCTAACGGCCAGATACGACGATTTACAAAACCGGTCCCGAAGAAACAACCTAAGAATATATCGTGTGGCCGAGAATAGCGAGGGGACAGATATGATAGCCTTCGTCAAGGATCTTCTCCGAACAACCCTGCAGCTGGGCCCCGCCGTTAACTTGCAAATCGAGCGAGCACACAGAGCGTTAGGGGCAAAACCCAAGAACAGAGACGCTGCGACGCGGTCCATAATCGTGAAGTTCCTGGATTTTGCGGTCAAAGACATGATCCTGAGAAAAGCATGGGGACAGAGACAGGTTCTGCACAATGATAATCCTATCTTTTTCGATCACGATTACTCCCCGGAGCTTCAGAAAAGGCGAACCCAGGTACGGGAAGCGATTAAACAACTAAAGCAGAAGAACATCAGGGCCAAATGTATCTACCCAGCACAGCTAAAAATACTCTCCGAGGATGGGGACACGACTTACTCATCGCTCGCGGAGGCAACTCCGATGCTCCGGGAGTTGGGAATCCAGGTGCGGGTGGACGAGAGAGAGAAGATGGAACACGAGCTTGGCCGCTTCAGATGGAACAAGATGGGAGGGAGACGCGTAAACACGGCCAAGCTATCCAGCGCCGACACGAGAGCCTTCTTCGAGTGCGAAGACAACGACGATTAATTGTTGTTTACGCCAGCTACACGTGATATGTTGTATTTTTTATGGATGTTAGGATAACAACATGATGTCTTTACACATCGGACGGAAGTGGAGGAGGACTAGCGAGCCGTAGAGCCGCATTAGAGCCACAGCACCCGCTCTACGAGGGGGATGTCTGCAGCCACACACGCTGTGATAACCACGGAGGACTTGTCACCATCCTCTGTTGAGACTCTGGGACCGTTACTTGGCAAGACTGCACAAGAGTTTACCCAGGTTATTTGGAAGTTTATCCATTTTGGTATGTTTTATACTGTTTTTTATGTTCTGTTCCTGTGTTTGCTGAGATTGGCTCGTACCATTTGTCCTTTTATTTTTAAAGAAGCTTATTTCTATTTTGTATGGTTGCATGCCGTAAAAGAGGTTAATATTTACATCATGCATAAAGTAGATATTATATGAGTAATTTATGCTGCATTAGTTATAATGTTAAGGGAATAAGCACCCCAATAAAAAGAAAGAAAATACTTAACCAACTAAAGAAAATGCAATGTTCCATTGCAATGATCCAGGAGACACACTTAACAGAGGCTGAACATTTAAAATTGAAGAGAGAATGGGTTGACCAGGTGTACGCTTCTTCCTTTTCTAGAAAAAGGGGAGTTGCTATACTCATAAACAAAAATGTCTATTTTAACCATAAAGAAACATGTGTAGACAGGGAAGGCAGGTACGTGCTGGTGACTGGGGATATTGGGGGTATAAAAATGACTTTGCTCAATCTTTATGCTCCTAATGAAGACTGCCCAAAATTTTTTAAGACCATATCATCAGTGCTGGCAAGCAAATCTCAGGGATTGATTTTGGTTGGTGGGGACTTCAACTGTGTCATAAAGCCCTGTGTGGACAAATTACCAATCGGAATAGGCTCTATACCAAAAAAGACCTCAACTCTTAATGCAATGATAGAGGAGTTAGGTCTAATTGAGATATGGCGTTATCTACATCCTAGAATGAAGGACTTCACTTTTAAATCACAGGTGCATGGCAGCTATTCTAGACTGGATATGTTCCTAATCTCGGGCTGTGACTCATATAGAGTTAATGAATGTAATATTGAACCAATAACCATTTCAGATCATGCACCGGTCATGTTAAAACTAAAAATAGAATCACGGAGCCAGTTCAAATATTGGAGGCTTAATGTATCTCTGTTGAATGATGAAGTTATAAAGTGTGACCTTCAAAAAGCCCTAAAAGAATATTTTGAACTGAATGATGTAGAAACAATATCCCCCTCCACAGTGTGGGAAGGAAGCAAGGCTGTAATGAGGGGTCATTTTATAGCCACGTCCGCACGACTTAAAAAACAAAGGCTTGCGGAGCAGAATAATTTGGAAAAAGAAATTAAAGATTTGGAATTAAGATCCCGACAGACACGTGACCAGAAAATACAAAATTTACTAAAAGAAACAAAACAGAAATTGGATGATTTGTTAACTTATAAAGCTGAAGGTGCTTTGAGATTTCTGAACAGGAAATTTTATGAACATGGTAATAAGGCTAGTCGGTTACTAGCATTCCAGCTGCGTAAGACTCAATCTAACAGAGTAGTAGGCAAGATAAAATGCCCCAATACAAACCAGATGCTCACTCAACCAAATGACATTGCAAAAATATTTGCTAAGTACTACCAAAAGCTATATGAGGGGGAACAATTCCCAGGGAAAAGGGAGAAGATAGAGGGCTTCTTAAGATCTATAAATTTGACTAAATTGACACAGGAGGAGGCAAACAAATTGACGTGTCCTTTAACACAGGAGGAAATTAAAAAGAGTATTTTTAAATTAAAAACTGGAAAAAGACCCGGCGTTGACGGCCTACCGGGGGAATACTATAAAGCCTTTATTGAGGAACTAACACCAGCTCTGTGTAAACTATATAATTATACTTTAACTAATGGCGACCCCCCAGGGTCATGGTCAGAGGCGGTGATTAGTGTGATACCAAAGGACAACAAGGACCCAACTCTGTGTTCATCCTATAGACCAATAAGCCTTCTATGTGTGGATATGAAAATCCTGACCTCAATCATTGCAAGTAGACTCCAGAAATACACCAAGTCACTTATTAAACCTGACCAGACTGGCTTCATTGTTAATAGACAAGGATGTGACAATGTAAGGCGAGCCTTAAACCTACAATCAATAGCAATGGGTAGAAAAATCCCAGCAATGTTTCTCGGCTTAGATGCCGAGAAGGCATTTGACCGGGTGGACTGGTTGTTTCTGGAGCTATCACTGAAACGCATGGGGTTTAATGATGTATTTGTTGAGTGGATAAAAATATTTTACAGAAGCCCCAAATCTAGAGTGCGAGTTAATGGTCATTGTTCAGATTTTTTCCCCTTGGGGCGTGGTACACGGCAGGGTGACGGCCTCTCACCATGTCTATTCATATTAAGTATTGAGCCGCTGGCAGAATTAATAAGAGCCGACCCGCGTATACAGGGTATAAGGGATGACGCAAATGTCCAGCACAAACTTGCACTTTTTGCTGATGACATCTTACTGTTTATTGAAAACCCATCCACCTCAATCCCAGCCCTCCTACAGTGCCTTAATGAATATAGTTCTGTCTCAGGTTACAAGGTCAACACTAATAAATCAGAAGCAATGATGATTGTTGGGGATTGGCCCTGTGAATTAGACAATGTGGTCTCCTTTAGAAAGTCTACACATGGCTTTCGGTACCTAGGCATCCATCTTACACCTAAACCTGCACAACTGTTCATCTCTAACTACGGAAAATTACTGAAGGAGGTTAAAAAAGACCTGGACAAATGGGATGTTCTCCCTCTGTCATTTCTGGGTAGAATTGAATCTGTGAGAATGAATGTCCTACCAAGATTTTTATTTTTATTTCAATCTCTTCCTATTATAGTGCCACAATCGACTTTTAAAACTCTAGAAAAACTAATCTCAACATTTATTTGGCAAAAACGAAGGCCCAGAATACGGTTAAAAATATTAATGGCAAATAAAGAAAAGGGTGGACTCGGACTTCCAGACTTAAAACTTTACTACTGGTCAACACGACTTCGAACAATAGCGGCCTGGGTGACTAATGATCCTGAAATTTTATGGGTCTCTATTGAACAGAACTCGGTCCCTGGGTTGTTACTGTGTAATCTTCCATTTATGAATCAATCCTCATTGAAAAAGGTAAAAATGACCAACCCATGGATCCTCCAGACACTTAAGACGTGGAGCCTAATTCAAAAACAAACTAGAGGGACATCAGGGCTCTCTCGGGCCATGCCTATTGTAGGTAATATAGAGTTTCTACCATCAATGTCAGATGGTGCTTTTAAAAGATGGGCAGACAAGGGCCTGATTGTCTTGGATCATTTGTTTCATGGGCAGACACTTAAATCGTTTTCATGTCTTCAAGAACAATACTCCCTACCCAATAATGACCTGTACAGATACCTACAGATTAGACACTACTTGACAGAACTCCTACAATGGAAGACTTTTATTAAAGAACCTACAAATATTGAAGAATATTTTGTTAAATTGTTTGAAAAGAAAACGACAACAGCTAAAATAATATCTATAATGTATAAATACTTGAAGGAGGCCATATCGGACAACACTTTTCATATTAAATACCAATGGGAACTCGAGATGAATGTAATTATAACAGATGATTCATGGTTGAAAGTGTGCTCCCAATGTCATAAAGGGATAAATAGCCAAAATTGGAGAGAGTTTGACTGGAAAACAAAAATTAGATTTTTTCGGACGCCTCTGAGGACCCACTTAATAAAAAGTTCCATATCAGACAAGTGCTGGAGGAAATGTGACATGGTGGGAGATCACACACATATTTTCTGGGACTGCCCCAAAATAAAAATGTTTTGGGAAAATGTAAGAAAAATGATAGAAGACATCTTACGAACAGATCTCCCATTGGATCCCCCCCTGTTCATTTTGGATGTGTATCCCAGCGACATACTTAATGATGATCAGTACTACATTCTACATGTCTTGTTGATGGTGGCGAGAAAAACTATCACCTTGAACTGGCTTAAGCCATCTCCACCCAGTGTGGCACAATGGACACAAAATTTACAACATGTTTATTTGATGGAAGAATTAACTGCTAGACTACAACTTAAAATGGATATTTTTCTAAGAAGATGGTCACGTGTGTCAAAAATCTTCAGTTGATGATGTATGTATATGTATGTATATATATGTATACGTGTGTATATATATGAGAACCCTCAATCTCCCGGGCCTCTGGTGGAGAACCCGAGCTTGGAGGAATAAGATGTGTATGTGTGTACGTATGTGGGTATCGGTATATAGGTATATTGATAATTTAATTTATTTTCATTTTTCATCCAAGTCGTACCTTACCATTTATGTCCTATTATTACCATTTTATGTACAGCTTTTCTATATGTCTGCATTATTATTTAGATTTTGAGTACAATCTCAGCATTCTATTTTGTTTGTTATAATGTAAATTGCCTATGTTTCTGTGTTCAAAGGCAATAAAGTTCAAAAAAAAAAAAAAAAAAAACAAAAAAAAAAAAAAAAAAGAACTGGTAGAAACACAAAGCTATGGACCTCCTTTAAATGGGATTATAATAAATATCATAAATGCAAAACTAAAACAGTTCCCGTCCACAGACTGACCTGGGCCCCTCGCGGACCTCGCGCCCGTCCCGGTACCACTTGACCGCGGCCTTGTCTTTGTTGAGTTTGCAGCTGAACTCGGCGTCCTCGAACTCGGTGATGGTCTGGTCCTTCAGCGCCGCCGTGAAGTCTGTGGGCGCCTCGCTGATGATGAGCTCCGCCACACACCTGCGGGACACAGGGCGTCACCGTCCCGTCCACACTCCCCCCTGAACCCTGCGGGACGTACCTGTCGTCGCCCACGGTCGCCGTGTACTCGCCCTCGTCGTCCATCACGCAGTCCTTGATGGTCAGCGTGTGTTTGAGGCCGTCCACGCGGTAAACCAGGCGTTTGCTCAGAGGAAGCTCCGCCCCGGCTTTGAACCAGCGCACCGTGACCTCGGGACGGTTCACTTTGCACACGAACGAGATGGTGCGCTTCTCCTGCGTGTCCACGTCCTCCATGGGGTCCAGGAACTTCAGCTTCTCCTCTGTGGAGACCAGAGCGAGTCACATGACCAGAAGGACAAACAGCACAAAAGGGCGGCCATTTTCTATTTACAATTCCCTTATTCCTCTATTTTCACAAATGTTTCTCCACATTTATACCCATTTTCATCCTCCTTTTTCAGACTTTCTTTCCCCATTTTGTCTTGTTTGTTTTATTTCTTCTGTAAAAAATTTTGAAGTACCTTCTGCTGAAATGAATAAATAAATCGGGGGCAAAAAGAAATGAAAGATTTTAAATATTTACTTACCTAATTGCTTCCCCATTTTTAATGTTTTACCTAATTTTGTCACAATTTTCCCCCCATGGAGATAAACTCGATTTAGTGAATTTGCAGCAGTTTGGATCATTTTCTAGACGATATTTCTCTCAGCGGGACAAACTCCTCCAACCGGCTGAAGCAGATTCACCTCTGACCCGTGGCCTGCTCTCCTCTCTGATTGGTCAGAGTTAGGGCTGGGGTTGGGACACTGACCTGTGGCCGTGGTCCTGCTCTCCTCTCTGATGGATCAGATTTAGGGCTGGGGTTGGGACACTGACCTGTGACCGTGGTCCTGCTCTCCTCTCTGATGGATCAGATTTAGGGCTGGGGTTGGGACACTGACCTGTGACCGTGGCCGTGGCGCTGCTCTTGGCCTGCTCTCCTCTCTGATGGGTCAGAGTTAGGGTTGGGGTTGGGACACTGACCTCTGACCTGTGGCCGTGGTCCTGCTCTCCTCTCTGATGGGTCAGAGTTAGGGCTGGGGTTGGGACACTGACCTGTGACCGTGGCCCTGGTCCTGCTCTCCTCTCTGATGGTTCAGAGTTAGGGCTGGGGTTGGGACACTGACCTGTGACCGTGGTCCTGCTCTCCTCTCTGATGGATCAGATTTAGGGCTGGGGTTGGGACACTGACCTGTGACCGTGGCCGTGGCGCTGCTCTTGGCCTGCTCTCCTCTCTGGTTGGTCAGATGAACGCTGTAGGCCGCCTGGTCGCTCTTGTTGGCGTCCCGGATGCGCAGGGAGAACACGTTGTCGCGCTGGGACAGGGTGTACTTCCCGCTCTCAAAGATGGTCTCGTCCTGTTTCAGCCACTTGGCTTTGGCTCCTTCACTGTTCACCTCACAGTTAAACACCAGCTCCGCTCCTTCCTTCACCTGCAGGTCCCTCAGGGGCGTCAGCACACGCAGCTTCTCTGTGGGCGGGGCACAAAGGGGCGGGGTCAGGGTCTAAACGGTTTATTTTATGTATTTATTTAGCACTTTAGCAAAGACATTCAAGGAAACAAGAACGAGGCCCTTCTGCAAAGTCAAAATACCGTGAGTCTTTGGTCCTAAAACGATGAAGATGTGGTGAGTGTTTATGTGAAGAAGGTTCTCTGGGATGGAAACATAAATGAAGTCGGCCCGAAAGGTCAAAGACAGAAAATATCCTTCCATTGAAATGAATGGCATTCTGCCAAAGCAGTGAAACTAATGCTCTCATTCTAAAATAATACATTTGTCCAAACTTGTTCCCACCGTAACTTTGAGCCCAATTCAGCAAATACTTCAAATAACGTCCACATACGGGATTTCAGTGTTAAACATAAACATGACCCATTTAGTTAGATCTAAAAATACACCAACGGCAAAGTCCTTTTTACCCAAAGCCGTGTGAATTCTTATATCAAATATTATTCTTTATTAGGTGTAGATGAAGTCAATATTGAAATAGGGCGATGATTGGAGAAGGGTGCATTTTGATTCGGGTCCCGGGCCGGTTTGAATAGATAATGATTAATGATAAGTATAATGTCAATAACAGAAGCACTCGTGATGGAGCGTGACTCCGCCCACACTCACCGATGACGTAGAGCTCAACGGACGCCTTGACGTTGCCGATGATGGCCATGTAGCCGCCCTCGTCCTTCCTGTCGCAGCCTTTCACAATAAGAGCGCGGCGCTTGCCCTCGCTCACCACGCCGTACTTCTCTCCCTCCGTCACTTCCTGTTCTCCTCTGAACCACCTGACCTCGTACGTCTCCTTGGAAACGGAGCACACGAACTCCGCCTTCTCACCCTCCACCACCTCCTGGTTCTGCGGCCGCGAGATGAACTCGGCCGCCAGCTCTGAGGAGGAAGACGCCAGGTTAGTGTTGTCACGGCGATCTTTACAACAGACTGTTGTCCGCGGCCTGGGACAGTTAGCAGGTGTAGTCCCCCCCTCCTCCCCCCTGTCTCCCCCTGGTGGGGGTGTTAGATCTTACCGTTGATGCTGAGGCGGGCCGTGGTAGTTGTGGCCTGGGACAGTTTGCAGGTGTAGTCTCCCCCCTCCCCCCTGTCTCCCCCCGTCTCCCCCTGGTGGGGGTGTTAGATCTTACCGTTGATGCTGAGGCGGGCCGTGGTAGTCGTGGCCTGGGACAGTTTGCAGGTGTAGTCTCCGCGGTCCCCCAGACGCAGGTCCTGGATGATGAGAGCCCGTTTGCGTCCGTCGGCCACGTGCTCGTAGCGGCCGCCCTCGGGGAGCTCCTGGTCCTCTTTGAACCAGCGGACCTCGGCCGACGCCTTGGACACCTCGCACACCAGCTTCACCGAGTCCGTCTCCATCCCCTCCACGTTCGACAGGTTCTTGGTGAAGCGAGCGTCCTCCTCTGCAGGAGAGACACAGGCGGGTCAGTGAGAGACAGGGCTGGGTCTCCAACTAGTCTCCAACTAGTCCCCAACCCGTCACTAACTGGTCAACTAGTCTCCAACTAGTCCCCGACCCGTCACTAACTGGTCAACTAGTCCCAAACTAGTCCCCAACCCGTCACTAACTGGTCAACTAGTCCCCGACCCGTCACTAACTGGTCAACTAGTCTCCAACTAGTCCCCAACCCGTCACTAACTGGTCAACTAGTCTCCAACTAGTCCCCAACCCGTCACTAACTGGTCAACTAGTCTCTAACTAGTCCCCAACCCGTCACTAACTGGTCAACTAGTCCCCAACCCGTCACTAACTGGCCAACTAGTCTCTAACTAGTCCCCAACCCGTCACTAACTGGTCAACTAGTCCCCAACCCGTCACTAACTGGCCAACTAGTCTCTAACTAGTCCCCAACCCGTCACTAACTGGTCAACTAGTCCCCAACCCGTCACTAACTGGTCAACTAGTCTCTAACTAGTCCCCAACCCGTCACTAACTGGTCAACTAGTCCCCAACCCGTCACTAACTGGTCAACTAGTCCCCAACCCGTCACTAACTGGTCAACTAGTCCCAAACTAGTCCCCAACCCGTCACTAACTGGTCAACTAGTCTCTAACTAGTCCCCAACCCGTCACTAACTGGCCAACTAGTCTCTAACTAGTCCCCAACCCGTCACTAACTGGTCAACTAGTCTCTAACTAGTCCCCAACCCGTCACTAACTGGTCAACTAGTCTCTAACTAGTCCCCAACCCGTCACTAACTGGCCAACTAGTCTCTAACTAGTCCCCAACCCGTCACTAACTGGTCAACTAGTCTCTAACTAGTCCCCAACCCGTCACTAACTGGTCAACTAGTCCCCAACCCGTCACTAACTGGTCAACTAGTCTCTAACTAGTCCCCAACCCGTCACTAACTGGTCAACTAGTCCCCAACCCGTCACTAACTGGTCAACTAGTCTCCAACTAGTCCCCAACCCGTCACTAACTGGTCAACTAGTCTCTAACTAGTCCCCAACCCGTCACTAACTGGTCAACTAGTCTCTAACTAGTCCCCAACCCGTCACTAACTGGTCAACTAGTCTCTAACTAGTCCCCAACCCGTCACTAACTGGCCAACTAGTCTCTAACTAGTCCCCAACCCGTCACTAACTGGTCAACTAGTCTCTAACTAGTCCCCAACCCGTCACTAACTGGTCAACTAGTCCCCAACCCGTCACTAACTGGTCAACTAGTCTCTAACTAGTCCCCAACCCGTCACTAACTGGTCAACTAGTCCCCAACCCGTCACTAACTGGTCAACTAGTCTCCAACTAGTCCCCAACCCGTCACTAACTGGTCAACTAGTCTCTAACTAGTCCCCAACCCGTCACTAACTGGTCAACTAGTCTCTAACTAGTCCCCAACCCGTCACTAACTGGTCAACTAGTCTCTAACTAGTCCCCAACCCGTCACTAACTGGTCAACTAGTCTCTAACTAGTCCCCAACCCGTCACTAACTGGTCAACTAGTCTCCTACTAGTCCCAAACTAGTCTAACTACTCCCTAACTGTCATCTAACTAGTCTCTAACTAGTCATCAATTAGTCACAAACTAACTCATCGATGACAGTCAGGAGGCCGGGTTAGGTACTCATCACGGTCAGGAGGCCGGTTAGGTACTCATCGAGGTCAGGTGGCCGGTTAGGTACTCACCAATCACGGTCAGGAGGCCGGTTAGGTACTCACCAATCACGGTCAGGAGGCCGGTTAGGTACTCATCGAGGTCAGGTGGCCGGTTAGGTACTCACCAATCACGGTCAGGAGGCCGGTTAGGTACTCACCGATCACGGTCAGGTGGCCGGTTAGGTACTCACCGATCACGGTCAGGAGGCCGGGTTAGTTAGTCATCGAGGTCAGGAGGCCGGGTTAGGTACTCATCGAGGTCAGGTGGCCGGTTAGGTACTCATCGAGGTCAGGTGGCCGGTTAGGTACTCACCAATCACGGTCAGGAGGCCGGTTAGGTACTCACCGATCACGGTCAGGAGGCCGGTTAGGTACTCACCGATCACGGTCAGGAGGCCGGTTAGGTACTCATCGAGGTCAGGTGGCCGGTTAGGTACTCACCAATCACGGTCAGGTGGCCGGTTAGGTACTCACCGATCACGGTCAGGAGGCCGGGTTAGTTAGTCATCGAGGTCAGGAGGCCGGGTTAGGTACTCATCGAGGTCAGGTGGCCGGTTAGGTACTCATCGAGGTCAGGTGGCCGGTTAGGTACTCATCGAGGTCAGGAGGCCGGGTTAGGTACTCATCGAGGTCAGGTGGCCGGTTAGGTACTCATCGAGGTCAGGTGGCCGGTTAGGTACTCACCAATCACGGTCAGGAGGCCGGTTAGGTACTCACCGATCACGGTCAGGAGGCCGGTTAGGTACTCATCGAGGTCAGGTGGCCGGTTAGGTACTCACCAATCACGGTCAGGTGGCCGGTTAGGTACTCACCGATCACGGTCAGGAGGCCGGGTTAGTTAGTCATCGAGGTCAGGAGGCCGGGTTAGGTACTCATCGAGGTCAGGTGGCCGGTTAGGTACTCATCGAGGTCAGGTGGCCGGTTAGGTACTCATCGAGGTCAGGTGGCCGGTTAGGTACTCACCAATCACGGTCAGGAGGCCGGTTAGGTACTCACCGATCACGGTCAGGAGGCCGGTTAGGTACTCATCGAGGTCAGGAGGCCGGTTAGGTACTCACCGATGACGGTCAGGAGGCCGGTTAGGTACTCACCGATCACGGTCAGGTGGCCGGTTAGGTACTCACCGATCACGGTCAGGAGGCCGGTTAGTTAGTCATCGAGGTCAGGTGGCCGGTTAGGTACTCACCGATCACGGTCAGGAGGCCGGTTAGGTACTCATCGAGGTCAGGAGGCCGGTTAGGTACTCACCGATGACGGTCAGGAGGCCGGTTAGGTACTCACCGATCACGGTCAGGAGGCCGGTTAGTTAGTCATCGAGGTCAGGTGGCCGGTTAGGTACTCATCGAGGTCAGGTGGCCGGTTAGGTACTCACCGATCACGGTCAGGAGGCCGGACGTCTTGGCCGTGCGGGCGTCGCACTCGTACTCCGCCTCGTCGTCGAACGCGGTTTTGTGGACGATGAGGATCCTCGAGACGCCCTTCGACACCATCTCATACTTCTTACTCTTACGGATCTCGTTTCCGTCCCGGAACCAGCGCACCTGTGGGCGGAGTCAGGGGTGGGGTTAGGGGCGGGGTCTGCAGTGACACTGGTGCATTGTGGGAGCTGGTGTCTCACCTTAGCCGACTCTCGAGACACTTCACATTCGAACTTTGCAGATTCTTTCTCTCTGACCTCAACGTCGTGCAGCGGTTTGGAAAACTCCACGTGCGGCGCTGAGGAGAGACGCCCGTCAGGGATACAAGTACAAATACTACAGTACTGTGCAGTAAAAGTACTGTTGAAGGGAAACTCCATCATTTAAAAATATCACAAACTGATGACATGAAGGTTTTCTCACAATCAGGATTAAGAACAATCGTCTGCTTTTCTTATGCAGTACTTATGCAGTACTTATGCAGTACTTATGCAGTACTGGGAGGGAGGAGTGTGCAGTACTTGTGCAGTACTTGTGCAGTACTGGGAGGGAGGAGTGTGCAGTACTTATGCAGTACTGGGAGGGAGGAGTGTGCAGTACTTGTGCAGTACTTGTGCAGTACTGGGAGGGAGGAGTGTGCAGTACTTATGCAGTACTGGGAGGGAGGAGTGTGCAGTACTTATGCAGTACTTATGCAGTACTTGTGCAGTACTGGGAGGGAGGAGTGTGCAGTACTTGTGCAGTACTGGGAGGGAGGAGTGTGCAGTACTTATGCAGTACTGGGAGGGAGGAGTGTGCAGTACTTGTGCAGTACTGGGAGGGAGGAGTGTGCAGTACTTGTGCAGTACTTGTGCAGTACTTGTGCAGTACTCATGCAGTACTTACGCAGTACTTGTGCAGTACTCATGCAGTACTTACGCAGTACTTCCAGGTAGCAGGAGGTCTTGAACTGCGCGGCGTCGCACGTGTAGAGTTTGGCGTCCTCCGGCGTGCAGCCCTGGATCACCAGCGCTCGCCGCCGCCCCTCGCTGACCACGTCGTATTTCTTTGTCTTTCTGATTTCCTGACTTTCTCTGAACCAGCGAACCTGAAACACGAGGAGCACGGTCAGGTCGAGACCGGACTGAAGGAACTTTGGGACTAAACCCAGATGTTTGGGTCGACTCATGAAGACGGGACTGAAACCATGTGAAACAAAACATGAATAATGAGTAAAGACCTCTGCGGTGTCGCGGGAAACCTGGCACTCCAGCACGGCCGTGGCCTCCTCCTCCACAGACTGGTCCTCCAGAGGATGAGTGAACTCCGCTGCGGGTTCTGCAGAGAGACCGGGTTAAAGCGGGTCTGAACCTGGGACTAAACCCTGGACTACACCTCAACCCGAGCTGCTGACTGACCTCTGACAATGAGCTGGGCCTGGGTCTGGAAGTCCTGGGAGCAGAGCTTGACCTCTCCGGCCTCAGACTGTTTCACGTCTCTCACAGTGAGAGCGTGGACTCGGCCCACCACCCGGGTCTTCACCTGCAGCAGAACCACAGGACAAAGACATGTTAGGACCCAGAGGACCCCCACCCAGGCTTAAACACGTGAGGAACCTGAGGACCCCCACCCAGGCTTAAACACGTGAGGAACCTGAGGACCCACACCCGAGCTTAAACACGTGAGGACCCAGAGGACCCCCACCCAGGCTTAAACACGTGAGGAACCTGAGGACCCCCACCCGAGCTTAAACACGTGAGGAACCTGAGGACCCACACCCAGGCTTAAACACGTGAGGAACCTGAGGACCCACACCCGAGCTTAAACACATGAGGAACCTGAAGACCCACACCCAGGCTTAAACACGTGAGGACCCAGTCACTTTTTGGTGCTTTTTCTGTTGCTTTTTGTTGCGTGTTCTGCGTGTTTGTGACACTGTTTTGTGGCGTTTTTGTTTCTTTTTTAAATTGTGTTCTTGTCACTTTGTTTTTCCAAGGAGCTTTTACATTTGAGTAAAGCCAAACTGGAGACAATGTGCTCCGTTCCGGTGGAGGTTCAGGCGAGTGTCTGAGCTGTGGAGGAGCGTCTCTTATCTGGCTCTATTTTTACTCTTCTCTGATAAACCAGAGCCTCACCAGGAGCTTTGGTCACGGCAAACTTCAAACTTCAAACTTCAAACTTCAAACTTCAAACTTCAACACCTTTTAAAGGTTTCCACCATCACAGGCCAAAGAATGACATGTAAACATTCTCCATACTGAATACTTTCAGGCAACACTGGTTGATTGAGTCAGAAGGAGTAGTAGTAGTAGTAGTAGTAGTAGAAGTATTTGCAGTACTGACCCTGTCGCTGGGCTCCATCTGGTTTTACAGTAGTAGTAGTAGTAGTCATAGTAGTAGTAGTAGTAGTAGTAGTAGTAGTAGTAGTAGTAGTAGTAGTAGTAGTAGTAGTAGTCGTAGTAGTAGTAGTAGTAGTAGTAGTAGTAGTAGTAGTAGTAGTAGTAGTAGTAGTCGTAGTAGTAGTAGTAGTAGTAGTAGTAGTAGTAGAAGTATTTGCAGTACTCACCCTGTCGCTGGGCTCCATCTTGTTCCCTCCCAGGAACCAGTCGACGACGATTCCTTCGTACGAGAGCTCGCACTCGAAAGTGGCCGTCTCCCCCGCAGTGACCTCCACGTCCTTCAGGGGGCGCATCACTGAGATGGAGCGCGCTGCAGAGGGGGAGGGGGGGAGAAATGAGGGAGAGGGGGAGAGGAGTCAGAGAGAGGAAGGTCAGATCAAAGTTAGACCCGGAAATGAAGGAAAGTGGAGAAAAGTACGAGAAACGAAGGGAGTAAGAAGTGAGAGAAAGTTCAGAAAGAGACAGAGGAGAGTGAGGGGACAGGAAGGAGAGAGTGCAGCAGGACACGCCTCCTGAGAGCTGATTGGCCGACGCAACAGAGCCGCTATCTGTCACTGATAAAGACTGAGCTCTGGATAAACCCAAAGACAACACCAGAGGTTTAGAGGCCCTTTAGTACAGTATCAGAGGAGGCCCTTTAGTACAGTATCATAGGAGGCCCTTTAGTACAGTATCAGAGGAGGCCCTTTAGTACTGTATCAGAGGCCCTTTTGGTACAGTATCAGAGGCCCTTTAGTACAGTATCAGAGGAGGCCCTTTAGTACAGTATCAGAGGAGGCCCTTTAGTACAGTATCAGAGGCCCTTTAGTACAGTATCAGAGGAGGCCCTTTAGTACAGTATCAGAGGCCCTTTAGTACAGTATCAGAGGAGGCCCTTTAGTACAGTATCAGAGGATCATTCTGATCTAAAGTTATGTCTTCATTAAGGATTTTAACAGAAACCTAATGTGTAAAAAACACTTGAATAGGCTAATGCTAATGCTAATGCTAATGCTAGTGGCTAATGGCTAAAGGAAAAATGTCTTACATTAAAGAAAAAAGAAAATGCAAAGAAAAAAGTAAATACAAATAATTAATAATAATTGGAAAATAAATACCTTCGTTGACCAGGCTAATGCTAACATCGATAGGGAAAATAGATTTTACAAAACCAAACGGCAGAAAAAGTACACACTAAAAAAGAGAAAATAAGTAAAACGTATTACAGTAAAAACACACTGGAGGGGCTAATGCTAACAGACTGGAGGGGCTAATGCTAACACACTGGAGGGGCTAATGCTAACAGACTGGAGGGGCTAATGCTAACACACTGGAGGGGCTAATGCTAACACACTGGAGGGGCTAATGCTAACAGACTCTGGAGTTTCCTGGACTTATTTCTGTTGAATGAACCATTCGTGCGCCTGGACTGACCTTTGACCCTCAGCTGGGCGTTGGACTTGGCGTTGGCGGCGGAGAAGTCCACGGCGCCCGCCATGTCCAGCTTCACGTTGTACAGGACCAGCAGGTGGCGCTTGCCCTCCTCCTTCATCTCCACGTCCTGCAGAGACACGAGGGTCAGAACACGATTGTTTATTGTGTGCACCAAGGAAAGATCTCATTAAGGAAAGATCTAACGACTTTAGCCAAAGCATCAGAACAAGTTTGGTGAAGGTTTGTAGACTAAAACCAAGAGGAACATCCTGGATATTCCCAGAGGCGTTTAAAGTAGTAAAGTGTAAAAGCCTGAATGATTCATTAGAGAAACCTTTAATCAGCTGCTGATTGGTCAGAGTGTTGAATACTCCCTGCTGATTGGTCAGAGTGTTGAATACTCCCTGCTGATTGGTCAGAGTGTTGAATACTCACAGGTGATTGGTGCAGGGCCTCTCCCTTCAGTTTCCAGTTCCCGTGAACATCTTCCTCTGAAATCTCCGTCTCAAACTTGGCAGTTTCTGTTTCTGTCACTTCCACAGAATAAAGCGGTCGCACCACTTTAATGTCGCGCGCTGAGGAGAGAAAACAGATTCATGTAGAGGTGGTCGTTAGCGTTAGCGTAGTTTAATCAGGCTTACCTTCGATGTTGAGGTTAGCGGTGGTCGTTATCGTTAGCGTAGTTTAATCAGTCGTACCTTCGATATTGAGGTTAGCGGTGGTCGTTAGCGTAGTTTAATCAGGCTTACCTTCGATGTTGAGGTTAGCGGTGGTCGTTAGCGTAGTTTAATCAGTCCTACCTTCGATGTTGAGGTTAGCGGTGGTCGTTAGCGTAGTTTAATCAGTCCTACCTTCGATGTTGAGGTTAGCAGGGGTCGTTAGCGTAGTTTAATCAGTCCTACCTTCGATGTTGAGGTTAGCGGTGGTCGTTATCGTTAGCGTAGTTTAATCAGTCGTACCTTCGATGTTGAGGTTAGCGGTGGTCGTTATCGTTAGCGTAGTTTAATCAGTCGTACCTTCGATGTTGAGGTTAGCGGTGGTCGTTATCGTTAGCGTAGTTTAATCAGTCGTACCTTCGATGTTGAGGTTAGCGGTGGTCGTTATCGTTAGCGTAGTTTAATCAGGCGTACCTTCGATGTTGAGGTTAGCGGTGGTCGTTAGCGTAGTTTAATCAGTCCTACCTTCGATGTTGAGGTTAGCGGTGGTCGTTAGCGTAGTTTAATCAGGCGTACCTTCGATGTTGAGGTTAGCGGTGGTCGTTAGCGTAGTTTAATCAGTCCTACCTTCGATGTTGAGGTTAGCGGTGGTCGTTAGCGTAGTTTAATCAGGCGTACCTTCGATGTTGAGGTTAGCGGTGGTTGTTATCGTAGTTTAATCAGTCCTACCTTCGATGTTGAGGTTAGCGGTGGTCGTTATCGTTAGCGTAGTTTAATCAGTCGTACCTTCGATGTTGAGGTTAGCGGTGGTCGTTATCGTTAGCGTAGTTTAATCAGTCGTACCTTCGATGTTGAGGTTAGCGGTGGTCGTTATCGTTAGCGTAGTTTAATCAGGCGTACCTTCGATGTTGAGGTTAGCGGTGGTCGTTAGCGTAGTTTAATCAGTCCTACCTTCGATGTTGAGGTTAGCGGTGGTCGTTAGCGTAGTTTAATCAGGCGTACCTTCGATGTTGAGGTTAGCGGTGGTCGTTAGCGTAGTTTAATCAGTCCTACCTTCGATGTTGAGGTTAGCGGTGGTCGTTAGCGTAGTTTAATCAGGCGTACCTTCGATGTTGAGGTTAGCGGTGGTTGTTATCGTAGTTTAATCAGGCGTACCTTCGGTGTTGAGGTTAGCGGTGGTCGTTAGCGTAGTTTAATCAGGCGTACCTTCGATGTTGAGGTTAGCGGTGGTCGTTAGCGTAGTTTAATCAGTCGTACCTTCGATGTTGAGGTTAGCGGTGGTCGTTAGCGTAGTTTAATCAGGCGTACCTTCGGTGTTGAGGTTAGCGGTGGTCGTTAGCGTAGTTTAATCATTCCTACCTTCGATGTTGAGGTTAGCGGTGGTCGTTATCGTAGTTTAATCAGGCGTACCTTCGATGTTGAGGTTAGCGGTGGTCGTTATCGTAGTTTAATCAGGCGTACCTTCGATGTTGAGGTTAGCGGTGGTCGTTAGCGTAGTTTAATCAGTCGTACCTTCGATGTTGAGGTTAGCGGTGGTCGTTAGCGTAGTTTAATCAGGCGTACCTTCGATGTTGAGGTTAGCGGTAGTCGTTATCGTAGTTTAATCAGGCATACCTTCGATGTTGAGGTTAGCGGTGGTCGTTATCGTAGTTTAATCAGGCGTACCTTCAATGTTGAGGTTAGCGGTGGTCGTTAGCGTAGTTTAATTAGCCATACCTTCGATGTTGAGGTTAGCGGTGGTCGTTAGCGTAGTTTAATCAGGCGTACCTTCGATGTTGAGGTTAGCGGTGGTCGTTATCGTTAGCGTAGTTTAATCAGGCGTACCTTCGATGTTGAGGTTAGCGGTGGTCGTTAGCGTAGTTTAATCAGTCCTACCTTCGATGTTGAGGTTAGCGGTGGTCGTTAGCGTAGTTTAATCAGGCGTACCTTCGATGTTGAGGTTAGCGGTGGTCGTTAGCGTAGTTTAATCAGTCCTACCTTCGATGTTGAGGTTAGCGGTGGTCGTTATCGTAGTTTAATAAGGCGTACCTTCGATGTTGAGGTTAGCGGTGGTCGTTAGCGTAGTTTAATCAGTCCTACCTTTGATGTTGAGGTTAGCGGTGGTCGTTAGCGTAGTTTAATCAGTCCTACCTTCGATGTTGAGGTTAGCGGTGGTCGTTAGCGTAGTTTAATCAGGCGTACCTTCGATGTTGAGGTTAGCGGTGGTCGTTAGCGTAGTTTAATCAGGCGTACCTTCGATGTTGAGGTTAGCGGTGGTCGTTAGCGTAGTTTAATCAGTCGTACCTTCGGTGTTGAGGTTAGCGGTGGTCGTTAGCGTAGTTTAATCAGGCGTACCTTCGATGTTGAGGTTAGCGGTGGTCGTTAGCGTAGTTTAATCAGGCGTACCTTCGGTGTTGAGGTTAGCGGTGGTCGTTAGCGTAGTTTAATCAGGCGTACCTTCGATGTTGAGGTTAGCGGTGGTCTTGTCGGAGCCGCAGTCGCAGCTGTACGCTCCGATGTTGTTCTTCTCGGCTTTGCGCACCGTGAGGATGCGTTTCTTGCCGTCGGACGAGATGGCGATGTTCTTGGACGGCGTGATCTCTTTGCCATCTTTGAGCCACTTGACGTCGGCCGTGGCTTTGCTGAGCTCGCACACCAGCTTCACCTCGTCCTTCTCCACCGCCGTGTAGTTCTGCAGCTTCGTGGTGAAGTACAGGTCGCCCTCTGCAGGAGGAGCAGCACATGACAGGGTTAGAGGAGGGTCATTTATTTAGAACCTTTGTCTGCACATGCGCCCTGTGTTCTCCCGTCTTTAGCCGCTGCTGTCTCCCACAAAGGAAATGACCATATCTGGATTACAACCTTTCGTGCTACACATGGATACCAAACATGTCAGTATTTGTTAATGAATAAGCGTGGGAAAGACCAGGGAGCGACACAGCCATGTTGGAGGACATTTTACAAAATCATCAAAAACTCTTTTAAACTTTTGCAAACTGTTGGAGTTACTTCCTGGATAAATCTCCGACTCAAAGCGACAGAACATCAGAGAATAAAACAGAGAGTTTGGGCTGAACATTGTTCTCACATACTGCGTAGTATAAGTAGTATAAGTAGCATAAGTAGCACAAGTACCATAAGTAGTATAAGTAGTAGTAAATCTCGTACCTATAACCGTTAACATGGCGGTCAGGTTCTTGTCCATGGCCTCCACGCGGATCATGGACGTGTCGTCGATGGTGACCTCCTTGAAGGCGAGCGAGTGGACCCGGCCCTGGTCGCTCATGTGGACCACTTTACTGGGATGCAGACGCACGTCGTTCTTGTACCAGGCCACGGTGATCTTATCGTGGGACAGCTCCACCGAGAACTCTGCCGTCTCACGCTCCTTCACCGTCACGTCCTTGATCGGCTTCACGAACTCCAGGCGGATTCCTGAGAGAGCGGCAGATTCAGAGTCACACCACTTTTTAAAGTTCTACGACATTTAGTCATTTAATAAAACCTCAAATTAAAGCCGTTTACGTCAATAATTACCTTCACGAGTGTTGGTTAAACTCCAGAAAATGCTATGAACTAGATTCTAAAGTTTCATTCAGTCACGACCAGTGTGAGTTCTTCATATTAATATATTTTTTTCTGTGTGACCAGTGTGTACTTATTTTCTGAGGGCACTTTATCAGGGACATATTTAATGACCAGTGTGGACTGTTTAATAGTTATAAAGAGTTATACTAGCTTCTGACCTTGGATGACCAGTGTGGGCTGTTTAATAGTTATAAAGAGTTATACTAGCTTCTGACCTTGGATAACCAGTGTGGGCTGTGTAATAGTTATACAGAGTTATACTAGCTTCTGACCTTGGATGACCAGTGTGGGCTGTTTAATAGTTATAAAGAGTTATATTAGCTTCTGACCTTGGATGACCAGTGTGGGCTGTTTAATAGTTATACAGAGTTATACTAGCTTCTGACCTTGGATGACCAGTTTGCCCGTGGTCCTCTTGTCCTCTGCCTCAAACATGTACTTGGCCTCGTCGTCGTAGGCCGCAGACTTGACGCGCAGCACGAACAGGTTTCCCTCCTGGGCGCACTCGTACTTGTCGTCGCTCTGCACCTCGACCGAGCCCTTCAGCCAGCGGAACGTCTTGGGGACGCGCGACACCTCCACCTCGAAGCGCGCCTCGTCCTTCTCGTACACCTGCACGTCGGCGAGCGGCGTCAGGAAGTTCAGCGGCAGCTCTGAGGAGAGCGAGGAGAGAAATTTAAATCAGAGACTGAATCAGGAGCGTTTAAAGGAAGGCTGCTCTGGTTCTTCTGCCGCCTCACCTTTGACCTTCAGGTTGGCGGCACACTTGGCGTTGGCGGCACTGAAGGACACCTCCCCGGCCATGGCCACTTTGCAGTTATACAGGATCAGAGTGTGTTTGGAACCCTCCTCGATGATGTCCACCTCCTGCAGAGACAGAGGTTCACTCACAAAGACGGAATGAGGAGCTCCACCGAGGTCTAATGTCCAGTGTTGGTTTAGTCCCGGATTAGGTCAGGTTCTGGTCAGGTTTTAGTCTGGTTTTGGTCCATGTTTAGTCCTGGTTCTGGTTTTGGGACAGCACTCACGGAGGACGGGTTGAGAACTTCTCCATTGAGTTTCCACTGTCCGTGAACGTCGTCGGCTGAAATCTCCACCTCGAACCGCGCCGTTTCTCCATCAAACAGCTCCACGCCGTAGATCGGACGCACCACCTTCACGTCGCGCGCTGAAACGAGAGCCCACAGGTCTAAACCGGGTCCTGACCGGGTCCTGACCGGGTCTACACTCTGGCACTCACCCTCCACGCTGATCTTGGCCTTGGTCTGGTCGGTTCCGCAGTCGCAGCAGTACTGGCCCTGGTCCTGCAGCTCGATCTTCTTAAGGACCAGGGTTCTCCGGGTTCCTTCGGTCTTCAGCACCAGGGTCTTGGACTGGATCAGCTCTGTCTGCTCCCGGTACCAAACCACGGGCACGTCTTTGCTGAGCTCGCACACCAGCTCCACCTCGTCCTTCTCCACCGCCGTGAAGTCCACAAGCTTCGTCACGAACACGGCGTCTCCCTCTGAAGCCGCAAACAAAACCGTCAGAGCGAGAGGAGGGACCGGCTCACGGACCAGGACCTGAGACCAGGACCTGAGACCAGGACCTGAGACCAGGACTAGAGACCAGGACTAGAGACCAGGACTTTAGACCAGGACTCAAGGCGAGACGCTGCAGGTGAACACATTCTAGTTCCCTCCTTCACATCTTTGTCTTAACAGAGTCTATGATGTTTGTGATGTTTGTGACGTTTGTGATGTTTCACTTCAGACTTTTCCAGGAAGTCAATCCAACATGGCGGCGCTTGGAAGTGCTACGACCCGGCTGTTTGTGTCAACGCGAGGACAGACATTTGGAAATGGCCAAAGCAAACCGTGGAGATAGAAGTCGTCTCGAAGATAAGGCGTTTATTACCAGAGAAGAAGTGAAGTCCCGACCTCTTCCCTTATTTCCTCATCTTCTTCCTCTGCGAGAGGAACCGCCTACCTGTGTGTGTTTGTACTTTATCTGTCCTTCACGTTATGTTCAGAAGGATGATGGTGTTGACCATTGTTTATCAGATGATCTCACTGACATGGTCTTCATGTTCTGTTCAAAGCACGAGTCAGGAGCTCCTTAGAAGGTTTTTCACAGCAAATGTTTGGAACTAAAACGTCACAAACTTAAAGCTCACCTTTAAACCTGGATCTGAACATGTTTTATATTCAGTCAATGGAACATCACGGCTGTTTTTATGAATTAAACGGCTTATTTGGTTTTGATTTAACATGTTCCTCATATTTACGTTCAGGAAAAGCTTCACATCGATGTCTCTACATTTATTCCTGTTTCTCCTGCAGCGTCTCGTCTGAAGAACTCTGTGTTTGTCCCGATCCTGGACCAAAAACATGAAGCTTCAGAAACAATGAAGAAACATGTGGAGGTGATGAACAGATGGACCTGTGGAGAGAAGACCCTGAGCCCCGGTGAAGATGGGGAAACATGTGGAGGTGATGAACAGATGGACCTGTGGAGAGAAGACCCTGAGCCCCGGTGAAGATGGAGAAACATGGGTTAAAACATGGATCAAACACGGATGAAGAACCTGCAGAGCCAGAGGTTTGATGAAGCTGTTGAGATGTTTCTACAGCAGCGTTTCCCAAAGTGAAGGGTTTCTCCAGGCAGGAGCAGTTTGAAGTCAATGCTTTTTGAATCCCCAAATACTATATTTTAAGAAAAGCCAGTTTGAATCTAATTTAATGCTTTTTAATGACATTTAATGCCCCGCGGGAACCTGAGGAGTAACACCATGTTCATACACAGTTATACCAAAGTGTGGACCGCGCCCCTCGCTTTGGGAACCACTGCTGTAAAGGTGAAAGGTTAATGTGATGAAAAAGAGACCGAGAAGACAGTAATAACACAATAATAACACAGTAATAACACAGGATGGCTCTCCTTATGTTGAAAACATGAGTTGTAATGACAGGGTTTCTCCAGCAGGGGCGAGTCTAATTTTAAAGCCTAATGCCACAGTGGCGTTTTTCATTTGGTAGTAATAACACCTTAGTTACCATCCTGTTACTGTGTTATTACTGTGAAGCGTTTTAGATGAAGGAGATGGTGGAGATGGTGGAGTTGATGAGCGATTTATGGAAACGTTGGAGAAGTCGTTAAGACCAGATGAAGACGGTGGAGGAGCTTTGAAGGACATTTAGATGGAGCTTAAGAGTGGATAAGATGGTGGATGAAGAACCGATGGAGAGGACATTTACAGATGGAGCTGGTTAGAAGTTGCGGATGATGGTTGGTGAAGAACATGGGTGGAGAACATGGACTCTCTGGAGCTGGCCTGGTAACGTTACCTATCACGCTGAGCTTGGCGCTGCAGGACACGCCGCGCACCTCGGCTTTGATCTGACACGTGTCGTCCATGCTGAGGCTGCGCAGCTCCAGCAGGTGGCGCCGTCCCTCCACACGCGTGACCACAGTGCGGCTCACGTGGATCTTCACCTCGTTCCTGAACCACGTGACCGGTTCATCATCACGACTCAGCTCCAGCTCGAACAAAGCCGTCTGCCCTTCCTTCAGCGTCAGGTCCTCCAGACGCTTCGAGAACTGGAGACGCACGCCTGGAATATACACCACTTACTACTACGGGTACTTGTACTACTACTACTGCAGTACTACGGATACTTATACTACTACTACTGCTACTACTGGTACTTATACTACTACTACTACTGGTACTTATACTACTACGGGTACTTATACTACTACTACTGCAGTACTACGGATACTTATACTACTACTACTGGTACTTATACTACTACGGGTACTTATACTACTACTACGGGTACTTATACTACTACTACTGCAGTACTATGGATACTTATACTACTACTACTGGTACTTATACTACTACGGGTACTTATACTACTACTACGGGTACTTATACTACTACTACGGGTACTTATACTACTACTACTGCAGTACTACGGATACTTATACTACTACTACGGGTACTTATACTACTACTACTGGTACTTATACTACTACGGATACTTATACTACTACTACTGCTACTGCAGTACCCAACTACTACTGATACTTCTGCTGATACTACTGCAGGCAGGGCCGTTTCAAGATAGTTGGGACAGCTAAGTGAGGCCCCAAGCCCTCCCTCGGGAAATAGTTTTAAATTCAGATGGGATTCCTTGTGTTCTGGTGCATTTTAAGAGTCATGAGTTACTCTGTAGTGCTACACAAAGTGGCCACTACAGTGTAGTAAAGGACAGAGTGTCTTCAATGGCAGCGTTATTGTCAACAAGGCAGAAATAATGTAAAAACGTATAATTATTCATATTATTATCATTCTTAAGAACTGTCTTCTCTTATTTGCAGAGTAGTGTTTTTTCTTTAACTATACAATTTATGTTGAATTAAAAGAAAGGTATTAAAATGTTGTACAACACAAACTATTTTAAAAACATTGTACAACAAGGATTTTTGTTGTCAAGGAATAACCATCCAAAATTAAGAGGTTTAGCAACGCTTGCGGACTTTAGCACAAAAGCAGTGACCGACTCCTCCATGTTCTATGACCTCCTAATGTTTTGCTCTATTGACATAAGGGCCAGTCCGGTCAGTCTTTCTCGGCTCATGGATGATCTGAGGTGAGACTTTATCAGTTTCAAAGCTGGAAAGCTTCTCTCTGCAGAAGCTACAGTGACAGAAGTGTCAGAAGGAAAGAACTTCACGTCCCATAACGCCACAGACATCTGGGGCCCCCTCCAGCTGGGGGCCCCCAGCTGGAGGGGGCCCCAGGCAGCTGCCTACCTTGCCTACTCCATTGCGACAGCTCTGACTGCAGTACCTAACTACTACTGATACTTATACTACTACTACTACTACTACTACTGATACTACTGCAGTACCTAACTACTACGGATACTTATACTACTACTACTACTGCTACTACTACAACCCATAAGTCTGCCCCTCCTCAGTGTCAGGTCTAGCTCTCTCTCCTCTCTCGCCCCCCCCTCTCTCGCCCCCTCTCTCTCTCTTACCTTCCACCCTGAGCTCCGCCGTGGACTTGATCCCCTGCGCCTCCACCGTGTACTGCGCCTCGTCTTCGAACTGGCAGTTATTGATGACGAGCATGTGCCTCACGCTGTCGCCGATGACCTCGTACTTGGGCGACTGCGTGATGACCTCCACGCCGCGGAACCACATGACCTTGGGAACCTGCCGGGTCAGGCTGCACTCGAACTTGGCCTGTTTGTTCTCGGGCACCGACACGTCCGTCAACCGCTCCACGAAGTCCAGCTCGATCTCTGGAGCGGACAGCCACAGTGTTACGGCAAACAGAGAGGGCGCCAGACCCGGACTAGAGAGGGCGCCAGACCCGGACTACAGAGGGCGCCAGACCCGGACTAGAGAGGGCGCCGAACCCGGACTAAAGAGGGCGCCGAACCCGGACTGAAGAGGGCGCCGAACCCGGACTAGAGAGGGCGCCGAACCCGGACTAAAGAGGGCGCTGAACCCGGACTAGAGAGGGCGCCGAACCCGGACTAAAGAGGGCGCTGAACCCGGACTAGAGAGGGCGCCGAACCCGGACTAGAGAGGGCGCCGAACGTGGACTAAAGAGGGCGCCGAACCTGGACTAAAGAGGGCGCCGAACCCGGACTAGAGAGGGCGCCAGACCCGGACTACAGAGGGCGCCGAACCCGGACTAAAGAGGGCGCCGAACCCGGACTAGAGAGGGCGCCGAACCTGGACTAGAGAGGGCGCCAGACCCGGACTACAGAGGGCGCCGAACCCGGACTAAAGAGGGCGCCGAACCCGGACTAGAGAGGGCGCCGAACCTGGACTAAAGAGGGCGCCAACAACCGGGGGTAAAGAGGGCACTAAACCGGGATAAAGAGGGCACTAAACTGGGATAAAGAGGGCACTAAACCGGGATAAAGAGGGCACTAAACCGGGATAAAGAGGGCACTAAACCGGGATATAGAGGGCCTTTGGCTCAGGGCGAAAGAAAAGGTTTTTAAGAAGAAGGTTTGGTAGAAGAGGCTAGGGGACTAACCCTCACACTGGACTTGAGGATTGTTGGACAATCTAGGGTCGTTTCCCAAAGCCTTGGTGCCTCACCTCGGTCAGGCATCATCACTCACCGCCCGAGCCCCTCAGAGGCAGCAACGCAGGGAGGGGAGGCACAAAAGGTCATTGTGTTGGGAGAGACATGCAGCAACAGGTGTGTGAGTGTGTGCCCGCTCTGGAGCCGCCCGGGCAGTGTCCCGGTTACGCATCATAGTGTCACAGTTATCATCATCAGGCTTAAAGAGTTCTTCTAGAAGACCTCATTCACTTTAAGCATTCAGCTGGGAGTCAGAGAGAGCGAGGAAAAGGAAATGTGTTCTGGCCTCAGGCTGACCCGAGCGTGGACAAGAGAACTATATTTATGGTCTGTCAGATATGCCGCATGTTGCAGCCGTGTCTTAAACTAATCTAAAGTGTCTGCTTCAGTTGGAGCTGCAGTCTGGACATGAGCAGAAGATTCAGGTGAAGAACAACGTTGATAATTCATGACCTAGAAGAACCCTTTAAGTTTATTAAAGACAAGAAGACGTAATCATGTAATAAAGGGTTAGTGTCAGGGGTTTAAACACTGGAACACTTTTCCTGTAAAGACATAAATAAACCGTGTTCGAGCGGACGTTTCCTGTTGGAGAAACTGGAGCAGAGTCAGAGAAACTGTCCTTGGAGAAACATCTTAAAGTCTGTAACTCCGGGAGAATAAAAGCTCTACCTTTGACGTTCAACATGGCCGAGGTCACGGCGTTCAGCGCCTGGTACGACACTTCTCCGGCCTGATCCAGCTGCACGTTCTTCAGCGTCAGGAAGCGCTTCCTCCCTTCCATCTTTATGTCCACCGTCTGAGAGCAGAGACACTCATGGTTATCAGATCACCCTCAGCCTCTCTCCAACCCTCACCGTGAAGAGCGAGGGTTTGAGAGAGTCTGAGAGAGCGGATACAGTCAAGGACATCAGGGTTCGGGTTATCGTAGGTCTTTAATGTCGGGGCAGGCTGGAGGACTTACCGGGGACCTGGTCAGCACCTGTCCCCTCAGCTTCCACTCTCCGATCACATCGTCCTCAGAAATCTCTGTGTTAAACTTGGCTTCTTCTTTCTCCATCACTTCCACATTCTCCAGCGGCTTCAGCACCTCAGCTTCACGCTCTGAAAGACACACAGAGTGAGCTCCAGTCTCACGGTCTCTGGGTCTCGGGGTCTCTGGGTCTCGGGGTCTCGGGGTCTCGGGGGCTTACCTCCCAGTGTGAGCTTGGCGCTGTATCTCCGGTCCTCCACCTCCAGTGTGTAGTCCGACACGTCGTTGGGCTGGCAGTTGTTGATGGTGAGGCTCACGTTGGGACCGTCCTTCTGGATCTGGACTTTGTCTGAGGGCTGCAGCTCCGTGTCGCCCTTCAGCCATTTCCAGTTGGGCGTGTCTTTAAAGAGCTCGCCTCGGAAGCTGGCGCTGGCCTTGGGCTTCACGTGCTGATCCCTCAGAGGCTTCACGAGCCAGTCCTTGATGACCTCTGCAGGGGGGCAGAGGGTCAGGGGCTGAACACGGACTGAACACGGACTGAACACGGACTGAACACGGACTGAACACGGACTGAACACGGACTAAACACGGACTAAACACGGACTGAACACGGACTGAACACGGACTAAACACGGACTAAACACGGACTGAACACGGACTGAACTACAGCCAAATGAGACAGGCACTGATGGTTCCATCAATAACCATCTCTGTAGAAGCTCTAAACTCTCACTGGATGATTATTAACAACTATGTCCGAGTTGAACCTGGCGCCCGAGGCGGCCGTAGCTCCTGGACGCCGCACTCACCGATGACCTTGACGTTGGTGGAGGTGACCATGTCCTCCTGTCCGTCCACGGCGCAGGTGTAGAGCCCGGCGTCCTCCTCCGTGGCGTTCTGGATGGTGATGGCGTGCTGCATGCCGATCACGTTGATGGCGATCTTCCCCGCCTTCGTCTTGATGACGGCGCCGTTGCGTTTCCACACGACGTCGCGCTCCTTGTTCAGCTCGCAGGTCAAGTACATGGGCTGTCCCTTCATGCACGAGGTCTCGGGTTCGAGTTCCTTCAGCCACTTCACGGGCAGCTCTGCAGAGGAGAGGGGTCAGGGCTTTTACTGGAGACACTGACCGGGGACTAAACCAGGTCTAGACCAGGACTAAACCAGGACTAAACCAGGGCTAAACCAGGTCTAAACCAGGAGTAAACCAGGACTAAACCAGGACTAAACCAGGTCTAAACCAGGACTAAACCAGGACTAAACCAGGTCTAAACCAGGACTAAACCAGGACTAAACCAGGACTAAACCAGGTCTAAACCAGGACTAAACCAGGTCAAGTACATGGGCTGTCCCTTCATGCACGAGGTCTCGGGTTCGAGTTCCTTCAGCCACTTCACGGGCAGCTCTGCAGAGGAGAGGGGCTTTTACTGGAGACACTGACCGGGGACTAAACCAGGACTAAACCAGGACTAAACCAGGACTAAACCAGGACTAAACCAGGTCTAAACCAGGACTAAACCAGGACTAAACCAGGACTAAACCAGGTCTAAACCAGGACTAAACCAGGACTAAACCAGGTCTAAACCAGGACTAAACCAGGACTAAACCAGGACTAAACCAGGACTAAACCAGGACTAAACCAGGACTAAACCAGGTCTAAACCAGGTCTAAACCAGGACTAAACCAGGACTAAACCAGGGCTAAACCAGGACTAAACCTGGTCTAAACCAGGGCTAAACCAGGACTAAACCTGGTCTAAACCAGGACTAAACCAGGGCTAAACCAGGACTAAACCAGGACTAAACCTGGTCTAAACCAGGACTAAACCAGGACTAAACCAGGGCTAAACCAGGTCTAAACGAGGACTAAACCAGGTCTAAACCAGGACTAAACTGGTCTTAAGTTTCCACAGCACAATTTAGGACGAGAATCCAAACAGAAAAAAGGTTTGAAGACGAGATATAATGACATAAAACGATAATGTTCCAAAGACGCCCCCTAGTGTCTGGGAGGGCTAAGAGCAGCTGATCTGTTGAGCGAGAGTTCGGGAAAGTACGACTGGACCGGGTCAGACAAGACTATAAACCTTTAGAGACAAATATAAAACATTTAAGTTCAAAATCTAAGCCTGACTGTGGGAGACAGCTCTGAAGAAGGCAGACTGCAGGGGGCGCTGTCGTCCTACCGCTTAAAGAACGAAGACACACGGGACATTTCCCCGGTAAGACGCCTCAAACATGTTCCGGAACGACACCAACGAGTGTGGCACGTTTCTAAGGCTCTGCCGTTCTTAAAGCTGCTGGAACAGGTGAAGATACAGCCGGGCTAGAACCATCTGTGATGGGCCGCGGAGTTTACTCCAATGTTCTAAAGACTCACAGACTTATGAAGGTAAACCACACAGTGTAGGCTCAGGACACGCGTGTTCGGTTACAGAAACCTTCCCCGACCTGGCGTGTTCTAAGGCGGTACCTTCCACGATGAGCTTGGCGGTGCAGGTGATCTCTTTGTTGGCGTTCCGGCACACGCAGGTGTACTCGCCGGCGTCCGCCAGCTGCACGTCGATGATGTGCAGTTTGCGGTGGACGCCGTCAGACGTGAACTTGTGTTTGGGGTCTTCACGAATGTTCCCGTCGTCCTTCCTCCACGACGCCACCGCCGTGGACGGAGACACCTCTGCCTCGAAGACGGCGGAGGAGCCGATGGACTCGGCCTCCTGCGGGGCAGCGGTCACTGTGGTCAGGACAAGGACTCCGAGACAAGTTTACAGGGTTAGACCCGAGGACTAAACCCAGACTAAACCCGGACTAACCCTAACGTAACAGTCAGGACAATGTCTCAGGGACTAAACCCAGACTAAACCCGGACTAACCCTAACGTAACAGTCAGGACAATGTCTCAGGGACTAAACCCGGACTAAACCCGGACTAACCCTAACGTAACAGTCAGGACAGTGTCTCAGGGACTAAACCCGGACTAAACCCGGACTAACCCTAACGTAACAGTCAGGACAGTGTCTCAGGGACTAAACCCGGACTAAACCCGGACTAACCCTAACGTAACAGTCAGGACAGTGTCTCAGGGACTAAACCCGGACTAAACCCGGACTAACCCTAACGTAACAGTCAGGACAGTGTCTCAGAGACTAAACCCGGACTAAACCCAGACTAACCCTAACGTAACAGTCAGGACAATGTCTCAGGGACTAAACCCGGACTAAACCCGGACTAACCCTAACGTAACAGTCAGGACAATGTCTCAGGGACTAAACCCGGACTAAACCCGGACTAACCCTAACGTAACAGTCAGGACAGTGTCTCAGGGACTAAACCCGGACTAAACCCAGACTAACCCTAACGGAACAGTCAGGACAGTGTCTCAGAGACTAGACCCGGACTAAACCCAGACTAACCCTAACGGAACAGTCAGGACAGTGTCTCAGGGACTAAACCCGGACTAAACCCAGACTAACCCTAACGGAACAGTCAGGACAGTGTCTCAGAGACTAAACCCGGACTAACGGAACAGTCGTTAAATAAAGCATTAACTTCCTGGTTCTGTCTGGAGAAAATCTGTAATAAAAGAGCAATGCTGTTATTTTCCCTAAAACATTTATTCAAAGCCTCTTTGGGTTGAATTTCATGCTTTTTAATGACTTCATTTTGCCATAATTCCTTTAACTGACGAGAGAAACCCTGACGTTTGAATATAGTCAGATGGATTTTAGTTTTAATTGGGTAAATGTATCACTAACCCTAAAAAGCTGAACTGTTCCCATTACTAAAACTCTCTAAAGTGTGGACATGAGGAGCCCCCGGGGGCTGAGGTCTGACCGTGAGCACGATGTCCTGGATCTTCTTGGTGAACTTCAGCGTCACGGCCTTGAGTACGAACTGGAGGGCGGGTTCCTCCGGAGGCGACGGGCCCTTCCCGGGCCTGAGACCCCGGCCTCGGCCGCGGTCCCCGGGCGACGGCGTCTGACGAGCTGCGAGGGAAGAACCGGGTGAGAACCAGAGAGACGGGCGACACAGAACGGACGCCAGGGAGGTTTATGGAGCACACGACCCTCGCTTCTCACTGAAGGGTTCACAGCCTTGAGGCCAGAGTATCACGTCATTTGAAAGCTAAGACCTACAAAACTCATCTAAGCTGTTGCTCTGGCCTAGAGGCTGTGAACTCCAGTCGAGGAGTTTTTAGATTTAGGTAAAAACTGAAGAAAATGCACTGGGTTTAAGGATAAGAAGATGAACATAGGGAGGTCTTTACTCCACAGACTCTGGAGTTACATGAAGAGGTTAGTTTAAAGGTTTGTGGGATGAAACGTTCACATCAAAGTCTCACCCCCGAATCCTCTGCCGCCGCGACCTTTCGGAGGCTCCTCGGATGGTTTTCCATCTGAAACGAGGCGAGGGACGTTTAAAAAAGAGCAAACACACATCAGGGAGAAGAACAGGTTTCACTGGAGCCGAGATGGAGGACAGACAAGACGAGGAACGAGACGATGTTTCAGAGACGGATGGAGATGTTTCGGATGAAGGACATGTGGAGGATTTCAGGAGGAAACAAGATGGATTTGAACAAGTGAAGGTGAAATGAAACCAAGTGGCTGGATTTGGAGAAGACGAGGATGAGTTTAAGTAGCCTCTTAACCAAGATCTCAACCGAGCACACGTTCTCCAGATCGGCTTTCCCCAAATCGAAAAAAAGAATGACGGAAACGAGGATGAAAGAGCCACAAAAAAGCCACAAAAAAGCAATGAAAACAACAAAGCGGCTACAAAAGAGACAAAACCGCAACCAAAAAACTGCGAAAACTTGACGAGATGCTTTAAGATTTGGGTAAAGCCGAACTGGAGAAAATGTACTCAGTTAAAGCACAAATAAAACTTAACCAAAACACAGTGATGACCAACGATTGGGAGGAAACATGGCTTTGATTTGGAGACCAACAGAAGGATGGAGATGAAATGGAAGACGAGTAAATCTTATAATGAGACATTCCTGAACATGACGAAGCATGAGAGGAGATGTTTATGGCACAAATGCAGATGTTGTGGATGTTTGTGATGAGTCAAAGCATGTTTGGATGGAGATGGATGAAGGTTTCAGTGGATGAAGCCGTGGAGATAATGCAGAGGACATGAAATGGTTTGGTTTGAAAGCGAAATGGTTTGAAGGAGGTTCGGAGAAAGCCGTGGACGTGCAGAGCATTAGAAAGTCAATGAAGAGCTTTGGAGATGGATGAAGGTTTGGTTTCGTGATGTTTCAGCAGATAAAGCCGTGGATAAAGCCGTAGAGATGGTTGGATGGAGGTTTGGAAAGTTAGAAACCCAATGAAGAGCTTTGCAGATGGTTCTGATGAAGGTTTAGGAGCCGTGGATGAACTGGATGACTCTCTGTGTCACCTCGTTTGACTCCCGTCGGCCCCGGCGCCTCTCGCGCTCCCTCCGTCTCTGTCCAGTCCTGGTCTTGGATTGGAACCATCTCCCACATCCAGACCTCCTCCTCCTCCTCCTGCAGCTCCTCCTGCTCCTCGAACACCTCCTCCTCGGGCTGCGTCGGGACCTTCTCTACCTTGATGCTCCGCGGAGACACCTCCTTCACCAGCGGAAGCGTCGCCGCCTCCTCTTTCTTTGGTGAAAGCTTCGGTTTAGGGGCTGGTTCTTTCGGAGATGTTCTCCTCACAGGGGTTTTCTTCAGCTCCACGGGCTTTGTTTCTATTACTTCTTCTTTCTTCGATGGAGCTTTGGGTTTTAGCTCGACCTTCGTTTCCAACTTAGGGACTCGTTCAGACTCTTTTGGAGATGGTTTCCTTAGAGGAGTCTTCTTCAGCTCCACAGGCTTCTTCTCTTCTTGCTCCTCTTTCTTTGGCGAAGTTCTCAGCTTGGGCGCTGGCTTGGGTTCTGCTTTAGGTTCTGCTTTAGGCTCTAGTTTAGGCTCTGGTTTAGGTTCTGGTTTAGGTTCTGGTCTCGGCTGTATCTTGGGGACTTTCGCAGACTCTTTCGGAGACGCTTTTATCTCCGGAGTTTCCCGAATCTCTCCGGGTTTTGTCTCGTCTTTCCTCGTGGGAGTCTTCTGAGGTCGAGGCTCTGGTTTGAGGACCGTGGCCGTCTCTTCAGATGTTCCCCTCTGTGGAACGGTCTTCTCCACTTCTTTCTTTGGTGTGAGACTCTTTTCCATTGCTGGTTCCTTCTCTTTAGGCTTCTCGGGAGTGGTCTGTTTGGCCTCTCTCTGAGTGTCTGGAGGTTTCTCTCTCTGCGTCTCCCCCCTCGCTCGCCTCTCCCCTGTCATGGCCGCCTCTGTTCCCTCCTCCCTCCCCCTCTCCTTCTCCTCGTCGTCGCGTTTGGGTTTCTCGAACGGCTTCAGCATCACCTTCTCCTGCTCCTCTTCTGGTTTCGGGAGCCTCCTGATCTTCCTCTTGGTGACATCCGGCTCCGGTTCCTCCTCTCTCTGTGGTTTCCTGCTCCTCTGCCACCTCCCCCTCTCACCTTCCTCCTCTTCCACCTCATCCTCCTCCTCCTCCACTTTACCCCTCTCCTCAGTGGCTCTCTCTTCCTTCTGCAAAGACCTCTGCACCGTGAGCAGCTCTCTGTCTTCTCTCTCGTGGAGCTTCTTCGACGTAAGCTCCTCATCGTGATGCCGGGTCACTTCGCTCATCTGACTGACCACCTCCTTCTCCGGCTCCTTCGGCTTGGTCGGGACCTTTTTAAGCTGAACCTTCTCAGGTTCAGGTTCAGAAGGTTTCGGAGACTTCTTCACGGGTTTCAGCTTCACCTCCTCAGCCTTCTCTTCGTCTCTCTGGAGTTTGGAGATCTTCTTTCTCTCCAGTTTCTCCTCCTCTGTTTCTGCTTGTGTTTGTACTTTGTGGTTAGGTTTCCATGGCTCTTTTGGAGACTTCTTCTCCTCTAACTCCACTCTCTCGGGCTCCGGTCCCTCCTCCAGAGCCACGGTTTGTTCCTCAGCCGTGAAAAGCCTCTCGGTCCGTCCTAAAGTCATGACCTCTCTGTCCTCCCGCCCTCGGAGCTGGTGGACGCTCAGCTCCTCGTTCAAAAGCTTTGTCACCTCCGCTGTCAGAGTCACCACCTCCTTCTGAGGCTCCGGAGCTTTAGACGGGACCTTTTTCAGCTGGACTTTCTCCATTTCAGGGCTAGGTTTCGGAGATAATTCTTTCCGTGGCTTTGTGAGTTTGGGCTTCTCCAAAGTCACAGCCTCGGGTTTTTCTGGTTCTGGTTTCGGAGACTTCTTCACGGGTTTCAGCTTCACCTCCTCAGCCTTCTCCTCTTCTTTCGGGAGTTTAGAGATCTTCTTTCTCTCCAGTT
The DNA here is from genome assembly GCA_021464625.1 of Proterorhinus semilunaris. Lineage (NCBI taxonomy): Eukaryota > Metazoa > Chordata > Actinopteri > Gobiiformes > Gobiidae > Proterorhinus > Proterorhinus semilunaris. Next base: position 475,603 of record CM038353.1, on the reverse strand, counting down.
TGTCCTCCTCTGCTTCTGCTTTCTCCGCTCGTTTCCACAGCTCTGTTGGAGATACCTTCTTCTTCTCTGTCTCCACTCTCTCCGGCTCCGGTCCCTCCTCCAGAGCCACGGTTTGTTCCTCAGCCGTGAAAAGCCTCTCGGTCCGTCCTAAAGTCATGACCTCTCTGTCCTCCCGCCCTCGGAGCTGGTGGACGCTCAGCTCCTCGTTCAAAAGCTTGGTCACCTCCGCTGTTTGAGTCACCACCTCCTTCTGAGGCTCCGGAGCTTTGGACGGGACCTTTTTCAGCTGGACTTTCTCCATTTCAGGGCTAGGTTTCGGAGATAATTCTTTCCGTGGCTTTGTGAGTTTGGGCTTCTCCAAAGTCACAGCCTTGGGTTTTTCTGGTTCTGGTTGGGTTAATAGTTTTTCCGCTCGTTTCCACGGCTCTTTTGGAGATAACTTCTTCTCCTCCGGATCCGGTCCCTCCTCCAGAGCCACGGTTTGTTCCTCAGTCCGTCCTACAGTCATGATCTCTCTGTCATCTCTCTCTCGCAGCTGGTGGACGCTCAGCTCCTCGTTCAAAAGCTTTGTCACCTCCGCTGTCAGAGTCACCACCTCCTTCTGAGGCTCCAGAGCTTTGGACGGGACCTTTTTCAGCTGGACCTTCTCCATTTCAGGGCTTGGTTTCGGAGACAATTCTTTCCGTGGCTTTGTGAGTTTGGGTTTCTCCAAAGTCACAGCCTCTGTTTTTTCTGGTTCTGGTTTCGGAGACTTCTTCACGGGTTTCAGCTTCACCTCCTCAGCCTTCTCCTCTTCTTTGGGCAGTTTAGAGATCTTCTTTCTCTCCAGTTTCTCCTCCTCTGTTTCTAGTTGGGTTTGTGTTTTTTCTGCTCGTTTCCACGGCTCTTTTGGAGACTCTAACTCCACTCTCTCGGGCTCTTGTCCCTCCTCCAGAGCCACGGTTTGTTCCTCGGCTGTGAAAAGCCTCTCGCTCCGTCCTAAAGTCAAGACCTCTCTGTCCTCTCTCTCTCGGAGCTGGTGGACGCTCAGCTCCTCGTCCAAAAGCTTTGTCACCGCCGCTGTTCGAGTCATCACCTCCTTCTGAGGCTCTGGAGCTTTGGACGGGACCTTTTTCAGCTGAACTTTCTCCATTTCAGGAGACGATTCCTTCTTCCCCAGATCTTTCCGTGGCTTAGTGAGTTTGGGCTTCTCCGCGGGTTTATCCTCAGGTTTTGGAGACTTTTTCACGGATTTCATCTTCTTCCTCTCCGGTTTCTCCTCCTCAGTTTCCGCTTGTGTTTGTACTTTCTCCACTTGTTTCCACGGCTCTTTTGTAGACTCCTTCTCCTCCTCATCTTCCTGCATCTTCTTCTCTGTCTCCATTTTGTCCTTTTCTTTGGGGACGTGTTTGAAAGACTCTGCGTTTGGAGACAATAAGACTTCACAGAAAACACAAAGACGTGAAGAAGCATCTGACACTGAACTCATTGTTACTTTAACAGATCTTAAAAACATCTGTGTGGATCGACTAAATGTTCCTGACAGTGAGACGCTGCAGGGAAATAATCAAATGTAAAGACATTAATGTGAAACTTTATTTGATGTTTTCATATATTGTTTATTTTTGGAATAAACTCGTTTTTAGTGAGTATTAGGGCTGGGTTAAACCATATCAGTCTGGTATCGGAAAAAGTGTCAAAAGCAGGAACTCTTTAGATCCAAGTTTTGCTGCTGTTGGTCCCGGGACGCCATTAAAGGAAGTGACTTCAGATCAAATAAAGGATTTATTTATTTTTTTCCTCCATAATTTTTGTCATAATTTTTGTTTTGTTTTCCCAATTCATTTCCTATTCCTCCCCATTTTTCCCCAACTTTTGCTCTATTTTAATTTAGCTTTTCCCAGTTTCTTTGCTTTTTGGTATTTTTGCGGCATTTTTTTGTTTTCAATTTGTTTCAATTTATGTATTTTCCCCCTTATTTTATTCATGTTTTTGTCGAATATTTGCCCAAATAAAAACAATTAAAAAAAATGTTTTTGCCCCAATTTTTTAATAATATTTTTTTCTATTTTTTGTCTCCTAATGTTTTCCTATGTAAAAAATGTTTTCCCAATTTTTTTATTATTTTTTTAATAATCTTTGCCCAAATGTTTCCTGTTTTCCACAATTTCCCCTTCATTTCTTGCCATTGGAGATGAACCCGATATTGTGAATGTGTAGATCTTCCTCGCATTATTGTTTTCTGGTTCCAGACGACATATTTACCCGGCTAAAACACTTCTATGGAAAAGGAAAGTTATTAGTGGAACAAAATCCACTTGTTTTGTTGGTTCAAAGCTCAAAGTGTGGCGTCTGTAGGAGCTGCTAAAGTGTGAAGATGTTGAGGAGGAACCACTGACTGCAGCGTCTCGATCTTAGTGTCTGAGGGTGCAGGTGGAGGTGCAGGTGGAGGTGCAGGTGGAGGTGCAGGTGGAGGTGCAGGTGGAGGTGCAGGTGGAGGTCGATACCTTTGGTGGGTCCCGGAGCTGAGACGGGGCCTTTGTCTGGAAGAGCGTCATAGAAACACGTTTACGACCAAACAGCCACGAGAGAAAGCGACAAGAGAGACAAAACAAAACCTCTGGGATCAGCAGAGACACTCACATCACACCAGGCGTCAAAATAAAAGAGAGCGTTCTGGACTTTCACAATAAAAGAGGAGGGGGAGGATTTTGGTTTATCGGACTGGTACAAAGGAGAGAGTAAGGACGGACTTTCACATTAAAAGACTGTTTAGTATTTTCACAGTAAGAGCTTGGTTTTAAGGCGTTAGGAAAGGACAGACTTTCACAATAAGAGCTCATGTTTAGGACAGACTTTCACAGTAAGAGCCTATGATTAGGACAGACTTTCACAATAAGAGCTTATGATTAGGACAGACTTTCACAGTAAGAGCCTATGATTAGGACAGACTTTCACAGTAAGAGCTTATGATTAGGACAGACTTTCACAGTAAGAGCCTATGATTAGGACAGACTTTCACAGTAAGAGCCTATGATTAGGACAGACTTTCACAGTAAGAGCCTATGATTAGGACAGACTTTCACAGTAAGAGCTTATGATTAGGACAGACTTTCACAGTAAGAGCCTATGATTAGGACAGACTTTCACAGTAAGAGCCTATGATTAGGACAGACTTTCACAGTAAGAGCCTATGATTAGGACAGACTTTCACAGTAAGAGCTTATGATTAGGACAGACTTTCACAGTAAGAGCTTATGATTAGGACAGACTTTCACAGTAAGAGCCTATGATTAGGACAGACTTTCACAGTAAGAGCTTATGATTAGGACAGACTTTCACAATAAGATCTTATGATTAGGACAGACTTTCACAATAAGATCTTATGATTAGGACAGACTTTCACAGTAAGAGCCTATGATTAGGCCAGACTTTCACAGTAAGAGCTTATGATTAGGACAGACTTTCACAGTAAGAGCTTATGATTAGGACAGACTTTCACAATAAGAGTCTAGAGGCGGTACCTTTTGGCGGCGAGGCGGTGGGCGACACCGGAGTCACAGACGGTTTGGTTTCCTTTGGAGCTACAATTCAAAGACGAGACACAAAAGCTCAGAACAAAAGGAAACAGACACGAAAAAACCCCAGAAAGATTTAAGACGAGAAACAAACAAAGATCAGGAACAGACGGAAAAACAAAGACCAGCTTCAGAGTCTCGGGTTCACGTTTAGTTTTAGTCCCAGTTTTGGCGTCAGACCAGAGTTTATACAAGTCACAACTTCAATGGCAGTTCTTCAACAATACTTGGTCTACGATACCGATATGTTTGTGAATCAACAGTTACTGCTGCTTTGTGGTTAGCTTCTTAGCTTCTTAGCTTCTAAGCTTCTAAGCTTCTTAGCTTCTTAGCTTCTAAGCTTCTTAGCTTCTTAGCTTCTAAGCTTCTTAGCTTCTTAGCTTCTTAGCGTCTAAGCGTCTTAGCTTCTAAGCTTCTAAGCTTCTTAGCTTCTTAGCTTCTTAGCTTCTTAGCTTCTTAGCTTCTTAGCTTCTTAGCTTCTTAGCTTCTTAGCTTCTTAGCTTCTTAGCTTCTTTGCTTCTAAGCTTCTTAGCTTCTTAGCTTCTTAGCTTCTTAGCTTCTTAGCTTCTTAGCTTCTAAGCTTCTAAGCTTCTAAGCTTCTTAGCTTCATAGCTTCTTAGCTTCTTAGCTTCTAAGCTTCTAAGCTTCTTAGCTTCTTAGCTTCTTAGCTTCTTAGCTTCTTAGCGCTGGTGTGCCCAATTCTTTTGGTCTTATACATTTTTAGACACATTGCATGACGTGGGGATTGTAAATCGTGAGCTGCACTCGTCTCCACTGTGCGATGGTATTGTAGAGAAGGAGGAGTCACAAATGTAATTGTGTTAACTACGTTTTCGTGGTAGTATAATCTGTCTTATGCACTTTAATGCTGTCCCTCGACCAACAGCATCAAAAGTTTGATACTTTGGAACCTAAACCTTTTTTTGATACCAGACGGCCCGATATAAGAATAAAGTCACGGTTTATTCCAGAGTTTGAAACGATAAAAGAACAAAACTGAAGCTGGTCTTGGTTTTGGACAGAGTTGAAATCAGAGACATTTAAAGATAAAAGTGTAAAGGGTTAACAGCACATGGTAAAGATATACCTTCGATAAACTCTGAAGGTTTGTGCTCAGACACGGCGGCGCTGGGCTTTGCTTCGGTCGGCGCCGCGGCCGCTTTATGGGCCGCTGCTTTGTCTTCGGCCGGAGACGCTTCGAGAGACAAAGAGGCGAGGTCAAGACAGGAAACACAGAAAACTGGACAGGAAGAACTACAGAACTGGACAGGAAGAACTACAGAACTGGACTGGAAGAACTACAGAACTGGACAGGAAAACTACAAAACTGGACAGGAAGAACTACAGAACTGGACAGGAAAACTACAAAACTGGACAGGAAGAACTACAGAACTGGACAGGAAAACTATAGAACTGGACAGGAAGAACTACAGAACTGGACTGGAAGAACTACAGAACTGGACAGGAAGAACTACAGAACTGGACAGGAAGAACTACAGAACTGGACTGGAAGAACTACAGAACTGGACAGGAAAACTACAAAACTGGACAGGAAGAACTACAGAACTGGACAGGAAGAACTACAGAACTGGACAGGAAGAACTACAGAACTGGACAGGAAGAGGCGAGATCAAGACGGGGACAGGAACTACAGAACTGGACAGGAAGAGGAACTACAGAATTACGAATAAAGAGTAGGGCTGGGTACCGTTACCTTTTTTTAGATACCAGTACTTTAATGATACTTGGTTTTCGACACCAACACTAAAATATTTGTCATTTTAAGCTTTTCTTATTTTATAAGTATTTTTACTTAAACAATTGTTTTTTCTTTTAAAAAATTCTCAATTTTTTCCACTTTTTTGTCAATCTTTTTAAAAATGTTGATGACCGATGTTCCTGCTTTAGTTTGGTTTTAAGGGACCCAGCCCTGAAATGAAGAGGGAAGTGGAACAAACACGGACTGAACTACCACAGAAGAACATATAAAGACTACAAACATGGACAGACAGTCGGACGGAAGATCCTAACGTTCCTCTGGTGGTTACCTCGGCGAGCAGCAGGGGGCGCCGCGGCTTTAGGAGCAGGCGGTGTCTTTTCTTCAGGACGAGGCGCTTCAGGACGAGGCGCTTCAGGAGCAGAAACATGAGGTTTAAGAGAAAGTGACAAAACCAGGACAAACAGTGACCAATGAGAGCGAGCCATCACCGACTCTGACCAATAAGAGGTGAGCTCTACCTGCGGGAGGCGGTGCCACGGGCACGGCCTTGGGGACGGGCCTCGGCTCCTCCACAGGCGGAGCCACTGGGACACAACCAGACAAAACCACATTTAACATTCAAACGGACCAATGAGAGTGAGCCATGAGAGACTCTGACCAATGAGAGCGAGCCGTGAGAGACTCTGACCAATGAGAGCGAGCCGTGAGCGACTCTGACCAATGAGAGCGAGCCGTGAGCGACTCTGACCAATGAGAGGTTAGTGGCGAGTAACAAGAGGAATGAGGAACTTTTTCCAGACGTTTTGAGACGAGACACGGAGCTCAGTTTTAGTGTCGACAGAAAACTCTAAACCTAAAGGCTTATTCCTACTTCATAAGACCCAAGAACTTCTTACACCGAATTCTTACAAGTGAACAACGAAATAGTTTTCAGGTGTTAGTCCTGAGCTGCTGCGGCTGAGCCGCGCTGCCACTGTGTCAACCTAACCCGCATGACCTTTGAGGTCATGGAAACTGTAGCACTTGCCTTGTAACCACGGAAATGTCTTCAGTTACAAGATGTTTCCATCGTTACAAGTAACCCTTATGAAGTATGCATGAGTCGACTCGTGATTCCTCCCTAACCCTAAGGGGCCTATCTCACCGGCCTGGAGACCAGTTGGAGACTTAAGAGAGTCTACAAATCTAAGAGAGATTTAAGAGAGATCTACGAAAGGTCTACGAAAGGTCTACGAGAGATCTACGAAAGGTCTACGAGAGATCTACGAAAGGTCTACGAGAGATCTACGAAAGGTCTATGTAAGGTCTACGAGAGATGTACGAGAGATGTACAAAAGGTCTACGAAAGGTCTACGAGAGGTCTACGAGAGATCTACGAGAGGTCTATGAAATGTCTACGAAAGGTCTGCGAAAGGTCTACGAGAGATCTAAGAAAGGTCTACGAAAGCTCTACGAAAGGTCTACGAGAGATGTACGAAAGGTCTACGAGAGATGTACGAGAGGTCTATGAAATGTCTACGAAAGGTCTACGAAAGGTACACACTGTCATTGTGTCCTTGGGCAAGACACTTCCCTCTCCTTGCCTCTAGTGTCTGCGTACACTGGTGTATGAATGAGAGAGTGAATGGGTGACTGGTTCCTTGATGTAAAGCGCTTTGAGTGCCTAAAGCAGGTAGTAAGGCGCTATAGAAATGTGACCATTTAGCACCGGGAGACCTCTCAGAGACGACGCAGAAATCAAGCCTTTTAGTTTTCTCCAAGACTACCTCGCCTTATGTCCTGGGGACGTCTTGGACACCAGCAGCCGGTGAGACGGGCTCTTTGTAAGAGCGTGCAGTCAGTCCGAGTTGCGAAGACGTTCCAGAGATTGCCAGTCAAACTCAGACTTAGCCTTAACCCTGACCCTAAACATTTGTAACACTAAACTATTACATTTGCCTTATTTTACCTAAAAATATGAAATGATAGAAAACCTGCAGTCTGTTTGTCCTTGTTTTTGTCAGACAGTGACCATGACCATTCCAGAGCTCACTTTAAAAAGTCACTGGTGCAAAACTTAAAAAATCTGGTTTAATAATATATGTTTTACGTAACTAACTCACTAATAAATGCTGAGCTACAGAAGTTTGAAGACAATAATCCTAAATTCGTGTCTCGCTGTAAACGCCTCTGTTTTCAGTTTCTTTATCGCTCTATTCTGAGGTCTACCTGCAGGGGGCGCTGCTGGCTCCGGGGCGGGTTTAGAGACGATTTTCTTCTCTTCGGGAGCGACTGCTTAAATGAACAAAAAGCACATGTTTAAATTCAAACGGCCCAATAAGAACAAGCCTCGGGAGACTCAGGCCAATGAGAGCGAGCCGTGGGAGGCTCAGGAGCATGCAGTGTCCGAGTTTCACCTGCAGGAGGCACCACTGGCTCCGGGGCCGGTTTAGTGATGGGCTTCTTCTCCTCGACAGAGCGGACTTAAGACGAAGAACATGAAAGATTAAGACAGACAGAAAGAGCGAGCCGAGACTCGACAAGAGGGTTATTCAGGTCTGAGATTCAGGAGTCTGGGTTCAGGTTAAAGTCTGGGTTCAGGTTAAAGTCCTGGTTTAGGTTAAAGTCTGGGTTTAGGTTAAAGTCTGGGTTCAGGTTAAAGTCTGGGTTCAGGTTAAAGTCCTGGTTTAGGTTAAAGTCCTGGTTTAGGTTAAAGTCTGGGTTCAGGTTAAAGTCTGGGTTCAGGTTAAAGTCTGGGTTCAGGTTAAAGTCTGGGTTCAGGTTAAAGTCTGGGTTCAGGTTAAAGTCTGGGTTCAGGTTAAAGTCTGGGTTTAGGTTAAAGTCTGGGTTCAGGTTAAAGTCTGGGTTCAGGTTAAAGTCTGGGTTCAGGGTAAAGTCTGGGTTCAGGTTAAAGTCTGGGTTCAGGTTAAAGTCCTGGTTTGGTCCTCTCTCAGTTCAGGAGTTTGAACCATATTCACACAGAATTAGAGAGACCTCGGCAACGGGAACGTTTTATAAAGAAATGCCCAAATTATTTTCCTGATCATGATTTAGTCATTTGGAAAAAAATAGAACATTTGAAATTAAATTGAATTAAATTAAGGAAAAGAATATTAGGGAAAAATAAGATGCCTTTATGAGACAGTCATGTGACCTTAGTTCATTTGTGCTGAGAGAGAAGATGCTGGACTTTGGGACAGTGTTTGTTTCAAGAGGAAAGGTCCAACTCTTATATTAACCAGAAACCAAGTTCTTGAGGCTCTTTTAGGCTCTAAAACAAACGCAGCCAAACCTTCCCCCAGAGCCGCCACATTGCTTCCTGTAACTTTTCTCTCTGATACTTTAGGTTAAAACAACGTTGTGTCGGAGCAAAGCTACTTGAAATAAACTTTAAATACAGACACATATAAAGTTGTAGTCGGTGTTACGTCATTAAACTTTATAACTTGGTTTAAACCTACCTAAACCCCAGAGGAGTCTCTGAACCCGAGGTCTTTCTAATCCCATAATATATCGTGAGATGTTAGTCTGAGCTCTACCTGCAGGAGGCGCCACTTTCTCCGGGGCCGGTTTAGTGACGGGCTTCTTCTCCTCTTCAGCAAAGCGGACTTAAGACGAAGAACAAGAAAGAGTAAGACACAGACACAGACAGAGACAGAGGGCGAGCCGAAACTCGACAAGAGGGTTATTCAGGTCTGAGGTTTTATGAGTCTGGGTTTAGGTTCTGTGTGAACGGGATTAGAACGACCTCAGGTAAAAAGTAAATATTTCAGCCGTAATTCTGCAAACTCCTCTTTAGGGCTGGGTGCCGTTAAACGACATCAGTTTGGTCTCGTAAAAAACGTTTAGGTTCTACTGGTGTCGAAGCAGGAGCCAAAGATGTTTAGATCCACGTTTTGATCCTGTTTGTCCAGGGTTTTGTTTCAGCTCAAGTAAAGGATTCCCCTCAATTCATTCCTCATTTTTTTGCTCCATTTCCCCCAATTTCTCCTTAATTCCTTAAATTATTTATAATTTTCCCAATTTGTTTCCCTTATTTTTGCCTCCCACAATTCCCACAATTTTTACCCAATGTATTCCCCATTTTCCCCACATTTCTTGACATGAAGATGAAGCTGATATTGTAACTGCAGATCCACCACACATTATTATAGGGAGGAGTATTGTTCAGGTACTCGGCTGTAGTCGGTGTTACTTCATTTAGCTTCATACCTCGGTTTAACACTTCCTAAACCTCAGAGGAGTCTGAACCCGAGGTGTTTCTAATCCCATAACTAGTTGTGTTTTTGTGTCATTTACAAAGATGTTAGTCAGTGATATACCTGCAGGGGGCGCTACTTTCTCCGGGGCCGGTTTAGAGATGGGCTTCTTCTCTTCTTCAGCGGGAACTTTAAGAACAATGACAGGCAAAGAGTCAGACACGAAACGACAAACGAGGACAGGAAGAAGAGAAGAAGGAAACAGGAAAAAGACGAAACAATGGAACATTTATATTTTCAAAGAGTCAGACACGAAACGACAAACGAGGACAAGAAGAAGAGAAGAAGGAAAAGACACGGAAACAGGAAACACGTCACACATAACCCATAAGAAGAAGACACTTTCGGGAGATTTACCTGCTCGGACAGCAGGGGGCGCTGCAGGTTTGGAGACGGACGGCTTCTTTGGTTCAGGCGGAGCAACTTTAAGAGCAAAAAGAGCCGAGATCTTAACGAAAACCGGACAAAACCACAAACAGGAAACACAATATTTAAAACAACAGAAAAGGTCTGAGCGCAGTTTACCTTCCTGAACTGCAGGGGGCGCTGCAGGTTTAGGAGGAGAAGGTCTTTTGGGTTCAGGCTCAGGAGCTTTAAGAGTGAAAAGAGCCGAGACCTTAACAAACACTGGACAAAACCACAAACAGGAAACACATCCACAACATTTAAACAATGACAGAAAAGGTCTGAGCGCTGTTTACCTTCAAGAACTGCAGGGGGCGCTGCAGGTTTAGGAGGAGATGGTTTAGGAGGAGATGGTTTAGGAGGAGAAGCTCTTTTAGGTTCAGGCTCAGGAGCTTTAAGAGTGAAAAGAGCCGAGATCTTAACTAGAGCTCTGCAGAGAACTTTGACAAGACGAAGAACAACATGTAAAGAAAGGCTGGACTAGAACAGTTTACCTTCCTGAACTGCAGGGGGCGCTGCAGGTTTGGGAGGAGACGGTTTAGGAGGAGAAGGTCTTTTAGGTTCCGGCTCAGGAGCTTTAAGAGTGAAAAGAGCCGAGACCTTAACAAACACTGGACAAAACCACAAACAGGAAACACATCCACAACATTTAAACAACGACAGAAAAGGTCTGCGCGCTGTTTACCTTTAAGAACTGCAGGGGGCGCTGCAGGTTTTGGAGGAGAAGCTCTTTTGGGTTCAGGCTCAGGAGCTTTAAGAGTGAAAAGAGCCGAGACCTTAACTAGAGCTCTGCAGAGACTATGAACTTTGACAAGACGAAGAACAACATGTAAAGAAAAGCTGGACTAGAGCAGTTTACCTTCCTGAACTGCAGGGGGCGCTGCAGGTTTGGGAGGAGACGGTTTAGGAGGAGAAGCTCTTTTAGGTTCAGGCTCAGGAGCTTTAAGAGTGAAAAGAGCCGAGACCTTAACAAACACTGGACAAAACCACATCGACCACATTTAAACAAAGACTGAAAGGGTCTGAGCGCTCTTTACCTTCCTGAACTGCAGGGGGCGCTGCAGGTTTAGGAGCAGCTGGTTTCTTTGGTTCAGGACGAGGAGCTTTAAGATCGGAGGAAGAGTGAAACACGGCCAAGAGAAACGTTAAACATTTACAGAACAAAGCAGTTAGTTTGGTTTGAGGCGAGACGCTGCAGGAAAACAAACCCGTTTATTCAAAGCCAATGAGCTTCAGCTGAACCCGTCTGGACGTTCTCTACGGTTCTTTTCTGATTAGGAAAACAAGTTTAGGTTTTACTGGTATCGAAATAATGAAAGTATCCACAAAAAAAGACAAATTCGATCTTTAGAGCCAAGTTTTGATGCTGTTGGTGCTGGGACCGGATTACAGGAAGTGACTTGTTTCAGCTCAAAGAAATTATTTTTTCTATCCTTTTTTTCCCCATTTTTTTTTTCACACAAAAAACAAGATTTGTACCATTTTTTATTTCTTTTTTTCTTTTTTACAAATGTATTTTCTTAATTTTGCTCAATGTTTGTAATTCTTGTTTTCTCGATTTGTTTCCCTAATTTTTACTTATTTTTTTTATTACTAATATTTTCCCTACTATTCTTTTTACACTATTATTCCTATTTTCCCCACATGTCTTGCCATTGCAGAGGAACTTGATATTGTAAAGGTTTCCTGCAGCGTCGGGCCTTAAAGGTTAGTCTTCGTCTGGTCCGGGTTAAAGGGCAAATACCTGGAGGAGGAGCTTTAGTGTCGTCCTCGGGTCGGACTTTCTCCTCAGGGACAACTTTAGGACAAAAGATCAACAAGAGAATAATGAGAAACTGTTGCAGAGCGAAGCGAGAGGAACGCGACGTGAAGAAGATGAAGCTGGTGAAGATGGTGATGAAGAGGAGGATGGAGCGATGGGAGTCGAGGCGAAGAGTGGAAGAGGTTAGAAACATCACACAGACAAAAACATAAAATAACGCTTTTGTCTCAATGATGCATTTATGGAAAAAAAACATGGCGTGAAATGGAGTTTAGGGATAAAAAAGATGGGTTCTTGTTGATGAGAGAGTACCTTCTTGTTCTTCGGAAAGAGCGCCCCCTGTGGACGGAGCGTGGTCCTGCAGTGCGGCTTTGTAGAACATCTCAGGAGGCTTCAGGTTTACAGTGTCTTTGTCTTTCTCCTCGTCTTTCGGTGTTTCTACATTCCTTGGATCTTCGACTATTTCCTTTTGGTGGAGAACTCTTTCTGTGGGAAGTTGTTGTGACCCAGAAACCGCTGCATCTTCAAGAGGAAAGGTCTTCGTTAGATCTTCTCTCGTTTTGCTTCTCTGTGAAATTACTCCTTCAGGTTTCGGTCGATCTATCGTGGCTTGAACTTTGACCAAAGGTTCAGGTGATGTTTCCTTGACGTCGCTTTTAACTTCCATCTTCTCCATCGGTTTAATCTCTGCTTCAGGTAAAGGTTTTGCTTCTTCCAGAACCTTCTGTGCCGTCACTTTCCTCTTCGTGGCTGATCCTTTATCTTCTCGTCGAGGTCCTACTGAAATAGTTTTCTCTTCTGCTTTGGTTCTTGGTGAAACAAGTCCTTCTTTAGCCAATTCCCCTTCGATCGTTTTTGATAGAGCTTTGGTTGCTTCCAGATCTTCTAAAATGTCTTCTCTTCTCACAGTCTCTTCTTCGGACGCTCGTCTTTCCGTGTTGCTCGTTCTTTCTTCAGCGTCGCACCTGGATAGATCTTTAGTCAGTGGAACGTTCTCCAAAGCTGCGCTGGGTTTAAACTCCTGTCTCCTTTCTTCAGGACGGACCTCGCCTCTTCCTGACGTGTTTTCTGGAATTGCTTGAGGATCTTGTTTGCACCGTGTCAGAACCTTCGTCTCGACTTTGGACGCAGACACTTGTTTCTCCAGAAGAATCGGTCTCTCATCAGAAGTCTTTTTTTGTTTGTTCAGCCTCGGTTTCTGTTTCCTCAGGTCCATCGCCTGAAGAACCTTTTCCGGCGCTTCGGTTTTGGCGATGTCTTGTTTCCTGGGTTCTAACACGTCTTCAGTTTTGGAAATCTGTTCCACTTGGTGCAAATCATCTCCTGGAGTCTCGACTTCAGCTTCTTCCACGTTAGTTCGAACAGTTTCTGGGTCAATTCTTTCACTTATTTCCCTAAAAAGTTCACGTTCTGATCGTTCAAACGTCTCATCGTGTCCAGAAGCTCCATTTTCAAGAGAACTCTTCCCTGCTTGAAAAAAGTCCGTCTTCTTCATAAAAGATTCGGTCGAGCCTTCAGTGACAGAGGCCATTTTGTGTCGCACGTTCTTCATCTGAGGTTCCTCATGTGTTTCTGTTTCTTTCTTTGTTTGTTTGACTTTTCAGATTTTTAAGAAAGATCGAACCCAAGACAAAAAAAGAGAAAATTAAGAGAGTAAGAAGAGGAGTATTTTGGGGAAACACCACAATTAAACTAAACTGAAATAAAATAAATTAAAAAAAGACTTAGTCCACCTTAACCTTCAGAATAAAAGCACTTTACAGACACACATTAAACACAGATGAAGACGGACAGACTCTTGTTTTGAAAGATGGGGGTTAGTCACAAGATGGCCGCTGATTTCAGACTGTTTACCTTCAGCCTGTCGAGCTTTAGGCCGTTTCTCTTCCTCCAGTGCCGGCTTTGGTTTCTCCGGCTCCTCTTTGGGAGTCCTGGGCGTCTCCGCTCTCACGTCTGACACTTTCTGAGCAGATTCTTCCATTTTCTGAGGCTTTTCTGGCGCAAGTTTTGGCGTTTCTGGGGTTTTCTTCGTCGGTTCTGGCCTCGCATTTTGTTGTTTTTCTGGCACTATCTTCTCCTCAACCAAAGCTCTCTGTGACACTGTAACCTCGCTAACTTGTTCTGGTCTTGTCCTTAAAGCTTTTTCTGTTTTCTTAGGCTTTTCTGGCTCTGGTTTTGCCGTTTCTGCTGCTTCCTTCAGCTCTCGTCTTTTGGGTTTCTCCTGCACTGTCTGCTTCACCTCGACGTAAGCTTCCTGCTGCACTTTGACCTCTCTGACTTCTGAAATAACTTCCTGCCTTTGCTGTTCAATAACCATAACTAACTTCTGTGGCTCGACTTTGGTTATTTCCTCTTGTGGTTTCTCCTGCACTGTCTGTTTCGCCTCGACGTAAGTTTCCTGCTGCATTTTCACCTCCTTAACTTCTGAAATAACCTCCTTCCTCTGCTGGACTGGCTCCTCTATTGTCTTTGGTTTTTCCTGTACGACTTTAGCCATTTCCTGATCTTTCTTTGGCTGCGTTTGCTCCACTGTCTGTTTAGCCTCGACTGCAGATCGTTTAACCTCGACGACCTTGGAAACGACTTCTTCTGTCTGGACTGGAGGCTTCGCTAAAGTCTCCAGGCCTTTCCTCGTCTCTATGGCTAAAGTCCCGGCGTCGGTAACGTCCGCAGACCGCTCTACCGTCACCCGCTGCTCCGTGACTGTCCTTAAGATCTTCTTCTGCTCTTCGTAAATCATCTCCCGAGCCTCCGTGACAAACTGCTCCATGACTTCCGCCTTTCGAACTCCTGCGGTTCTCTTCTCCTCAAAGATCATCTCCTGAACCTGGATCTGCTTCTGACGCTCGTGGACTTCGATCGTTTTCGTTTCCGCTTTTGTCTCCTGGGTGAACGTCAGCGCGCGTTCGGGAACCTCTGAAGCAACTTGAGAAGAATAAGATTCAAGAGGTTTAGACACACACTGAGCGCACTCTGGCGAATGCGGGAGGAAAGAGAGGACAGACTGTAAGAGCGAACAGAGACAGAGGACGAGGAAGAGGAAGAGGACGAGGAAGAGGAAGAGGACGAGGAAGAGGAAGAGGAGGAGGAAGAGGAAGAGCGACAGGGTCTGTACCTTTGGGCCCGACGACGGCGGCTTGTTCTGGGAAAACCTCCTGCAGATGCTCCTCAGGCTGGACTTTGGTCCGAGAGAAGAGCAAGAGTTACACAAAGAACAATGAACAGACACGGCAAAGAAGAACAGAAGGATTTAAGAAAACGCTTTTGAACGCGAGTTTAAAGATTCGCTGGAAGAGGTTCTTTCACAGAGTCGTGACTGAGAGCTGATCTTCTCCAGATCTTTCCAACGCCTTTCAACAAACTAAAGATGTCACGCTTTAGAAGAATCTTTAGTTCAAGATGAAGCCCAGATACTCCAGATGAAACAGGTTTATGTATTGATTTAAACGTCTGCTGTAGATACTGAA
Source organism: Proterorhinus semilunaris (assembly GCA_021464625.1). Classification (NCBI taxonomy): domain Eukaryota; kingdom Metazoa; phylum Chordata; class Actinopteri; order Gobiiformes; family Gobiidae; genus Proterorhinus; species Proterorhinus semilunaris. The sequence continues at coordinate 460,454 of CM038353.1, read as the reverse complement.
ATAAATATGAGAAGAGAAAAGTTTCCTGTTAATTTATGAAAATGAGGCTAAATATTAAACAGGTTTAAACGTGTAAGATTTGCTTAGAGGGATTTTGAGTCTAGTTTAGTTTTGAATAAACTAGTTATTACAATTTTCTTTTAAAACTTTCAAACTAGTTTCCAGTCCCATCATTTTCCAAACTGTTCCAAAGGGTCTCCCTCAAAGGAAATGACCATATTTGGATGCCAGCCTTTGGTGCTACACATGGATACCAAACCTTTGTGAATGAAGGAGCGTGGGAAAGACCGCGGCTCAGAGTCAGTTCACCGTGAAAGGCTTAAACACAAAACTCATTCACAAAATACCTGTGATTGTGGGCGGGGCTTGGATGATGACATCACCGGGCCACTCCTTCTCCAGCCCAAGAGCTTTGTGTAAGAATTAAAGACATTAAACATTAAAACGTGACAAACATCTGGGATAAAAGAGGAAGAAGCTTCAGCATCGTTTCGATGCTCAAACCTTCACGTCACATTTACACGTTTAAGAGTCAGGGCGGTGTATTTCTATTACAAACATCTGGATTCAGTCTCAAACAATCCACTTACAAACATCTGGATTCAGTCTCACACAATCCACTTACAAACATCTGGATTCAGTCTCACACAATCCACAGTTATGAAGAAAACAAGAACACGAGCCATGAAGCGAGTGGAGCAGCAGAAGCAGAAGCACTTTTACAACAAACGTCCTTTGGATGAAATAAGCTGACCAATCAGAGGGGGAGGGTCAGGGGCTGACGAATCAGAGGGGGAGGGTCAGGAGCTGACCAATCAGAGGGGAGGGTCAGGAGCTGACCAATCAGAGGGGGAGGGTCAGGAGCTGACCAATCAGAGGGGGAGGGTCAGGAGCTGACCAATCAGAGGGGGAGGGTCAGGAGCTGACCAATCAGAGGGGGGGGGGGGTCAGGGGCTAACCAATCAGAGGGGGAGGGTCAGGAGCTGACCAATGAGAGGGGGAGGGTCAGGTGCTGACCAATCAGAGGGGGAGGGTCAGGAGCTGAACAATGAGAGGGGGAGGGTCAGGAGCTGACCAATCAGAGGGGGAGGGTCAGGAGCTGACGAAGAGCCAAAGCATCAGCAGAAATGAGCTAAATGAGCAGCTGTAGTTCAGTGAGCGGCGGGGGCAGTGAGCGGGGGGGGCAGTGAGCGGCGGACAGGGGGCAGTGAGCGGCGGGGGCAGTGAGCGGCGGACAGGGGGCAGGTACCTGGGGCTCGCGTGGCGTCCACGTCTCGCCGCTTAATCGTCTCGTCCACGCGCTGCCTCTGGTCTGCACAAGGAAACACCGTCACCATGTTGGTGTTTAGAGGGTTGTGTTGTAGGGTAGAGGACAGGTAGAGGACAGGTAGAGGACAGGTAGAGGACAGGTAGAGGACAGATAGAGGACAGATAGAGGACAGTTAGAGGACAGATAGAGGACAGATAGAGGATAGTTAGAGGACAGATAGAGGACAGATAGAGGACAGTTAGAGGACAGATAGAGGACAGATAGAGGATAGTTAGAGGACAGATAGAGGACAGCTAGAGGACAGATAGAGGACACATAGAGGACAGATAGAGGACACTCAGAGGACAGATAGAGGACAGATAGAGGACAGCTAGAGGACAGATAGAGGACACATAGAGGACAGATAGAGGACACTCAGAGGACAGATAGAGGATAGTTAGAGGACAGATAGAGGACAGCTAGAGGACAGATAGAGGACAGTTAGAGGACAGATAGAGGACAGATAGAGGATAGTTAGAGGACAGATAGAGGACAGATAGAGGACACATATAGGACAGTTAGAGGACACATATAGGACAGTTAGAGGACACATAGAGGACAGTTAGAGGACAGATAGAGGATAGTTAGAGGACAGATAGAGGACAGATAGAGGATAGTTAGAGGACAGATAGAGGACAGTTAGAGGACAGATAGAGGACAGTTAGAGGACACATATAGGACAGATAGAGGACAGATAGAGGATAGTTAGAGGACAGATAGAGGATAGTTAGAGGACAGATAGAGGACAGTTAGAGGATAGTTAGAGGACAGTTAGAGGACACATATAGGACAGTTAGAGGACACATAGAGGACAGTTAGAGGACAGATAGAGGACAGCTAGAGGACAGGTAGAGGACAGGTAGGACACATAGAGGAAAGTTAGAGGACACATAGAGGACACATAGAGCACAGCTAGAGGACACTCAGAGGACAGCTAGAGGACACATAGAGGACACATAGAGGACAGTTAGAGGACACATATAGGACAGTTAGAGGATAGTTAGAGGACACATAGAGGACAGTTAGAGGACAGATAGAGGAAAGTTAGAGGACAGATAGAGGACAGCTAGAGGACACATAGAGGACACATAGAGGACAGATAGAGGACAGTTAGAGGACACATATAGGACAGTTAGAGGACACATAGAGGAAAGTTAGAGGACAGATAGAGGAAAGTTAGAGGACAGATAGAGGACACATAGAGGACAGATAGAGGACACATATAGGACAGTTAGAGGACACATATAGGACAGTTAGAGGACACATATAGGACAGTTAGAGGACACATATAGGACAGTTAGAGGACACATAGAGGACAGATAGAGGACAGTTAGAGGACACATATAGGACAGTTAGAGGACACATAGAGGAAAGTTAGAGGACAGCTAGAGGACAGGTAGAGGACACATAGAGCACAGCTAGAGGACACTCAGAGGACAGCTAGAGGACACTCAGAGGACAGCTAGAGGACACATAGAGGACAGGTAGAGGACAGTTAGAGGACACATATAGGACAGTTAGAGGACACATAGAGGAAAGTTAGAGGACAGCTAGAGGACAGGTAGAGGACACATAGAGCACAGCTAGAGGACACTCAGAGGACAGCTAGAGGACACATAGAGGAAAGTTAGAGGACAGATAGAGCACAGCTAGAGGACACTCAGAGGACAGCTAGAGGACAGTTAGAGGACACATATAGGACAGTTAGAGGACACATATAGGACAGTTAGAGGACACATAGAGGAAAGTTAGAGGACAGCTAGAGGACAGCTAGAGGACACATAGAGGACACATAGAGGACAGCTAGGAGACACATAGAGGACAGATAGAGGACAGCTAGAGGACACATAGAGGACACATAGAGGACAGTTAGAGGACACATAGAGGAAAGTTAGAGGACAGATAGAGGACAGTTAGAGGACAGTTAGAGGACACATAGAGGACAGTTAGAGGACACATAGAGGAAAGTTAGAGGACAGGTAGAGGACAGATAGAGGACAGATAGAGGACACATAGAGGACAGATAGAGGACAGATAGAGGATAGTTAGAGGACAGATAGAGGACAGATAGAGGATAGTTAGAGGACAGATAGAGGACAGATAGAGGACACATATAGGACAGTTAGAGGACACATATAGGACAGTTAGAGGACACATAGAGGACAGTTAGAGGACAGATAGAGGACAGATAGAGGATAGTTAGAGGACAGTTAGAGGACACATAGAGGACACATAGAGGACACATAGAGGACAGTTAGAGGACAGTTAGAGGACACATAGAGGACAGTTAGAGGACACATAGAGGAAAGTTAGAGGACAGGTAGAGGACAGATAGAGGACAGATAGAGGACACATAGAGGACAGATAGAGGACAGATAGAGGACAGTTAGAGGACAGTTAGAGGACACATAGAGGACAGTTAGAGGACACATAGAGGAAAGTTAGAGGACAGGTAGAGGACAGATAGAGGACAGATAGAGGACACATAGAGGACAGATAGAGGACAGATAGAGGATAGTTAGAGGACAGATAGAGGACAGATAGAGGATAGTTAGAGGACAGATAGAGGACAGTTAGAGGACACATATAGGACAGTTAGAGGACACATATAGGACAGTTAGAGGACACATAGAGGACAGTTAGAGGACAGATAGAGGACAGATAGAGGATAGTTAGAGGACAGTTAGAGGACACATAGAGGACACATAGAGGACAGTTAGAGGACAGATAGAGGACAGATAGAGGATAGTTAGAGGACAGATAGAGGACAGTTAGAGGACAGATAGAGGACAGTTAGAGGACACATAGAGGACAGTTAGAGGACAGATAGAGGACAGTTAGAGGACACATATAGGACAGATAGAGGACAGATAGAGGACAGATAGAGGACAGATAGAGGATAGTTAGAGGACAGATAGAGGACAGTTAGAGGACACATATAGGACAGTTAGAGGACAGATAGAGGATAGTTAGAGGACAGATAGAGGACAGTTAGAGGACAGATAGAGGACAGTTAGAGGACACATATAGGACAGTTAGAGGACACATAGAGGACAGTTAGAGCACAGATAGAGGACAGCTAGAGGACAGCTAGAGGACAGGTAGAGGACACATAGAGGAAAGTTAGAGGACACATAGAGGACACATAGAGCACAGCTAGAGGACACTCAGAGGACAGCTAGAGGACACATAGAGGACACATAGAGGAAAGTTAGAGGACAGATAGAGGACAGCTAGAGGACAGATAGAGGACAGATAGAGGATAGTTAGAGGACAGATAGAGGACAGTTAGAGGACAGATAGAGGACAGCTAGAGGACACATAGAGGACACATAGAGGACAGATAGAGGACAGTTAGAGGACACATATAGGACAGTTAGAGGACACATAGAGGAAAGATAGAGGACAGCTAGAGGACACATAGAGGACAGATAGAGGACAGCTAGAGGACACATAGAGGACACATAGAGGACAGTTAGAGGACAGATAGAGGACACATAGAGGACAGTTAGAGGACACATAGAGGAAAGTTAGCGGACAGATAGAGGAAAGTTAGAGGACAGATAGAGGACAGCTAGAGGACACATAGAGGACACATATAGGACATTTAGAGGACACATAGAGGAAAGTTAGAGGACAGCTAGAGGACACATAGAGGACAGATAGAGGACAGCTAGAGGACACATAGAGGACACATAGAGGACAGTTAGAGGACAGATAGAGGACACATAGAGGACAGTTAGAGGACACATAGAGGAAAGTTAGAGGACAGTTAGAGGACAGTTAGAGGACACATAGAGGACAGTTAGAGGACACATAGAGGAAAGTTAGAGGACAGATAGAGGATAGTTAGAGGACACATATAGGACAGTTAGAGGACAGATAGAGGACAGATAGAGGACAGATAGAGGATAGTTAGAGGACAGGTAGAGGACAGATAGAGGACAGATAGAGGACACATAGAGGACAGATAGAGGACAGATAGAGGATAGTTAGAGGACAGATAGAGGACAGTTAGAGGACAGATAGAGGACAGTTAGAGGACACATATAGGACAGTTAGAGGACACATATAGGACAGTTAGAGGACACATAGAGGACAGTTAGAGGACACATAGAGGAAAGTTAGAGGACAGATAGAGGACAGCTAGAGGACACATAGAGGACAGTTAGAGGACAGTTAGAGGACACATAGAGGACACATAGAGGACAGTTAGAGGACAGATAGAGGACAGCTAGAGGACACATAGAGGACAGTTAGAGGACAGCTAGAGGACAGCTAGAGGACAGATAGAGGACAGTTAGAGGACAGTTAGAGGACACATAGAGGACAGGTAGAGGACACATAGAGGACAGGTAGAGGACAGCTAGAGGACAGGTAGAGGACACATAGAGCACAGCTAGAGGACACTCAGAGGACAGATAGAGGAAAGTTAGAGGACAGATAGAGGACACATAGAGGACACATAGAGGACACATAGAGGACACATAGAGGACAGGTAGAGGACACATAGAGGACATCTAGAGGACAGCTAGAGGACACATAGAGGACAGTTAGAGGACAGATAGAGGACAGCTAGAGGACAGATAGAGGACACATAGAGGACACATAGAGGACAGCTAGAGGACACATAGAGGACACATAGAGCACAGCTAGAGGACACTCAGAGGACAGATAGAGGAAAGTTAGAGGACAGATAGAGGACAGCTAGAGGACACATAGAGGACACATAGAGGACAGCTAGAGGACACATAGAGGACAGCTAGAGGACACATAGAGGACACATAGAGGACAGTTAGAGGACAGATAGAGGACAGATAGAGGATAGTTAGAGGACACATAGAGGACAGCTAGAGGACACATAGAGGACAGCTAGGGGACACATAGAGGACAGATAGAGGACAGCTAGAGGACAGCTAGAGGACAGCTAGAGGACAGCTAGAGGACACATAGAGGACAGATAGAGGACAGCTAGAGGACACATAGAGCACAGCTAGAGGACACTCAGAGGACAGCTAGAGGACACATAGAGCACAGCTAGAGGACACATAGAGGACACATAGAGGACAGCTAGGGGACAGATAGAGGACAGCTAGAGGACAGCTAGAGGACAGCTAGAGGACAGTTAGAGGACACATAGAGGAAAGTTAGAGGACAGATAGAGGACAGGTAGAGGACACTCAGAGGACAGTTAGAGGACACTCAGAGGACAGCTAGAGGACACTCTGAGGACAGTTAGAGGACACATAGAGCACAGTTAGAGGACACATAGAGCACAGTTAGAGGACACATAGAGGAAAGTTAGAGGACAGATAGAGGACAGGTAGAGGACACTCAGAGGACAGTTAGAGGACACTCAGAGGACAGCTAGAGGACACTCAGAGGACAGCTAGAGGACACATAGAGGACACATAGAGGAAAGTTAGAGGACAGATAGAGGACAGCTAGAGGACACATAGAGGACAGCTAGGGGACACATAGAGGACAGATAGAGGACAGCTAGAGGACACATAGAGGACACATAGAGGACAGTTAGAGGACAGATAGAGGACAGTTAGAGGACACATAGAGGACAGTTAGAGGACAGATAGAGGATAGTTAGAGGACAGGTAGAGGACAGATAGAGGATAGTTAGAGGACAGGTAGAGGACAGATAGAGGACAGATAGAGGACACATAGAGGACAGTTAGAGGACAGATAGAGGACAGATAGAGGACAGTTAGAGGACACATAGAGGACAGTTAGAGGACAGATAGAGGATAGTTAGAGGACAGGTAGAGGACAGATAGAGGATAGTTAGAGGACAGTTAGAGGACAGATAGAGGACAGATAGAGGATAGTTAGAGGACAGATAGAGGACAGTTAGAGGACACATATAGGACAGTTAGAGGACACATATAGGACAGTTAGAGGACACATATAGGACAGTTAGAGGACACATAGAGGACAGTTAGAGGACACATAGAGGAAAGTTAGAGGATAGTTAGAGGACAGATAGAGGACAGATAGAGGATAGTTAGAGGACAGATAGAGGACAGTTAGAGGACAGATAGAGGATAGTTAGAGGACAGATAGAGGACAGATAGAGGATAGTTAGAGGACAGATAGAGGACAGTTAGAGGACAGATAGAGGATAGTTAGAGGACAGATAGAGGACAGTTAGAGGACACATATAGGACAGTTAGAGGACACATATAGGACAGTTAGAGGACACATAGAGGACAGTTAGAGGACACATAGAGGAAAGTTAGAGGACAGCTAGAGGACAGGTAGAGGACACATAGAGGAAGGTTAGAGGACAGCTAGAGGACAGGTAGAGGACACATAGAGGACAGATAGAGGACAGGTAGAGGACACTCAGAGGACACAGAGGACACATAGAGGACACATAGAGGACACATAGAGGACACATAGAGGACACATAGAGGACAGGTAGAGGACAGTTAGAGGACAGCTAGAGGACACATAGAGCACAGCTAGAGGACACTCAGAGGACAGCTAGAGGACACATAGAGCACAGCTAGAGGACACTCAGAGGACAGTTAGAGGACACATAGAGCACAGCTAGAGGACACTCAGAGGACAGTTAGAGGACACATAGAGCACAGTTAGAGGACACTCAGAGGACAGCTAGAGGACACTCTGAGGACAGCTAGAGGACACTCAGAGGACAGCTAGAGGACACTCTGAGGACAGTTAGAGGACACATAGAGCACAGCTAGAGGACACTCAGAGGACAGTTAGAGGACACATAGAGCACAGTTAGAGGACACATAGAGCACAGTTAGAGGACACTCAGAGGACAGCTAGAGGACACTCTGAGGACAGCTAGAGGACACTCAGAGGACAGCTAGAGGACACTCTGAGGACACTCAGACGCTGGTCCTACCTCCCACACTCAGCTGAGCGCTGGACATGTGAGGTCCACAGACCAGGCAGTAGTTGTCCTGGTCGTCGGCGTCGCACTGGTTGATCTTGAGCCAGTGTTTGTTGCCGGAGGAGCCGATCTCGTACTTGTCTCCGCTCTCCAGGCGCTGAGGGCCTTTGTACCACGTCAGGACGATCTCTGGGAAGTTCACGGCGATCTCGCACTGGAACGTGGCGGAGTCTCCCAGACCCACGGCCTGGTCCTCGATGTCCTTCATCACGCTCACCGGCTGCGAGGAGGACACCTTTAGGTCTGACTGTTAGGAATAAGGAGGGGTATGAGAGTGACGTACCTCTGTAGCGGCGCGCGTCTCCATCTGCTGCACAAAGTGCTCCATGACGTTCTCATCCACCGCGCCGCCGTGCTCCACCCCCTGAGGACACAGCCAATCACAGCTCAGAGAGTTCTGTTCAGTTTGGAGATGATTTAAAACAAAACCAAGGCGGGAAAGAAGTAAAAGTCGAACTTTTGAAACGAACTAAAAAAATATTGTTCTTCTGAGTCTGTAGGAGCGAGTAAAGTGGAGATACTGTCGCATCAATGTGAGAAATATGAATATTGAAATGATACTTTTCCAAATGAATCTATGAAGAAACATGTTTGTAAAGTTTGGGTTTTTGTCTGGTTTCCTGGTAAATGTTAAGAGACACAGAGTTTTGCCTGAAGCGTCTCGCCTTAAATCAGGAACTGAACCAACGTTTTTGTTGGAGATCGTTCACGGCGTGGCAGCGGATTCTGCAAAGGTCTCTGAGATATCTGGACCAACACTCACCGATTTGCCGCTCTCCGTGGCCTTCTCCTTCTTCAGGAACTCGATGGCCTGCAGGATGGCTCTGTAGTCGTAGATCTCGTGTTCTCTCAGGATCCTCTCGTAGTCTTTGGGGTCGTGGCCTCGCAGCAGATCCACAATGTCCACGTCCTCGCGCTTCGGGCTCTTCTGCTTCGACGGCGTCCTGTAATGAGATAAACGCGTGGTCCTGAAGTCTCTAATACTGAGATGTTTGTGTTGTGATGTTAGTTACTTCTTGAGCGTGGTCCTGAAGTCTCTAATACTGAGATGTTTGTGATGTGAGTTACTTCTTGAGCGTGGTCCTGAAGTCTCTAATACTGAGATGTTTGTGATGTTAGTTACTTCTTGAGCGTGGTCCTGAAGTCTCTGATATTGAGATGTTTGTGATGTTAGTTACTTCTTGAGCGTGGTCCTGAAGTCTCTGATATTGAGATGTTTGTGATGTTTGTTACTTCTTGAGCGTGGTCCTGAAGTCTCTGATATTGAGATGTTTGTGATGTGATGTGAGTTACTTCTTGAGCGTGGTCCTGAAGTCTCTGATATTGAGATGTTTGTGATGTTAGTTCTTGAGCGTGGTCCTGAAGTCTCTAATATTGAGATGTTTGTGATGTGGGTTACTTCTGGAGCGTGGTCCTGAAGTCTCTAATACTGAGATGTTTGTGATGTGAGTTACTTCTTGAGCGTGGTCCTGAAGTCTCTAATACTGAGATGTTTGTGATGTGAGTTACTTCTTGAGCGTGGTCCTGAAGTCTCTAATACTGAGATGTTTGTGATGTGAGTTACTTCTTGAGCGTGGTCCTGAAGTCTCTAATACTGAGATGTTTGTGATGTGAGTTACTTCTTGAGCGTGGTCCTGAAGTCTCTAATACTGAGATGTTTGTGATGTGAGTTACTTCTTGAGCGTGGTCCTGAAGTCTCTAATATTGAGATGTTTGTGATGTGAGTTACTTCTGGAGCGTGGTCCTGAAGTCTCTAATATTGAGATGTTTGTGATGTGAGTTACTTCTGGAGCGTGGTCCTGAAGTCTCTGATATTGAGATGTTTGTGATGTGAGTTACTTCTTGAGCGTGGTGCTGAAGTCTCTAATATTGAGATGTTTGTGATGTGAGTTACTTCTTGAGCGTGGTCCTGAAGTCTCTAATACTGAGATGTTTGTGATGTGAGTTACTTCTTGAGCGTGGTCCTGAAGTCTCTAATACTGAGATGTTTGTGATGTGAGTTACTTCTTGAGCGTGGTCCTGAAGTCTCTGATATTGAGATGTTTGTGATGTGATGTGAGTTACTTCTTGAGCGTGGTCCTGAAGTCTCTAATACTGAGATGTTTGTGATGCGAGTTACTTCTTGAGCGTGGTCCTGAAGTCTCTGATATTGAGATGTTTGTGATGTGATGTGAGTTACTTCTTGAGCGTGGTCCTGAAGTCTCTAATACTGAGATGTTTGTGATGTGAGTTACTTCTTGAGCGTGGTCCTGAAGTCTCCGGGTCCTCCTGCCACCTCCTTCTTGGTGACGGCGAGGTCGGCGCTGGTCTCGATCTCTCCGTGGGTGTTGGTGGCGACGCAGCGGTACTGTCCGGCGTCGGAGCGAGTGACCTCACGGATCTCCAGCCGAGCGTCCGGGCCCTTCTGCTCCACAGACACGCGGCCGCCGTGAGTCACCTGCCGCCATTTCCCCTTCATCCACTTCACGCTCGGGATCGGGTCTCCGCCCAGTTTGGCGATGAAGGTGGCCGTGCCCTCTGCGCCCGGAGAGAGGGTTAACGAACTGGGTTAAACTGAACCAGGACTAAACCGAGATTAAACCAGGATTAAACCGAGATTACACCAATATTAAACCAGGACTAAACCGAGATTACACCGAGATTACACCAGGACTAAACCGAGATTACACCGGGACTAAACCGAGATTAAACCAGGATTAAACCGAGATTAAACCAGGACTAAACCGAGATTACACCAGGACTAAACCGAGATTAAACCAGGACTAAACCAGGACTAAACTGAGATTAAACCGAGATTACACCAGGACTAAACCGAGATTAAACCAGGACTAAACCGAGATTAAACCGAGATTACACCAGGACTAAACCGAGATTAAACCAGGACTAAACCGAGATTAAACCAGGACTAAACCGAGATTACACCAGGACTAAACCGAGATTAAACCAGGACTAAACCGAGATTAAACCAGGACTAAACCGAGATTAAACCAGGACTAAACCGAGATTAAACCAGGACTAAACCAGGACTAAACCGAGATTAAACCGAGATTACACCGGGACTAAACCGAGATTAAACCAGGACTAAACCAGGACTAAACCGAGATTAAACCGAGATTACACCGGGACTAAACCGAGATTAAACCAGGACTAAACCAGGACTAAACCGAGATTAAACCGAGATTACACCGGGACTAAACCGAGATTAAACCAGGACTAAACCAGGACTAAACCGAGATTAAACCGAGATTACACCGGGACTAAACCGAGATTAAACCAGGACTAAACCAGGACTAAACCGAGATTAAACCAGGACTCACTCTCGGGAGCGGAGATGCTGCGCGGCTCCTCCACGAAGAACAGGTTGTCGAGTCGTTTAACGGGAGCCGCCGCCGCCGCTGCAGGGGCCGCCTCTGGGGGCGGGGCTTTAGTGCCAGACTCTGAGAAAGAAATGATCATGAGTAACAATTAAAACGAAGAAGAAGAAGTCATCCAGATTCTCTACAGACTGACTACTACTACTACTACTGACTACCAAAAAGTCATATCTGACAGTGGCAGTACAGTAGTCTTACCCCTGACGGTGACAGGACAGTAGTCTTACCCCTGACGGTGACAGGACAGTAGTCTTACCCCTGACAGTGGCAGTACAATAGTCTTACCCCTGACGGTGACAGGACAGTAGTCTTACCCCTGACGGTGACAGGACAGTAGTCTTACCCCTGACGGTGACAGGACAGTAGTCTTACCCCTGACAGTGGCAGTACAATAGTCTTACCCCTGACAGTGGCAGTACAGTAGTCTTACTCCTGACGGTGGCAGGACAGTAGTCTTACCCCTGACGGTGGCAGGACAGTAGTCTTACTCCTGACGGTGGTAGTACAGTAGTCTTACTCCTGACAGTGGCAGGACAGTAGTCTTACTCCTGACGGTGGCAGTACAGTAGTCTTACCCCTGACGGTGGTAGTACAGTAGTCTTACCCCTGACGGTGGCAGTACAGTAGTCTTACTCCTGACGGTGGCAGGATAGTAGTCTTACCCCTGACAGTGTCAGTACAGTAGTCTTACCCCTGACAGTGTCAGTACAGTAGTCTTACTCCTGACGGTGGCCGGACAGTAGTCTTACCCCTGACGGTGGCAGGACAGTAGTCTTACTCCTGACAGTGGCAGTACAGTAGTCTTACCCCTGACGGTGGCAGTACAGTAGTCTTACCCCTGACGGTGGCAGTACAGTAGTCTTACCCCTGACAGTGGCAGTACAGTAGTCTTACCCCTGACAGTGGCAGTACAGTAGTCTTACCCCTGACGGTGGCAGGACAGTAGTCTTACCCCTGACAGTGACAGGACAGTAGTCTTACTCCTGACAGTGGCAGGACAGTAGTCTTACTCCTGACAGTGGCAGTACAGTAGTCTTACCCCTGACAGTGGCAGGACAGTAGTCTTACTCCTGACAGTGGCAGTACAGTAGTCTTACTCCTGACAGTGGCAGTACAGTAGTCTTACCCCTGATGGTGGTAGTACAGTAGTCTTACTCCTGACAGTGGCAGGACAGTAGTCTTACCCCTGACAGTGGCAGTACAGTAGTCTTACCCCTGACGGTGGTAGTACAGTAGTCTTACTCCTGACAGTGGCAGGACAGTAGTCTTACCCCTGACGGTGGCAGTACAGTAGTCTTACCCCTGACGGTGGCAGTACAGTAGTCTTACCCCTGACAGTGGCAGTACAGTAGTCTTACCCCTGACGGTGGCAGTACAGTAGTCTTACCCCTGACGGTGGCAGTACAGTAGTCTTACCCCTGACAGTGGCAGTACAGTAGTCTTACCCCTGACAGTGGCAGTACAGTAGTCTTACCCCTGACGGTGGCAGTACAGTAGTCTTACCCCTGACGGTGGCAGTACAGTAGTCTTACCCCTGACAGTGGCAGGACAGTAGTCTTACTCCTGACAGTGACAGGACAGTAGTCTTACCCCTGACAGTGGCAGGACAGTAGTCTTACCCCTGACAGTGGCAGGACAGTAGTCTTACCCCTGACAGTGGCAGTACAGTAGTCTTACTCCTGACGGTGGCAGTACAGTAGTCTTACCCCTGACGGTGGCAGGACAGTAGTCTTACCCCTGACAGTGGCAGGACAGTAGTCTTACCCCTGACAGTGGCAGGACAGTAGTCTAACCCCTGACAGTGGCAGTACAGTAGTCTTACCCCTGACAGTGGCAGGACAGTAGTCTTACTCCTGACAGTGGCAGGACAGTAGTCTTACTCCTGACAGTGGCAGTACAGTAGTCTTACTCCTGACAGTGGCAGGACAGTAGTCTTACTCCTGACAGTGACAGGACAGTAGTCTTACCCCTGACGGTGGCAGGACAGTAGTCTTACCCCTGACAGTGGCAGTACAGTAGTCTTACCCCTGACAGTGGCAGTACAGTAGTCTTACCCCTGACAGTGACAGGACAGTAGTCTTACTCCTGACAGTGGCAGGACAGTAGTCTTACCCCTGACAGTGACAGGACAGTAGTCTTACTCCTGACAGTGACAGGACAGTAGTCTTACTCCTGACAGTGGCAGGACAGTAGTCTTACCCCTGACAGTGACAGTACAGTAGTCTTACCCCTGACAGTGGCAGGACAGTAGTCTTACCCCTGACGGTGGCAGGACAGTAGTCTTACCCCTGACAGTGGCAGTACAGTAGTCTTACCCCTGACAGTGGCAGTACAGTAGTCTTACTCCTGACAGTGGCAGGACAGTAGTCTTACCCCTGACAGTGGCAGTACAGTAGTCTTACCCCTGACAGTGGCAGGACAGTAGTCTTACCCCTGACGGTGGCAGTACAGTAGTCTTACTCCTGACAGTGGCAGGACAGTAGTCTTACTCCTGACAGTGACAGGACAGTAGTCTTACCCCTGACGGTGGCAGGACAGTAGTCTTACCCCTGACGGTGGCAGGACAGTAGTCTTACTCCTGACAGTGGCAGGACAGTAGTCTTACTCCTGACAGTGACAGGACAGTAGTCTTACCCCTGACGGTGGCAGGACAGTAGTCTTACCCCTGACGGTGGCAGGACAGTAGTCTTACTCCTGACAGTGGCAGGACAGTAGTCTTACTCCTGACAGTGACAGGACAGTAGTCTTACCCCTGACAGTGACAGGACAGTAGTCTTACCCCTGACGGTGGCAGTACAGTAGTCTTACCCCTGACGGTGGCAGTACAGTAGTCTTACCCCTGACGGTGGCAGTACAGTAGTCTTACTCCTGACGGTGGCAGTACAGTAGTCTTACCCCTGACGGTGGTAGTACAGTAGTCTTACTCCTGACAGTGGCAGTACAGTAGTCTTACCCCTGACGGTGGCGTGGGCTTTGCAGAAGTTGGATCCACTGTTGTTGCTGGCCTTGCAGAGGTAGTCTCCGGCGTCGGCCTTGGTGCAGTCGGTGACCTCCAGCTGAGCTGTGCCGTTGACGAAGCTGATCTTGGTGTTTCCCTGAGAGTGGAGCTCACGTCGGTCCTTCATCCACTGGATGGTGAGGGGTGCGGTGCCGGTGACGGAGCAGCGCAGCGTCAGCTTCTCGCCTTCGGCCACAGACACCGGTTTGAGCGGCGCTGTGAACTGTGGAGGCTCTCGAGACTCTGAGGACAGACAGGAGACGGAACCGCGGTTATTGAAACTATTAAATGTATCAACATGTGGAGGGTTTGAACTCTGAGCTAAAGGCGAAAACAGGCTAAATAGGTTGAGGTTTTTGTGGCTCAGATTCAAATCCAGCGGAAACTAAACCTCCTCTAACTGCAGGAAGGATAGAAATGTCATTAACATGTCACACCTCGCCATACTGTACTATGGGGACTGGGAAGGACCTACCGGAGATGGTGAGGCTGGTCTTTGGTTCTTACCGGAGATGGTGAGGCTGGTCTTTGGTTCTTACCGGAGATGGTGAGGCTGGTCTTTGGTTCTTACCGGAGATGGTGAGGCTGGTCTTTGGTTCTTACCGGAGATGGTGAGGCTGGTCTTTGGTTCTTACTGGAGATGGTGAGGCTGGTCTTTGGTTCTTACCGGAGATGGTGAGGCTGGTCTTTGGTTCTTACCGGAGATGGTGAGGCTGGTCTTGCAGGAGTTCCTCCCCGCCTGGTTCCTTGCGGTGCAGGTATAGACTCCGGAGTCACTGACGGTCGTGTCGTTGATGCAGAGCAGAGCCACGTTGCTGTCGAATCTGGTCTCGTATTTATGCGACGACTCGATCTCGGCGCCGTCCTTGGTCCAGCTGACGGTGAGCGGCTGCGACCCGGAGACGCGAGCCTCCAGCCGCACCGCCTGCCCCAAACTCTCCATCAGAGAGTCCGACATGCGCTTGGTGAAGGACGGGGGGACTTTACGCTCTGCAGGGGAGGGACAGCGTCAGCGCCTCGGGGCGGAGTCACACTTTAAAGTGCATATGACGGATTTAAGGAATGATCCAATGAGGAACCTGAACCGAGCAGGTTTTCAACAGTTCGGCTTTACTCAAATACAAATTTATTGAAAACGAGATGAAAATAAAGATGAAAAACACAGCAAAACCCAACAACAACGATTAAAAGATCTGTTTAGATCAGTGTTGCGAGTGTTAGCCGGGTAAAGCCGAACTGGAGTGGGAGTTAAGGGAACCATTGTTTTGGCAAAAGTTTGGTCTAATGTGTCATATGCACTTTAACGACAAACAGACGTCAGACACAGAACACGGAGACACATGAAACAGACGTGTGTGTGTGTGTGTGTGTGTGTGTGGAAGTTCAGTCATGTTCTTCACAAATATAACGAGAAACGCCAAACAACAGCTACGACCAACGATCCACCTCCAGACCTGAAGTCACCTGTTCACATGCGTCACAGAGAACACGGATCCAGGTCTAAACCAGGACGGGTTTCATGCTCCTCATGCGTTTACAGGAACATTCACCCGAGACGGAACCAAACCAGCATCAAAGAGTTTCACAAAGTCTTCTCTGAACTCGGAAACAAACGCCGACATTCACCGCGGCGCCAACGCAGTTCCCTCACGGAAACACGACGCAGAATAAACCACAAAGTCACAAACTCCAGCAGAACATCGCTCCGAGGAAACTCCCACAAGAGCCTCGGCTACGACAGAATGAACGACTGTTTCCACACAGAATGCGGGACACAAAATGGCAAACATTTCGGACACAAAATGGCGGACTTTCGGACATAGACTTTGGATGGCGCTCGGGCCGGCATTACCACAGGATAAAGGACAGTTTCGACACAGAATGGCGAACATTTCGGACACAAAATGGCGGTCTTTCGGACACAGACTTTGGTCATGCTCCCGCCGCGGCTCGTGCTCGGGCCGGCGTTACCTATCCGGACGTGGCACTCGCAGCGGTCGGCTCCGTCGGCGTTGGCGGCCTCGCAGGAGTAGGTTCCCGCGGCCGCCTCTCTGTCGGCGTTCAGCACGTCCAGCTCGCAGCGGCCCCCGCCCGTGCGCACGTTGTACTGGTACGAGGCCCAGATGGGTTTGCCGTCCTTCGTCCAGGAGGCGTGCACGTGCTCGCTGCCGCGGTACGTGCACGCCAGCGTCAGCGGGAGGCCGAGCTCGTGGGTCACGTCGTGGAGCTTCTCCACGAAACGCACGGGCTCTGAGGACGGAGAGAGGACAGCGAGCAGCGTGAGGAGGACGAAGAATCCAAAACTAACATCAACACAAAGCTACGGTAACGACTTTAACACAAAATAACTTCAGCATCAGCAGAAACATGGAAATAAAGACTTTAGCGAAACTTGGATCGTTTCTAAAGTCCTGATCGTTTCTAAAGTCCTGATCGTTTCTAAAGTCCTGATCGTTTCTAAAGCCCTGATCGTTTCCTAAAGGCCTGATCGTTTCCTAAAGTCCTGATCGTTTCTAAAGCCCTGATCGTTTCTAAAGCCCTGATCGTTTCTAAAGGCCTGATCGTTTCTAAAGTCCTGATCGTTTCTAAAGTCCTGATCGTTTCCTAAAGGCCTGATCGTTTCTAAAGTCCTGATCGTTTCCTAAAGGCCTGATCGTTTCTAAAGCCCTGATCGTTTCTAAAGTCTTGATCGTTTCTAAAGTCCTGATCGTTTCTAAAGCCCTGATCGTTTCTAAAGTCCTGATCGTTTCTAAAGTCCTGATCGTTTCCTAAAGGCCTGATCGTTTCTAAAGCCCTGATCGTTTCTAAAGCCCTGATCGTTTCTGAAGCCCTGATCGTTTCTGAAGCCCTGATCGTTTCTAAAGTCCTGATCGTTTCTAAAGTCCTGATCGTTTCCTAAAGCCCTAATCGTTTCTAAAGCCCTGATCGTTTCTAAAGCCCTGATCGTTTCTAAAGTCCTGATAGTTTCTAAAGCCCTGATCGTTTCTAAAGTCCTGATCGTTTCTAAAGTCCTGATCGTTTCTAAAGTCCTGATCGTTTCTAAAGTCCTGATCGTTTCTAAAGTCCTGATCGTTTCCTAAAGGCCTGATCGTTTCTAAAGCCCTGATCGTTTCTAAAGTCCTGATCGTTTCCTAAAGGCCTGATCGTTTCTGAAGCCCTGATCGTTTCTAAAGTCCTGATCGTTTCCTAAAGTCCTGATCGTTTCTACAGTCCTGATCGTTTCTAAAGGCCTGATCGTTTCTAAAGTCCTGATCGTTTCTAAAGTCCTGATCGTTTCTAAAGCCCTGATCGTTTCTAAAGGCCTGATCGTTTCTAAAGTCCTGATCGTTTATTAAGCCCTGATCCTGCAGTGCTTTACCGAGCCTGATGGTGGCGCTGCAGCATTCTGCTCCGGCACTGTTGGAGATCTTGCAGGTGTATTTCCCTGCGGCATCTTCGCGGTCGGCATTCAGGACCTCGAGTCGACTGGAAGAGTCCGTCGTCTTCACGTTGTATTTGTACGAAGCCCAGATCAGTTTGTCGTCTTTTTCCCAGGTCACTGAAATGTTGCGGCTCCCGCAGAACCGCGCCTCCAACGCCAGCGGCTCGCACACGCGGAAGAACGCGTCACGCAGCGGCTCGGTGAAGCGCGGCGGCTCTGCGAGGGAAGGGGGAGGTTACGGGGAGAAGCACAGTGAGTGAGGCAGCTTTAGCTTTAGCATTAGCATTAGCTTTAGCAGAGAGGCTCCAATCAGAGACGGTTATGGAGAAACTGCAGCATTTAGTCAAATTAGAGCAGTGCAAAGATGCTAGCGTTAGCAGAGCTGAAGAACCTTTCACCTTTCACCTCTCACAGTGAGGGTTACACGTTAAAGCAGCTTGTTCTGACAAAAGTTCTTGAAAACCTCACAGCACTGTTGGGAGGGATTTGAGGCGGAGCTGGAATTAGAGCCTTGGATTTGAGATTTGAGATTCTAAATGTGGACTCGCCCTGGAGCTGATTGGCTCATGTTTTTACCGTAAAATGTTTCGGTTCCGTGTGGGAACAGATTTGTTTCGTTGCATTAAAAGTGTGAATCGTGCCCCAGTTTTTCCCGGAGTTTCTGCTCCATAAGATTTGCAGAAAATAACCATTGGTTCTTTCAGAGCAACTGAAACGTACTGTTAAAGACCAGGTAAGTTTCACTCCTTCAGCACCAGAGGGCGCTGCGACCCTCAGTGAGTGACTCGTTTGTCCAGGACCGTCTCCGATTGGTGGTATTAAGTATTAAAATGGCGTTTCTGGGCGGTACCTAGCGTGACGTGGGCGTGGCACTGGTCTTTGCCCGCAATGTTGGACACCTCGCAGGAGTACTGTCCCTGCGCCTCCTCGCGGTCGGCGTTCAGCACCTCCAGGACGCACAGCGAGCTTGTGGTCTTCACGTTGTACTTGTACGAGGCCCAGATGAACTTCCCGTCCTTCCACCAGGTGGCGCTGGCCGGCTGGGTGCCCGTGTAGGAGCAGGCCAGGACCAGAGGTTTCCCCACGCAGAAGGTCGTGTCCTGCAGGGGGCGCACGAACCGCACAGGCTCTGGGCGGCGGCGAGGGGAGAGGGTTAGAGACGAGTAAAGCGACGAGGGGCACGAGGGGTTCAACATGGCTGAAGGAGAGGAAACGGAAACGCAAGAACTCTCAGCTTAAAGATCAGTTTGCTAATGTTTCCGCAACTTTTTTTTCCAATTTTTGCAAAACATTTTTTTTATCAATTTTCCCTTATTTTTTCTACAATATTTTAAATAATAGTTTTCTGTATTTTTTGAAAACATTTTGCTCCATTTCCACATATTCTTCCCACTATTTTTTCTCACTTTCCCAATTTGATTCCTTCACTTTTGCTTATTTTTTATTACTAATATTTAACCTATTTTAGTTTTTATTAAAAAAAAAAAAAGTTCCCAATGTTTTCCACATTTTTGACTCTATTTTTCCTTAATTTTGCCACAAATTCAAAAGTGATTTTGAAACCTTTGAGTCTAAAACATTTTCTTAATAAAATGTTTTATCTTTACTGACGCCATTTGTCTTTTACACCTGTAACGTTGGTCAGTATAGTTTCAGTGTTTTAGTGAATAATGACTTTGGCTCTAAAGAGTTCGATGTGATTAAAACAAACTCCTGCAGCTTCATGTGGTCAACATTTTTAAACGTGAAGCTTCAGTTTATAAACGAGTTCCAATAAACAGAATGAAACTGATGCAAAAGTCTCAAAGAAAGTGATTGAGCTGTAAAGTTTCTAAAACACGACGATTAAGAGCTTTATATTGAAAATAAAGTAAAATGTTTATAAAACCAAAGAGGCAGGAAAGAAGTCGATGTTCCCGGACGCACAGACGTCGACGGCGATTAGAGACTTTCCGTTTTCAGCCAAGTTGAAGCAGATTAACCCTTTCCTATTCTCCTGTATACGCTGCAGTTCACCTAGCACGCTGAGGGTGGCGCTGCACTGGCTCTGGCCCACTCTGTTCTCGGCCCGCAGCGTGTACTCCCCGAGGTCCTCCGGGCCGGTCTGGGTCAGGGTGAGCGTGGCCACTCCGTTCGTGAAGTCCATCCTGCAGCGCTCGGACGGACGCAGCGCTCCGGCGCCGTGGAACCACGACACGGCGATGTCCGGCGTGCCCTGAACGCGGCACGACATCTGAGCCGCCTTCCCCACCATCACCTGCAGGGGGCGCAGCGGCTCGGGGAAGTGCGGGCGCTCTGAGGGGCGCGAGGGTTAGGGTCAGAGACACGATTAAGAATAACGATGGAGAGAGGGTTCAGAGGCCGCCATGTGTTCGGGAGTTCTGATGCGCCGGCCTCGAAGGACCGAGAAAAACCCTCGGCCGCTACAAACCAGGTATTGCTGCGCTAACGTTTCTGAAGCATCGAGCTTAAACCCAGACAGGCAGAAGGATCATGAGGCTGTTTTATTTAACTCCTCCTCTTCTGCTCATTATGTTATAAGTTATCCATGAGCATGAAAAAGCCTCATGACGGAAACTGATATCGTGTTTGTCTGAGTCGCAAGTTTAATTTTAAAAGATAGAGTCTGAAATAGTGAAGTCGCGAGTCATTAAACCTCCTCCATTAACTCGTTTGGAGCCGTTTTAAAATATTAGACGGCGAGACAGTATTTATTGTTTTCCTTTGTCACATTAGTTACTCTAACTTTAAGAGTGATTCACCAAACGTCATGGTCAAAGAGGTTGAATATTTCTGTACGAGAGTTTTCAATTGAGATGTTAAATACCTGACATTTGGTTGTAACGGTCTCAAAGAGAAGGTGGTATCGTAAAAAAAGAGTTTAGGTTCTACTGGTATCAAAACAATCAAAACAATAAAAGTACTGAAAGCTGGAACAGAAAAAAAAAACTATCTTCTCTAGATCCAAGTTTTGATGCTGTAGGTCCAGCGACAGGATTAAAGGATTATTTTCTTCCCTAAAGTTTCCTCAATTTCCCAAAATGTTCATCATTCCTTGTTCTTCACATTGTTGTTCTGTTTTCTGGTTCTTGACGACACATAATTTAGTATCGGTATCGGTAAAGTATCGTTGAGGTATCGGTATCGTTAAAGTATCGTTGAGGTATCGGTATCGGTATCGGTATCGTTAAAGTTCAGGTATCGTAAACCACGTCTCCTGGTAAAGCCCTACATTCCCGATGGCGGCCTCTGAAGCGCACACTCCTCCACACCCACAGGGCGGCGCTGTTACCCTGCATGGTGACTCTGGCCTCGCAGGTGTCGCTGCCCACGCCGTTGTCCACGGTGCAGCTGTAGACTCCGGCGGCGTGCGCTCGGTCCGAGTTTAACACGTCCAAGATGGAGGACGAGCCGTTGCTGTGGACGTTGTACTGATACGACGCCCAGATCAGTTTCCCGTCTTTGTGCCACGTCACGTGAGTGGGCGGAGTCCCGGAGAAGGTCACCTTCAGGCGCAGAGGTTTCCCCAGCTCCGAGGACACGTCCCGGAGACGCCTCACCAAACGCACGGGCTCTGAGGGAGCGGGACGGGGTCAGCACCGGGTTTAGGTCTGAGCGTTTACCCTCCTCTGCCCCAGGTCAGGGTTTAACCTCTTGACCCCTGCGGTCACTGAGCACATTCACTCTCATTACCCAAAACCTCTGGAACAAAGCGTCGAAATGACAAAAAGTCGATCAAAAGAACTAAAAAAACACGACAGCCAAACAAAAAAGTTAAGTTTTGTGGGTCTTAGCTTTCAAATGAGCTCTGGTCTTTAGGCCGTAGCTTTTAGATTTGGCTAAAGCCGAACTGGAGAAAATGTGCTTGGTTTCCGTTGGGGTTAAGGGGTTAATTCCATAAGATTTAATATTTTAATCGCATCAATGAACAAACCCGTTTACATACATGAGGCTTACACGCCTTTAACCGCCCACCACTCATTCATACAGAAGCATTATTTGGTTTAATGGAAGAAAGAAGTTCCCAAAGACTCTGATTTCTTTTTTCAAATCCAGGTTAATATTTCAGTCAACTTTGTTTTTAGGAAAGAAATGAAAGTGAGATCTGACGGTTCAGACGGTTTCGAAGAGTTGGTTGAAGTTTTTACTAAAAGTCGTTTTTCCACTTGATCTGAACCTGGACATTTCATCAGGAATGCTCCGACTTCCTGATTCCGACGGGAAACAAACGCTTCAATAAACCGCGTGATTTCTCAGATGTTTAAATGTCAGCGTGAAACGGATCAACGTCACGATTAGTTTGGCTGTGGGGGCGACTTTTATCTAAATGCATAATTTGACGTCTGTTATTGTCATTTCACACTGAGCAGCTAGAGGGCGCTCTGGGCTTGTGTACCAGTATCTGCTGCTGGTGACTGGGGAAAAGCGGAGGTTACTGCAATGAAGAAAACAAAGAAAGGCTAATCTCCACAAACGAGAGCTTGATCAACGTGCTGCCGGGAGAGGCTCGTCGACGGTGCGGTTTCCCTCCAGGCCCAGATCGGTTACGCTCCGGAGCGACTTATAGTCCGGATGATACGGTGACGGTTAAAAGGGAAATATGAAGCTACTCGTGCTGAAATACATAAAGCTTTTGGTAATATTATGACGACGTTTCTCTGTAAACTCCGATGTCTCCGACCCGGAACTGGAACGACACGAACGGTGGTCGGATTTTCGGACTTCGACATAAGTGGAACGCAGCATAAATATCCCTAAAGTTCTGTCCTCACCAAATCTTCAAACCCCTGAGAACCGATCCCACGTGTGGAGTCTTTGGGACGAGTGTGAGGTCGACGCCGTTTATGGAACTGATTCTTTTCTTTGGGATCGTGAAGCGAGAGTTGTTTTGTAGCGATAATAACGGCTGAGTGTTTTGGGAGCAGAGGAGGTCAAAGTTCATGTTTCTCACAGACCTTTGACGTGGAGCTGAACGCTGCAGGTCACGTTCCCCGCGGCGTTCTTCAGCTGACACACGACCTCGCCGCTCTGACTCATCTCCACTTTGCTCAGGCTCAGGACGCTGGAGTCGGCCTCGGTCTGCACGTCGCAGCCGCCGCGCCCGGGCCTCAGCTCCTTAGACCCGCGGAACCACTTCACCTGCAGGGGGCGCTGTCCTCTGAAGCGCGCCGAGAAGGACACGCTCCTCCCGCTCAGCGTCACCGCGTCTACGGGCCTTTCCAGGAAGAACGGCGGCTCTGCGTGTGTGACGAGGGGGGAGGGTCAGCGGGAGTAACGAGGGGGGGGGGTCAGCGGGAGTAACGACGGGGGGGGGTCAGCGGGGGTAACGGGGGGCGATGGAAGTGCTCGGTTTATGAACTTTAGAAACTCTTTAAGGAAACGAAGGGACTTCCTCAAGGCGAGACGCTGCAGTGAAACGTCTTTAGCCGCTCTGTCTCCCACAAAGGAAATGACCATATTTGGATTACAGCCTTTCGTGCTACACGTGGATACCAAACATGTCAGTATTTGTGAATGAATCAGCGTGGGAAAGGCCAGGGAGCGACATAGACATGTTGGAGGAACTGTTACAAAAGTTTTTAACACTCTTAAAAACGTTTCCAAAGTCGTTCGCCACATAGCATAATTGCCCAAGTCATTGTGTATTGTTACAATGGCAATGAGAGAAAACCTATTTTTTCATGTTTTCCAAAAACATTGAAAACATTGTTAGGCAATTATGCTATTGGCTAACAAAATTTCAAAAAATATATATTTTTCCCAAAATGTAAAAAAAAAAAAGATTATAAAAAAAAGAATTACAAACTTTTCACAAATGTTCAAACACTTGCTGGAGTGACTTCCTGGATCTGCAGCTCAAAGCGACAGAAGAGAAGAAACCTGATTCGAGTTGAAAGCTCGTTTTCTGCAGCGTCTCGCCGTAGAGGAGTTTCCCTTCGGGGTCCGAGCTCTTCCCTCGCGTTTGAGCCTTTGTCTGCAGACGTTACCTGTGACGGAGACGCAGGCCGCGGTCTCGCTGCTGCCGGCTGCGTTGCTCGCCTTACACGTGTACCTCCCGGCCTCGGCTGCGCTCGCGCTGCGCAGACGCAGGCGGCAGCTGTTCTCGCTCAGGCCGATCTCGAAGGCGGGTCCGGCTTGGAGCTCGTGGCCGTTGTGAGACCAGGCCACGGTCAGAGGAGCCGAGCCGGACACTTTACACTCCAGCTCCGCGGGACTCCCGGCCACCAGCGGGACGTCCCGCAGCTTACGCACGAAACTGGGCGGGATCACTTTGTCTGTGGTCGGACACAGGGAGCGGGTTTAGGCCCGGAGCTTTTCACGGACACACGGCTCTGAGGCCAACGAGGATTCACTCTGGACCAAAGTTTGTTCAGGTTAAAGAACGAGGTCAGTGTTACTCAAGTGTTTATTATATAATATTAACTAATAAATAAATAAATAATAAGGTTTGTAAATGAATACATCTTTAAAAAAGTTAAAGGGGTGAGTTTTAGGTTCAGGTCCAATTATTCCCAAAGAACAATTGTGGATTTCTCACAAAAGTCCGTCTACTTTATGTGAATATTTATTGTAAATGTGAAGAATAAACTATTTACAATAAAACTGTAAAAGACGTGAAATTAGCAAATGCTGCAAGTTTTGTTATTCACAAAAAGCGACTTTCTCCCAAAAGTCAGTTTTCATGTTCGTGTTTGTGCAGATCCGTCACAAAGAGAATCATATTTGAATCTTCGCTGATCGTTTTCTATCGTCTTCCAAAGACTTTAGTTTTCACAAATAACCGCGTTCTTTTTATTAATCCAAGTGTTTTTCTGCAGAGACAAAACCTGAGAACGTTTCTGTTTTCTGTAAACTGCTAAAAAAGATGTTTTTTACGCAAAACGAGGCGACGTTACTGATATTATTTCATCATTAAATGTATTTGTCGGTGAGTTCCATTCATTCAGTTTGTCACAAAATCGCTGCAAAAAAAGTGATTAATTACAAATAAAGTGGATTTGTTTTTTGTTTCTCCGTTATACAAGTTTTGTTTGTTTTCCTTTATTTTCCGCTCGTTGTAAACTTGTTTATTCCCGTCTTTAAACTTTCATAAACCGCAGGAGAAAGAGTTTTATGTTTTTTAGGTTCTTTTCATTAATAATCCAAATGTTTGAAAAGCGTCTTCATTTGTTCCACTGACAGAACCGTAGAACAAAGTTTATTCTCATATTTCGTTTCCGATGAAGATCTTTTTTGATTCTGCCGTCGGTCCCAAAGCGGGGATTCGATAGAACGTGGATTTCTTTTGCGTTGTTTCTGAAAAGACGTATTTCTATTTTCCGCTCGTCTTTAACTTGTCTAAACCACAGAACCAAAGATCTGTTCAGACCGTCTGTATTTTCGAAGCCTTTATCGCCGAGGCTTTGTTCCGGACTGAATCCTCGCTGGCCGGACCGTCCCGGACTGACCTGACACGGTGATGCGGGTCGTGCTCGCTGCAGACCCCACGTTGTTGAACACCTCGAGGCGGTACTCCCCGGCGTCGGGCCTGTCCAGCGCGCGGATCTTCAGCACGGCCAGCCTCTTGCTGAAGCTGCTCTGGTACTTGGGCCCCGGCTTCAGCTCCTGCTGGTCCTTGAACCATTTGGTCTTGAGCTCCGGCGTCCCGCTCACGCGCACCTCGATGGAGGCGCTCTCGCCCGACTTTACGGCCAGCGCCTCCGGGAAGTCCAGCACCTGGGCCGGTTCTGAGGGGAGGAGCGGGTTAGACCTGGAGGCGGGCCATGGGGGGGCGGCGAGGGTTCCATTGGCTCTGGGGGAAACGCTGAAGGACGTTCAGGTGTTTGGACCCAGGACTTTCACTCTGGTTCCTCTGTTGAAGAAGGAACCCTCAGTGTAGGAGGTTTAGTTCTGGGACAAAGATCTGTTTTCAGATGAACGTGAACAGACGGGAGTTCTGGTCGCCCCCAGAGCCGATGGAACGCCTCGTTCCTCGTTTTGTTTTGTGGGTACAGACCCAGGACGGTGACGTTGGCGCTGCAGTCGGTCGTCCCGCCGTCACTCTGCAGACGCAGCGTGTAGCGGCCGCCGCTCCGGGCCTCGGCTCTGGGCACGGCGAGCGTGGCCACGCCCCGGTCGAAGGCGATGGAGCGGGTTTCTCCTTCACGCAGCACCGCGTCGTCCTGGAGCCACGTGAGGCTCAGCGGCTCCGAGCCGCGCACTGAGGCGCTCAGGGAGAACGCCTCGCCCACGCGCACAGACACGTCCTGCAGACGCCGAGTGAAGGAGGCGGACTCTGAGGATGGAGAGGCGGGGTCAGAGGAGGAGCTACGGTAGAGGGGGCGGGGTCAGAGGAGGAGCTACGATAGAAGAGGTGGGGTCAGAGGAGGAGCTACGATAGAGGGGGCGGGGTCAGAGGAGGAGCTACGATAGAAGAGGTGGGGTCAGAGGAGGAGCTACGATAGAGGGGGCGGGGTCAGAGGAGGAGCTACGATAGAAGAGGTGGGGTCAGAGAAGGAGCTACGATAGAAGAGGTGGGGTCAGAGGAGGAGCTACGGTAGAAGAGGTGGGGTCAGAGGAGGAGCTACGGTAGAAGAGGTGGGGTCAGAGGAGGAGCTACGGTAGAAGAGGTGGGGTCAAAGGAGGAGCTACGATAGAAGAGGCGGGGTCAGAGGAGGAGCTACGATAGAAGAGGCGGGGTCAGAGGAGGAGCTACAATGGAGGGGGGAACGGTGGCCGACTGTGACTGAACAATGTTTCCTTTCACTCCTAAAGCTCCTGGATTATAATAGTACTGTCCAAACTCCTGATTGTCCAAACTCCTGATTCTCCAAACTCCTGATTCTCCAAACTCCTGATTGTCCAAACTCCTGATTGTCCAAACTCCTGATTCTCCAAACTCCTGATTCTCCAAACTCCTGATTGTCCAAACTCCTGATTCTCCAAACTCCTGATTCTCCAAACTCCTGATTCTCCAAACTCCTGATTGTCCAAACTCAGCAAAGGCTTCAGTTCGATTCAGAGCAAAATAACCTGAAGCTTTAAAGTCCAGGTCTAGGACTTTAAAGCCAACATGAACCTCTCGTTTCTCCCAGTGTTTAAGATTTGATTCCTCTGATGCACAAGTTCTTCCTTCTGTCGCTTTATTTGTTCTGTGCCAAATAGTTATTTTGTTTTTTTTATCATATTATATTTTCCTCTACTTCACACATGCCCTTTTTAAGTGTTTATACTTTATTATAAATCTACCGAGGTTTGTATTTCATGGTGCACGAGTTGCACTGAAGAAAAGTCCCAGTTTGTGAAAATAAAATTAGTTCTGATTCTGATTGTGAAAGTCGAAACCACATTGTTGCGTTCGTGTCACAGCCATGGCCCCGCCCTCGTGGCCCGCCCCTCGTGGCCCCGCCCCTCGCTGTTACCTCTCAGCGTGACCCTGGCGTGGCTGGTGTCCGTGTCCACGAGGTTGGACACTCTGCACTCGTACAGGCCCTCGTCGTTGGGCGTGAGCGCCGTCACGTGGAGCGTGGCGCTGCGGTCCTGCTGCACCAGCCTGTACTTCCGGCCCTCCTGCAGGGGGCGCTGGTCCTTAAACCAGCTCACGGTGAAGGGGGGGGAGCCGCAGAACTCGCCGTACAGGCTCACCTCCTTCCCGATAATGCCCTCTGCGGCGGCCGGCGCCTTGGTGAAGGAGGGCGGCTCTGCGGGCGACGGGGAGTTTAATATCTCTGCTCTAGGATCATGCCACAGACGCTCAGAGGAACATGCTCCTGGTTTGAGCTTCAGACGACGGAGGAACATGCTCCTGGTCTGACCTTCAGACGCTCAGAGGAACATGCTCCTGGTTTGACCTTCAGAGACGCTCAGAGGAACATGCTCTTGGTCTGACCTTCAGAGACGCTCAGAGGAACATGCTCTTGGTCTGACCTTCAGACGCTCAGAGGAACATGCTCTTGGTCTGACCTTCAGAGACGCTCAGAGGAACATGCTCCTGGTCTGACCTTCAGACGCTCAGAGGAACATGCCCCTGGTCTGACCTTCAGACGCTCAGAGGAACATGCTCTTGGTTTGACCTTCAGACGCTCGGAGGAACATGCTCCTGGTTTGACCTTCAGACGCTCGGAGGAACATGCCCCTGGTTTGACCTTCAGAGACGGAGGAACATGCTCCTGGTTTGACCTTCAGACGCTCAGAGGAACATGCTCTTGGTCTGACCTTCAGACGCTCGGAGGAACATGCCCCTGGTCTGACCTTCTCATTTAGAACAGTTTGGTTTGAAGCGTTTATAAAGATCACTTTCATTTACCAGGATCCGTTTATGATCAAAGCCCAGAATAATCCACAGTTAGTTTTTAAGACTAGTTATGGACTTGTTGGGGATTAGTTAGACTAGTTAGAACACAGTTGACTAGTTTGGGACTTAGTCTCGGAGACAATCCCAGTTGGACTCTTGGGTGAAGCGTCCGAGGCCCTGACGGAGAGACTGAACTGACTCCAGATCATTCAGGTGTTGTTCATGTCTCCGTGGACAGGGGGCGCTCACAGACACGGGACATGATCATTCAGGTGTTGTTCATGTCTCCGTGGACAGGGGGCGCCACAAACACGGGACATGATCATTCAGGTGTTGTTCATGTCTCCGTGGACAGGGGGCGCCACAAACACGGGACATGATCATTCAGGTGTTGTTCATGTCTCCGTGGACAGGGGGCGCCACAAACACGGGACATGATCATTCAGGTGTTGTTCATGTCTCCGTGGACAGGGGGCGCTCACAGACACGGGACATGATCATTCAGGTGTTGTTCATGTCTCCGTGGACAGGGGGCGCTCACAGACGCGGGACATGATCATTCAGGTGTTGTTCATGTCTCCGTGGACAGGGGGCGCCACAGACGCGGGACATGATCATTCAGGTGTTGTTCATGTCTCCGTGGACAGGGGGCGCTCACAGACGCGGGACATGATCATTCAGGTGTTGTTCATGTCTCCGTGGACAGGGGGCGCTCACAGACGCGGGACATGATCATTCAGGTGTTGTTCATGTCTCCGTGGACAGGGGGCGCCACAGACGCGGGACAGACTCATGCCGGGCACTCTCTGTGTTTCCACAGACTCAAACTCAAACCACACGACCCGTTTCCCGCGGTCCTGACCTTGCACACTGAGGGCGGAGCTGCAGGTGGCGAGCCCCGCCCTGTTGCGCGCCTCGCAGGTGTACACGCCGGCGTCCTGCTTGCCGCTCGTCTTCAGCTGCAGGGACGCCGTGGAGTCCAGCAGCGATATGAGACAGTTCCCGCCGTCTGAAAGCTCCGCCGTGTTCCTAAACCAGCGGATGGAGACGCCGGTGGAGCTCGCCAGGCGGCACTCGAACCTCTGGCCCTCACGCTGCTTCACTAAGGACTGCGCCGGCATTTTGGACACGAAGCGGGGCGGCTCTGTGGGGGTTAAGAGGGGGAAAGGTTAGCGAGGGCAGGAGGGGGCGCTAGAGAGAGACCAGGCTCTGACAGGGCAGAGGAGAGACTCCGAGAGAGGAGGCGCAGAACCAACAAAGACCAGACTCCAGAATCAGAAGCTCCTCAGAGAAGAAAGAAGTGACGAAACAAAGAGCATCGGGGAGGACGGCCCAGCTCCCGAGGTAAAAACAAAAAAGACCTTTCAGTGAATCATCCAGACGTTCTGTCCAAAGGGTTTGAGAAGATGAAACAGAGTTGGTTTCCAGTAGAATTGTATTTTTATATCTGACTGTTACGTAGAATCATCCACAAAGAACAGAAATACGTTACAAATGACATTTACCAAAATCATTTAGAGAATATGTTGAGCTTCGATGAAAGGTCGGATTAAAACTCAGTCTGTATTAAAATAAAGACTCAGCTGCTCTGTCTCAGACTGCGGGGCTTTGCATTTCACACACGATGGATCTCACATAGGAGCACATGGATTTGGATAAACACTACAGGCGAAGGACGGAGGGAGAAGAGGCTCCAGATAATGAGCTCCAGTTTGCATAATAATATATAATAATATAATATAATATATAATAATAATATGAGCTTTAACATCGTCCCACGCTCGAGCTTCACGCGTTCACGGGGAGTTTTGGTGTAAAGAACGGCGGTAAAATAATAAAATGTATTATTGTTATTATTGAAGAACAAAGGTCTCGAAATAAAGTTTAGACGTAACGATGAAGTTCAGCTTTTACTTTTGTTTCTTTGACGAGTGTTTTAGTTTGGTGTGAAATAAAAACATGAAAGTGCTTCATATAGCGATGGAAAAGGTGAAACCACACGAGGTGAAGCAGCAGATGTTAATGAAAGCGTTTCAGCTGAAGCCAAAGCAGCAGATTAACGACCTCAGTAACTTATAAAGTAACTTATGAAGCATAAAGTAACTTATGAAGCATAAAGTAACTTATGAAGCATAAAGTAACTTATGAAACATAAAGTAACTTATGAAGCATAAAGTAACTTATAAAACATAAAGTAACTTATGAAGCATAAAGTAACTTATGAAGCATAAAGTAACTTATGAAACATAAAGTAACTTATGAAGCATAAAGTAACTTATAAAACATAAAGTAACTTATGAAGCATAAAGTAACTTATGAAACATAAAGTAACTTATGAAGCATAAAGTAACTTATGAAACATAAAGTAACTTATAAAACATAAAGTAACTTATAAAACATAAAGTAACTTATAAAACATAAAGTAACTTATGAAGCATAAAGTAACTTATGAAACATAAACCCGAGACAAACCCGAGAGACAAACCCGAGACAAATCTGAGACAAACCTGAGACAAATCTGAGACAAACCTGAGAGACAAATCTGAGACAAACCTGAGAGACAAATCTGAGACAAATCTGAGAGACAAAACCGAGACAAACCTGAGAGACAAAACCCAAGAGACAAATCTGAGACAAACCTGAGAGACAAATCTGAGACAAACCTGAGAGACAAATCTGAGACAAACCCGAGACGAATCTGAGACAAACCCGAGAGACAAATCTGAGACAAATCTGAGAGACAAATCTGAGACAAACCTGAGAGACAAATCTGAGACAAACCTGAGAGACAAATCTGAGACAAATCTGAGAGACAAAACCCAAGAGACAAATCTGAGACAAAACCGAGACAAATCTGAGACAAATCTGAGAGACAAATCTGAGACAAACCCGAGACGAATCTGAGACAAACCCGAGAGACAAATCTGAGACAAACCCGAGACGAATCTGAGACAAACCTGAGAGACAAATCTGAGACAAACCTGAGAGACAAACCCGAGACAAATCTGAGACAAACCCGAGAGATAAATCTGAGACAAACCCGAGACGAATCTGAGACAAATCTGAGACAAACCTGAGAGACAAATCTGAGACAAACCCGAGAGACAAATCTGAGACGAATCTGAGACAAACCCGAGAGACAAATCTGAGACGAATCTGAGACAAACCTGAGAGACAAACCCGAGACAAATCTGAGACAAACCCGAGACAAATCTGAGACAAACCCAAGAGACAAATCTGAGACAAAACCGAGACAAATCTGAGACAAACCTGAGACGAATCTGAGACAAACCCGAGAGACAAATCTGAGACAAACCCGAGACGAATCTGAGACAAACCTGAGAGACAAACCTGAGAGACAAATCTGAGACAAACCCGAGAGACAAACCCGAGACAAATCTGAGACAAACCCGAGAGATAAATCTGAGACAAACCCGAGACGAATCTGAGACAAATCTGAGACAAACCTGAGAGACAAATCTGAGACAAACCCGAGAGACAAATCTGAGACGAATCTGAGACAAACCCGAGAGACAAATCTGAGACGAATCTGAGACAAACCTGAGAGACAAACCCGAGACAAATCTGAGACAAACCCGAGACAAATCTGAGACAAACCTGAGAGACGAATCTGAGACAAACCTGAGAGACAAACCTGAGAGACAAACCTGAGAGACAAACCCAAACGGCAGCAGCTCGTTTCAAACCAGTCCAGCAGCAAAGAAACATTTGAGCGAAGTTTGAGCAGCTTTGAGTAAAAACAGCCGGACTTACCTGAGATCTGAACATGACAATCCCCTTAAACACCAGCAGAGGGCGACGTGACACAGACTTTAAACACAGCTGTAAGATAAACGAGTTCACACCAGCGGAGACTTTAACCACGGCTTTAAAAACACCAAGAACAAAAACATCCGTCGAGTCATTCTAACTGATCCAGATACACCTTCATCAGCAGAACGTTCGGATTAATCACAGTTTGAAGAATCAATGTGAACCACGACCTTCAGGAGAACCTTCAGGAGACCCCGAGTGAGTCAGAACTTCCATCGAACGAGTTTATAAAAGACCAGAGAGCTTCATGTTCCACCGTTTACAACAAACCCAGCTTTAAAAACCGCTTCAGACAAAACTCAGACACAGGACAGACTCACAAAGACAGGACCAGTGTGGGCTGAAGACCAGTGTGGGCTGAAGACAGAAGTGACTGTATTCCAAACCTTTCACAATCCGCTTAAAAACAAATCCTAAATCCTGACAGAGTTTCCACCGGACGCAGTAAGTCAAATATAATTATGGATATAATTATTATAATTATTAAATAATCTGTCCAAACTTTCCGTCAAGCACGGGAATAAAAGGAAATATAAAGTAGATTTGATGCAACGGGAAACTTTCGAGCCGAAAATGGTGGACAACTATAAACAAAAGGAGAGTCAGTGTTTTAGATTTAAATGATGGGTTTTCCTCGTGTTGTTGCATCTCCTTCGTTTTCATCGCTTTTTTGTAACGTTTTCGTCTCTTTTTTCAAGAAGCTTTTAGATTTGGGTAAAGCCAAACTCGGGGTGGGGAGAGAATGCCCGACTGCCCCGTGAGGAAACTCTGCCTGCTGTGAGTGTGAGGTGTTTGTGTGTTTCCCACAGAGACAGAGACAAACAGGAGACACACGGGCAGAAGATCAGACCAACCTGAGACCTGGACCTGCACCTGAGCGCGCTGGGACCCCGCCCTGTTACGGGCCTCGCACTCGTACGTCCCGCTGTGGACCACCTGAGCGTCTCTAATGCTCAGGACGCCACATTTACCGTCGGACGACGCCTTAATGTGGGCGTCGTCCGAGAGCTCGCCGCCGTCACGCCTCCAGGAGAAGGACAGCGGCAGAGACCCGGAGACCAGGGCCCGGATCACCAGGTCTGAGCCCAGGGAGGAGGACACCTCCGCGGGCACGTCCGTGAAGACAGGGGGCTCTGAGAGGGGGAGACACCGGTCAGGGGGGGGTGAAGCATAATGAGGAACGTCTGAGGAGCCGTGTCTGAGGAGTTCTGCCTTTAATGAACTTATATTGTGTCTCAACTTCATCAAATCATCTGTAACTTCATCAAAGATCTCTCCAAATACATCAGGACTCGTCTGGATCACACTTGGACGTATTTTTCATCTGGTTCTGAGATCTGAGTTGAGTTTCAGTCACAGGGAGGTTGTAGATCTGACCCTACATTATGACCACCTCAAGTTCTGGACGATTGAGCCTGAATATAAACATTTATAAAGACATTTCTGTTTTACACGGGTCTAGAAGCCACAGCTGTGCATTCGAAACATCAGCCTCTGGAGATACTGGACGTTTCTCTTCGTCTGCGACCTACAGGTATGTGAGCACGCTCAGCGCGGGAGGGCATCCTGCTTTCCCCGCTCCAGTGGACAGATGTGGAGGAAGACAATAATCAGTATGACCTGGGCTGGTCCCTGAACTGTGGTTCATCAGCTAACTGAGGGCGCAATTTCCCTCAACATCTGCACCTCTCACACGACTTCAGGTGCGTCGCTTCCCTTTCCTCACAACATTCAGCAGGACCTGAAACATCTGTAAATCAGATGTTCCTCAGTGAGTGATTGTTACAGATCCAGATGTTTCCTCAGTGAGTGATTGTTACAGATCCAGATGTTTCCTCAGTGAGTGTTTGTTACAGATCCAGATGTTCCTCAGTGAGTGTTTGTTACAGGTCCAGATGTTCCTCAGTGAGTGTTTGTTACAGATCCAGATGTTCCTCAGTGAGTGTTTGTTACAGATCCAGATGTTCCTCAGTGAGTGTTTGTTACAGGTGCAGATGTTCCTCAGTGAGTGTTTGTTACAGATCCAGACGTTCCTCAGTGAGTGTTTGTTACAGATCCAGATGTTCCTCAGTGAGTGTTTGTTACAGATCCAGATGTTCCTCAGTGAGTGTTTGTTACAGATCCAGATGTTCCTCAGTGAGTGTTTGTTACAGATCCAGATGTTCCTCAGTGAGTGTTTGTTACAGGTCCAGATGTTCCTCAGTGAGTGTTTGTTACAGATCCAGATGTTTGTGACTCATTAAAGGCAGAAGACCCGACTCCAGACGTGAAGATCCGCCGGTAACACTGACCTGTGATGGTCACGTGACTCTCGCTGCTCGTCTCTCCGACCTGATTGGCCACGACGACTCGGTACGTGCCGCCGTCCGAGACCTCGCACTCGCTCACGCTCAGAGTCACATGACCCTCCGCCATTTTGAGCGAGCGGCGGCCATTACTCCTCTGCAGTTTGTTGTTCACGTAAAAACTCAGCTCGAACGGCCCGGAGCCCGAAACGTCTCCGGACAACGACATCGAGGTTCCTCGAGCACATTCGGCCGAGGAGAGCGGCCCCGTGAAGACGGGCGGGTCTGAGGGGCAGAGACAGGAGCTGAAACTGGGCCTAAGAGGGCCAAAGAGGGCTAAACCAGGACTAAACCAGGACTAAAGGGTCTGAGGGGCAGAGACAGGAGCTGAAACTGGGCCTAAGAGGGCTAAACCAGGACTAAAGGGTCTGAGGGGCAGAGACAGGAGCTGAAACTGGGCCAAAGAGGGCCAAAGAGGGCTAAACCAGGACTAAAGGGTCTGAGGGGCAGAGACAGGAGCTGAAACTGGGCCAAAGAGGGCTAAACCAGGACTAATCCAGGCTAAAGAGCTTAATTGGGAGGGAACTATGAATTCTTCTTCCAAAAATCGACAGGTGAGATCAGTAAGATCAAATGAACTTCTTTACTCACTGTAACCGAGCAGTTTACATCCTATACAGGCCTGGGTAAAACCTAATTTGAAAGCTAAGGCAAAAGAAGCAACGAAAACAAGCCAAAAACGCAATAAAAATGACTTGAAAACAAGGAAAAGCTTAGATGAGTTTTGTAGGCCTTAGCTTTCAAATGAGGCATCAGGTCAAGAAGCTTTAGATTTGGGTAAAGTTGAACTAGAGAAAATCTCCACTGGGTTACGGTGGAGGTTAAGAGGTTAAAGAAAAGGGTTGATTTGTGGAACAGGACTTCCCTCAGACATAAAGCTATAACCGGGACTAAACCAGGACTTTCAAAGACCTTCCAGGACTTTCCCAGGACTTTCAAAGACCTTCCAGGACTTTCAAATACCTTCCAGGACTTTCCCGGGACTTTCAAAGACCTTCCGGGACTTTCCCGGGACTTTCAAAGACCTTTCAGGACTTTCCCAGGACTTTCAAATACCTTCCAGGACTTTCAAAGACCTTCCAGGACTTTCCCAGGACTTTCAAAGACCTTTCAGGACTTTCAAAGACCTTCCAGGACTTTCCCGGGACTTTCAAAGACCTTCCAGGACTTTCAAAGACCTTCCAGGACTTTCCCAGGACTCTCAAAGACCTTCCAGGACTTTCCCGGGACTTTCCAGACCTTCTCCAGGACTGACCTTGCACGCGGACGCTGCAGCTGGTGCGGTCGGCTCCGGCCTCGCTCTGGGCCTCGCACTCGTACTCTCCGCTGTCGTCCACAGAGCAGCGGCTCAGGGTCAGAGACGCCAGCGTCCCGTCAAAGGTCAGAGCCCGGTCCGGACCCGGGACCAGCTCGGCCCCGTCTTTGAACCACGTTACCGCGGAGACCGAGCCCTGCACCTTACAGGACAGGCCGAGGCTCTGGCCCGACCGGCACAGGCACTCGGGCTCCAGTTTGAGGGTGAAACGAGGGCATTCTGAGGCGGAGAACACGGGGTTACAGTAGGGCTAGGACCGGACTATAACAGGTCTATACTACAGGAGAACACGGGGTTACAGTAGGGCTAGGGCCGGACTATAACAGGTCTATACTACAGGAGAACACGGGGTTACAGTAGGGCTAGGACTGGACTATAACAGGTCTATACTACAGGAGAACACGGGGTTACAGTAGGGCTAGGGCTGGACTATAACACGGGGTTACAGTAGGGCTAGGACCGGACTATAACAGGTCTATATTACAGGAGAACACGGGGTTACAGTAGGGCTAGGGCCGGACTATAACAGGTCTATACTACAGGAGAACATGGGGTTACAGTAGGGCTAGGACTGGACTATAACAGGTCTATACTACAGGAGAACACGGGGTTACAGTAGGGCTAGGACCGGACTATAACAGGTCTATATTACAGGAGAACACGGGGTTACAGTAGGGCTAGGGCTGGACTATAACAGGTCTATACTACAGGAGAACACGGGGTTACAGTAGGGCTAGGACCGGACTATAACAGGTCTATATTACAGGAGAACACGGGGTTACAGTAGGGCTAGGACTGGACTATAACATGTCTATACTACAGGAGAACACAAGGTTACAGTAGGGCTAGGGCTGGACTATAACACGGGGTTACAGTAGGGCTAGGACTGGACTATAACAGGTCTATACTACAGGAGAACACGGGGTTACAGTAGGGCTAGGACTGGACTATAACAGGTCTATACTTCAGGAGAACACGGGGTTACAGTAGGGCTAGGGCTGGACTATAACAGGTCTATACTACAGGAGAACACGGGGTTACAGTAGGGCTAGGGCTGGACTATAACACGGGGTTACAGTAGGGCTAGGACTGGACTATAACAGGTCTATACTACAGGAGAACACGGGGTTACAGTAGGGCTAGGGCTGGACTATAACACGGGGTTACAGTAGGGCTAGGACTGGACTATAACAGGTCTATACTACAGGAGAACACGGGGTTACAGCCGGGCTAGGACCGGACTATAACAGGTCTATACTACAGGAGAACACGGGGTTACAGTAGGGCTAGGACTGGATAATAACTAAAACTATAACTACAGCATTACTACAGACGAGCCGCACGCACCTTGCACACTGAGGGCGGAGCTACACAGTCCCTTCCCGCCCTCGTTGGACACCTGACAGGTGTAGGAGGCGGAGTCCGCTGGCCGCACGCCGTGGAGCTCCAGACTGGACCAGGGCCGGTCTCCGCCCGCCTCCCCTCGGATCGAGACTTTAGCTCCGGGGAACAACTCGCGCTGCTCCCGGAACCACCTGACCACCAGGGGGGCGGAGCCGGAGAACTCGGCCCGCAGGAGGACGTCTGAGCCGGGCTTCGCGCTGAGCTGAGGGTCAGGGGTCAGCGAGAAGACGGGCGGCTCTGATTTGATAAACACCAGACGGAGTGAGCAACAAAAGAGTTTTAGTACAAACCACCAGGTCTGGGCTCACGGGAGTTTCCCTACGACTCGCACATGTGGGTTTAAGGGAGACCTGACTCTGGACACGGACGGAACCCGACGTGAAAGAACTGGACCAGCACCTTCAGGCTCATTTAGCTCCACTTTGTTCTCAAACATGTCACTGCATTGATCCTTCCACTCTTTTGTAATGGCCACAATGTGTTATGAAAGTCACCACCAGAGGGCGCTGGAGATGCATCAGAAACACGAAACCGTATATCGCTGAAGACTATAAAACGAGGTAAAGCCATAGACGTTATAAAGAGTCGTTCGAGCGGGACTCCATGATGGGTAAAAGGGTAAAAGGGTAAAAGGGTAAAAGGGCGGGATCTTCACTGCAGGCTCTCGCGGGCGTGTGGTTTGGTCGTAACCTTTAGCGCTGATGCTAACGGCCTCAATCAAAGTCAGGCCCTCATTAATATTCAAGATTTCTAAAATGTAGCTTACGAAAACCAGCCTGGTGAATGAAACCTAACCCAGCGTTGTCACTGGGGGAACATAAAGTTTAACATTATTGGAAACCTTTACAGTTATTTAAAACATGAGTAATAATCAATGCTTCCTAAGTGTGGTCACGAAACTGTGCGACATGCGGCCATGGGGTCAAGCTTCTCCTGAGGAACTGTCCGAGCCTGAGATGTAGAGCCTGGTGATTAGAGTCACACTGAGCTGCTCTACACTCGGCACAAGGACAAACAAAACACGCTCCGTTCTGACGTTTCCGATGAGTCTGCCGTGTATTTGAGGCTCACGACCGAACCTGCGGGTTTAGGTCGACCTTCACGAGTGGAGAATAAATGAGCCTTAAAGTGTTTCATCGTAACAGACACAGAGCGAGGAATGAACCAGCGTGCGTGCCATGGTTTGAAGATTAAACTGCTTCAGCCAGCGAAGTGTTTCAGCCGGTGAGTTTCTCTGAAGCCGTTTGCTCGCTGTGCTTTAATCGCTCCCAAAGGGAACCAGAACGTGATTGTGTTGGAGAGACTCACTCTGTTTATTTCAGAGCTTTGTCTCTGCTCACGGTGACAGAAGAGTTTCTCCTGGACGACTGAACCTTTGGGACTGAATTGTGTCGAGCGATTTGTAGAAACCGTGATGTAGCTTTAGAGGCTCGTGTCCAGAGCAGCGTAAGAGCATCGCATATTCCTGTTTGTTTCCCTGTAAGTTTCCCTGTTTGTTTCCCTGTAAGTTTCCCTGTAAGTTTCCCTGTAAGTTTCCCTGTAAGTTTCCCTGTAAGTTTCCCTGTAAGTTTCCCTGTTTGTTTCCCTGTATGTTTCCCCGTAAGTTTCCCGGTAAGTTTCCCTGTATGTTTCCCTGTAAGTGTCCCTGTTTGTTTCCCTGTAAGTTTCCCTGTTTGTTTCCCTGTAAGTTTCCCTGTATGTTTCCCTGTAAGTTTCCCGGTAAGTTTCCCTGTTTGTTTCCCTGTAAGTTTCCCTGTAAGTTTCCCCGTTTGTTTCCCTGTAAGTTTCCCCGTTAGTTTCCCTGTAAGTTTCCCGGTAAGTTTCCCTGTAAGTTTCCCTGTTTGTTTCCCCGTTTGTTTCCCCGTTTGTTTGCCGGTAAGTTTCCCGGTAAGTTTCCCTGTTTGTTTACCTGTAAGTTTCCCTGTAAGTTTCCCTGTAAGTTTCCCCGTTAGTTTCCCGGTAAGTTTCCCCCTAAGTTTCCCCGTGAGCCCAGACTGACCCTCTCCCATGATGCACCTGTGATGCAGAGTTGGCCTGTCGTCTCTTGGCTGCCGGACTCGTTCTGGGCTCTGCAGGTGAACTCTCCGGCGTCTCCGGGAGTCAGGCCCTGGATCTTCAGCACGGCCGTGTTCTCGCTGAAGTCCACAGAGAAACGCTCGTGGGTGATGATCTCCTTCCCGTCTCTGAACCAGGACACGGTCAGAGGCTGCGAGCCGGCCACGCGGCACTCCAGCACCGCAGCGCCACCTAGGGCCTGAGCCACGCGCTGCAGCGGCTTAGTGAAGGAGGGAGGAAGGGCCCGGTCTGAGGAGAGAGGAGACGCTCAAACTGGGCTAGAGAGGGGCGGCAGGGGGCGCTAAAGAGGGGCTAGAGAGGGGCGGCAGGGGGCGCTAAAGAGGGGCTAAAGAGGGAGTAAAGAGGGGCGGCAGGGGGCGCTAAAGAGGGGCTAAAGAGGGGCGGCAGGGGGCGCTAAAGAGGGGCTAAAGAGGGAGTAAAGAGGGGCGGCAGGGGGCGCTAAAGAGGGGCTAAAGAGGGGCGGCAGGGGGCGCTAAAGAGGGGCTAAAGAGGGAGTAAAGAGGGGCGGCAGGGGGCGCTAAAGAGGGGCTAAAGAGGGGCGGCAGGGGGCGCTAAAGAGGGGCTAAAGAGGGGCTAAAGAGGGGCTAAAGAGGGGCGGCAGGGGGCGCTAAAGAGGGGCTAGAGAGGGACTAAAGGGGGTCTAAAGAGGGGCTAGAGAGGGGCGCTAAAGAGGGGCTAGAGAGGGGCGGCAGGGGGCGCTAAAGAGGGGCTAAAGAGGGGCTAGAGAGGGGCGGCAGGGGGCGCTAAAGAGGGGCTAGAGAGGGGCTAAAGAGGGAGTAAAGAGTGGCGGCAGGGGGCGCTAAAGAGGGACGGCAGGGGGCGCTAAAGAGGGACTAAAGGGGGTCTAAAGAGGGGCGGCAGGGGGCGCTAAAGAGGGGCTAGAGAGGGGCTAAAGAGGGAGTAAAGAGTGGCGGCAGGGGGCGCTAAAGAGGGACGGCAGGGGGCGCTAAAGAGGGGCTAAAGAGGGGCTAAAGAGGGAGTAAAGAGTGGCGGCAGGGGGCGCTAAAGAGGGGCTAAAGAGGGGCTAAAGAGGGAGTAAAGAGGGGAGGCAGGGGGCACTAAAGAGGGGCTAAAGAGGGGCGGCAGGGGGCGCTAAAGAGGGGCTAAAGAGGGGCGGCAGGGGGCGCTAAAGAGCGACAAAGGGTATAAAGGGATTAAAAGCTGGTATAACGTTGTATAAAGGGCTTTAAAGCAGGTATAAAGGGGTATAAAGGGGTATAAAGCCGGTATAAAGGGCTATAAAGCTGGTATAAAGAGGTTTAAAGCTGGTATAAAGGGGTATAAAGCCGGTATAAAGGGCTATAAAGGGCTATAAAGCTGGTATAAAGGGGTATAAAGGGGTATAAAGAGGTATAAAGGGGTTTAAAGCATGTATAAAGCTGGTATAAAGAGGTTTAAAGCTGGTATAAAGGGGTATAAAGGGGTATAAAGCTGGTATAAAGAGGTTTAAAGCTGGTATAAAGGGGTATAAAGGGGTATAAAGCTGGTATAAAGAGGTTTAAAGCTGGTATAAAGGGGTATAAAGGGGTATAAAGAGGTATAAAGCAGGTATAAAGGGGTATAAAGCCGGTATAACTGACCGCCGACGGTGAGCGTGCACCGGCCGCCGTCCTTGCCCACTTGGTTCCAGACCTCCAGACTGTACTCAGCGCTGTCGCTCGTGTCGGCGTTGATGATCTTCAGCGTTGCCACGTTGCCGCGGAGACTGGGCTTGTACTTGCGACTCTGTGAAACCTCTTTTCCGTTTTTCAGCCACTTGGTCATGAGTTCGGGGCTGCCGCTCACGGTGCACTGCAGCGCACACGTGTCGCCCGACGTCACGCTGATGGAGGCAGGGCACTCCACCACGCGGGCGGGCTCTGAGCGGGACAGGGAGGGTAAGGGGAGGTTAGGGGGAGGAGCTAGAGGAGCGAGAGGAGGAGGAGACGAGGCTGCGCTGATACGACGGCGAAACAGCGAGACGGAACGAAGTCGAAGCCACGTTTATATTTCGCTCTCTTAAAAATGAACTCGTACTCGTCCAGTTTGGGACTGGAGACGTCCCACCGCTCCAGGGCGACATGATACGGGAGTTTCTCTGCCGAAACAGAAGCTCTGTCTTCAACAGATGTTTCTGATTCTCCCTTTCTGACGACCTTCAGGACAACGATCTTAAGATAATCCAATCAGATATTAGCCCTGAGGACAAACGGGCTGCAGCCAATCAGAAAGAGGAGAGGAAGTAGGAGGGGAATCCAAAACAGTCGTCATGGCAACAGAAAGAAACAAACTCCAAACTCTGGCCTCGTGTTTGTTTCCTCTGAAGTCACGTTTGATCTCCAGAGGGTCTGACCTGGGAATGTTCCTGAGTGAGATGGTGATTTTGTGGCTGAATCTCAAACTGTTCGAGTAAATCTGTTTTTATCGCCGTGTGTCTCAGGTTTGGAAAATCTGCCAACGATTTTAAATTCTTCCCGAGTGAACCAGGCTTCGAGTCGGCCACAATCAAAGTGTCAAGTCCTGCTTTTCACTCAGTGTAAATCCAAACAGAGGATTATTATGTTCCTGTTAATGTCTGAACCTGAACCTTCTATCATAAACCATTTCATCTTCATGAGTTGTTATTCATCATGTCACATGTATGTGCTTCAGCTGCAGCTCGACTGAAACATGAACACACGTCACGCTCAGAATGTGGACGTAATATACTTAGAACTTATTTGGACTCTTGATAACAGGACCGGCTTATTGGATGGACTGCCCTGGATTATTGGACATTTGGAAAGACAGCAGTTTGCAATGGGACCACGCTGCTGTGGGTTAGAATGAACAAGCACTTTGGAGCAGGGAGTGACCGAGTGATGGAATTACACCGGAAAGTAACGCACGATGGACTGGTATGTAGGACCTGGTGCTCGCTGTGGAGACGGACAATAGATGGACTTTATTTCTAAGAGGAAAAGGGATAAACTGTGAAGGACCTGCTCTGAAGAACTGAATTAAAGCTGAGACCAAGAAAAAAGCAAATTCATTATAAATGTATGAATTATTACTGGAATAATTCTCGTCCTCCTGAGAGGAGGTTTGAAGCAGCTGGAGCTTTTATCTCTCCTACGCCGTCGACACTTCCCTTCAAGGCCACGGAGCTAAACCTGATAAGGCCTGAGCTCATTTTGCAAAACAATGACTTTCAGACTATAAACAACCGCAAACACATACCCCCTCCCTAACCACGCCCCCGTCGTTCTGCATCTGCCTCAACACGTTTCTTCAGCCCCGCCCCCCGGTCAATGGCCAAATTCCACTCGTGCCCTCGTGTGCCGTGTATTTCCCATGTTTGATGTTTCTATTTGTGCTTTGCCTTAACTTAACCTGATTGTAATTTAGCAGATCTTCTTTTGTGAGGCGCATCGAGTTGCCTTGTGTACGAAATGCGCGGTATAAATAAAGTTGCCTTGCCAATAAACTAAACTAAACTAGACTAAGGTGGAGTTCACCTGGAGAATGTTGTCAAGATGGGATTTCAAAGGAAATGACTTAAGTTTAGTCCCAACACTGAGTATTCACAGACTGTGTTCAGCGAGTTCAGGACAAACAGAAAATGCATCTAAAATGTGAGTTCTCAAACATGTAGCGGTAGTGTGTAGGCGAGTCGTGTTATAAAGAGCCGTGTTATAAAGAGCCGTGTTATAAAGAGCCGTGTTATAAAGAGCCGTGTTATGAAGAGCAGTGACTTTGATCGTGGCTGAACTCGTTACTCAGGAAAACTCCAGAAACGACGGTAAAACAAACATGTGAGCAACGCTCCGGCGGACGACGGCTCAAAGGTTTAAATCAGACGGAACACGAGACGCTGGAAGTGTTTCCGTCGCTCCAGCGTTTCCACTAAAGGTTCCATGAGATGGTGAGTTTCCCGTCTCTCGACATCAGAACGTCCTCCTAACCAGCGCAGCCTCGTTTCTCTCCCCGTTTCTTTCATCCTGACCTTGCACGGTGACGGCGGCGTCGCACTTGGCCTGCCCCGCCTCGTTCTCGGCGACGCAGCTGTACTTCCCCGCGTGCTTCAGCTCCACGGCGGAGAACGCGATGACGGCCACGTTGTTGTCGAAGCTCATGCTGCGTTTGGCGCCGTCTTCCCGCAGCAGCTCCGAGTCTCGCAGCCATTTCACCACGATGGGGGCGGAGCCTTTGATCACGGCCTGCAGCTTCACCGCCGTCCCCATCACCGCGGTGATGCTCTCCGGGCGTTTGGTGAACATGGGCGGTTCTGAGGTCGACACACACGAGGTCAGCGCGGGTTTGGGAGCCATGATGAACACGGTTTAACGGAGGACGAGGAGTTCGGGAAGATTTGATTAAGAGCGAATCGTGATCTGATCCAGGACGATTTGCTTCTTTAGTCTCATCATCAGAGAAGGACTTTTTCTCCACTGACTATTCCACTGAAACCAGATCGAAACTCACAGACTGAATCTGGACTAAACCAGGACATAAACCAGACTAAAGCAGAGACTGAAATCAAACTCTAAACCCAAAGACTCAATCAGAAATAAACCAAGAGAAAACTGGGTCTAAACCTGGACATGATCATAGACTGAACCAGGTCTAAAGAAGAAGCTTTGGACTCCGTTAAAGGAACATCAACACACGAAACTGTGAGAAAATCTAAACGGTGATTTAAACTAAAGTCAATTGTGATCAGACTTCGTGGCCGTGTTTTATTTGGACTCTTATTTAAAGATAAAGTCCCAGTGAGATCAACCCCGACCCTAATCAAAGTGTTCAGAACTATCTGTGAGGAGAGCACGAGTTCCCCGACGGATTCAAACTCGTGACACTCAGATCCAGATGAAACGAGCCGTTACACCTGATCTTTGTGAAAGACACTGGTCTGTTCAGACTCTTGTTCTAAAGTCTGTAGAGAACTCTCTGATAACGAGCCTTTAGAGGTTTCAGACTCTTGTTCTAAAGTCTGTAGAGAACTCTCTGATAACGAGCCTTTAGAGGTTTCAGACTCTTGTTCTAAAGTCTGTAGAGAACTCTCTGATAACGAGCCTTTAGAGGTTCAGACTCTTGTTCTAAAGTCTCTAAGAGAACTCTCTGATAACAAGCCTTTAGAGGTTTCAGACTCTTGTTCTAAAGTCTGTAGAGAACTCTCTGATAACGAGCCTTTAGAGGTTTCAGTCTCTTGTTCTAAAGTCTGTAGAGAACTCTCTGATAACGAGCCTTTAGAGGTTTCAGTCTCTTGTTCTAAAGTCTCTAAGAGAACTCTCTGATAACGAGCCTTTAGAGGTTTCAGACTCTTGTTCTAAAGTCTGTAGAGAACTCTCTGATAACGAGCCTTTAGTGGTTTCAGACTCTTGTTCCAAAGTCTGTAGAGAACTCTCTGATAACGAGCCTTTAGAGGTTTCAGACTCTTGTTCTAAAGTCTGTAGAGAACTCTCTGATAACGAGCCTTTAGTGGTTTCAGACTCTTGTTCCAAAGTCTGTAGAGAACTCTCTGATAACGAGCCTTTAGAGGTTTCAGACTCTTGTTCTAAAGTCTGTAGAGAACTCTCTGATAACGAGCCTTTAGTGGTTTCAGACTCTTGTTCCAAAGTCTGTAGAGAACTCTCTGATAACGAGCCTTTAGAGGTTTCAGACTCTTGTTCTAAAGTCTGTAGAGAACTCTCTGATAACGAGCCTTTAGAGGTTCAGTCTCTTGTTCTAAAG
Organism: Proterorhinus semilunaris; assembly: GCA_021464625.1. Classification (NCBI taxonomy): domain Eukaryota; kingdom Metazoa; phylum Chordata; class Actinopteri; order Gobiiformes; family Gobiidae; genus Proterorhinus; species Proterorhinus semilunaris. Next base: position 415,477 of record CM038353.1, on the reverse strand, counting down.
TCTGTAGAGAACTCTCTGATAACGAGCCTTTAGTGGTTTCAGACTCTTGTTCCAAAGTCTGTAGAGAACTCTCTGATAACGAGCCTTTAGTGGTTTCAGACTCTTGTTCCAAAGTCTGTAGAGAACTCTCTGATAACGAGCCTTTAGAGGTTTCAGACTCTTGTTCTAAAGTCTGTAGAGAACTCTCTGATAACGAGCCTTTAGAGGTTCAGACTCTTGTTCTAAAGTCTGTAGAGAACTCTCTGATAACGAGCCTTTAGAGGTTTCAGACTCTTGTTCTAAAGTCTGTAGAGAACTCTCTGATAACGAGCCTTTAGAGGGTTCAGTCTCTTGTTCTAAAGTCTGTAGAGAACTCTCTGATAACGAGCCTTTAGAGGTTCAGACTCTTGTTCTAAAGTCTCTAAGAGAACTCTCTGATAACGAGCCTTTAGAGGTTTCAGTCTCTTGTTCTAAAGTCTCTAAGAGAACTCTCTGATAACGAGCCTTTAGAGGTTTCAGTCTCTTGTTCTAAAGTCTGTAGAGAACTCTCTGATAACGAGTCTTTAGAGGTTTCAGTCTCTTGTTCTAAAGTCTGTAGAGAACTCTCTGATAACGAGCCTTTAGAGGTTTCAGACTCTTGTTCTAAAGTCTGTAGAGAACTCTCTGATAACGAGCCCGCTCCTCGTCCTCCGTTAAAGCCGTTCTCTTTCCTCTGACCTTTCAGTTTTGTCACAGCTTTGCTGGTGACCGATCCCACTTCGTTGGACACGACCACCTCGTACTCGCCGACGTCTGCGCTCTCGAAGCCGTGGATCTCCAGGGACGACTGAGAGCCCAGCGTCACCGAGCGGAACTTCTGATCCGCCGCCAAACGCTTTTTGTCCCGCCTCCAGGACACTTCGAACGGCGGCGAGCCCGAGACCTCGCACTCCAGGAGGGCTACGGAGCCACGCACCGCCTCCACGGGCTGCAGGGGGCGCTGCAGGGCCGGGGGCTCTGAGCAACACACCACGAGTTACTATGAAGATCGAGACTTCGACCGGGTCATAATGAAGACTAGAACTACGACTGGACTGGGACAAACTTGGACCAGACATAATTTTTGTCAAAGTGAGATTTTTTGGGCTAAAATTGAACTGGAATAAAAAATCAAATGGAAAGTTGTTTATGAGACTAAAACGGTGTCATTTATCATCGGACTTTCAATAAAAATATTGCAAATATTGCGTTTTCTTTGTTACTGTGGTTGAAATAATAAAACAAAGGTTCAGACTCGCTGACGAGTCAATAACATCCTTAGCATCATATTTACTGAAGCGCCTCTGCACTCCGACTGAACCGGCCGGTTTAACCAGACGCTCAGGACGAAAATGATTAAAGATTCTAAAACTCTAGTTTTCTTAGCCCAGATTTCCTTTAAAGACCTAAAGTGTTTCTCTTAAAGACCTAAAGTGTTTCTCTTGAAGACCTAAAGTGTTTCTCTTGAAGACCTAAAGTGTTTCTCTTAAAGACCTAAAGTGTTTCTCTTAAAGACCTAAAGTTGTTTCTGTTTCTGCTCTACCTTTGATGCCGACTCTGGCGCTGCAGATGTCGGAGCCGCTGTCGTTCAGGACTTCACAGCTGTAGTTTCCAGCGTCCGACAGCGCCACCTGCTGGACCTCCAGCGTGGCGACGCCGTCCTTGAAGCCGGTGCTGAAGCGGCCGCTCGGCGTGAGCTCCGAGTCGTTAAAGAACCAGACGACGCGCAGCTCGGGGGAACCCTTCACCGCGCACTGCAGCCGCGCTGAGCCACCCTGTTTCCACACGAGGGCGCTCTCCAGCCGCTTCACAAACTCCGGAGGCTCTGAGACATTAACGGCAGAGTGAGGCGCACGCAACCAGGGTGAGGCGCAACACGAGTGAGGAACACGCAACACGAGTGAGGAACACGCAACACGAGTGAGGAACACGCAACATGAGTGAGGAACACGGACCATGAGTGAGGAACACGCAACACGAGTGAGGAACACGGACCATGAGTGAGGAACACGCCTGGAGCGAGAGGTTAGACAAAGCTTTGGGGCAAATGAGACAAAACTCAACTTGAAGAAATATCAAGTTTACCAGGAAATACTGAGTACAAATCCTTAAAAACGGCTTTAAATGAGCTTCGATTAAGGCGATTAAAGCTGATTTTGAGAAGTGAGGTTCCATAACGAACGAGAATTTGTCCACTTTATTTTAAAAAAAAATCCATATGTTTTTCTAAATTTGTTTCAATTTTTCCACTTTTTTTTTCTCCAACAATTTTTTTTTTCTAGATATTGAGAGTTTCCTGGCTGGAGTTATTAACGCTTATATTAAAAAGAGCCAGTCTTTTGAACAGATCCCAAAGACTCGGCTCCAGAAAAGAGCCGTGAATCCATCACTATTATCCAGGAGCTTCTGACGGTTCCTTTAAGTCCAAACCAACTCAAAATCAGCTCAAACTCTGATCATCTAAGCTCTTTGAAGTCATTTTTGTAAAAGAAAAGAGACTTTTTTTTCCAGCGTTTGGAGGAAATTGAGACAAAACTAAAAGTAAAGAAACTACAACAGTTACCAGAAAATACTACAGAGGAGATACAAGACTCTTATCCTGAAGAATGTCTTGAAGAGCTTGAATGAAGGCGATTAAAGCAGATTTTGAGAAGGTTCTGACTGAAACAGGAGCGACCGGTTCCTTTAGTGAAAAAGCTCAAACCAACTCAAAATCAGCTCAAACTCGGGACATCTAAGCTCTTTGAGTCATTTTTGTGGAAGATAAGAGGTTTTTTTCCAGCGTTTGGAGGAAATTGAGAAAAATCTAAAAGTAAAAAACTGCAGCAAATAAATGAATAAAAGATTTACCATAAAATACTAAAACATGTAAAACAGAAGAGACTAAAGTAAAGACTCTCGACCCGACTGAGAGGTTCACAGCAGGAAGATAAAACACAGAAAGAAGAAGAAGAAGAAGACGGTTTAAAGAGTGAAACATGAAACATGAAACAGATGAATCATCAGCGGCTCAGACTGGAGCAGACAGCTCTTACCTTGCACTTTGACGCTGGTGCAGCAGGTGGCGCTGCCGGCCTCGTTGCTGACCGTGACCGTGTAAACGCCGCAGTCTTTGAGCGCGGCTTTGAGGATGTCCAGTGTGACCTTCCTCCTCTCGAAGGACAGTTTACAGTCCGGGCTCTGGTGGACTTTCCTCCCGTCTCTGCTCCAGGTCACACTGACTCCGTGCTCCTCGTCCACCGTGCACTCCAGGTGCAGCGCGGCGCCCTCCACCGCCGCCACCGCCTCGGGCAGCGGCGCCTCAAAGCGCGGGGCGTCCACGGCGCAGAGCCGCAGCTCGCACTCAGACTGCCCCAGGGCGTTACTGGCTCTACACACGTACAGCCCGGCGTGGGCCGCAGTGACCGAGGGCACCACCAGGGCGGCTCTATTGTTCTCGAATGAGCCCCCAGAGGCCACGGGCGCCTCGTCTTTGAGCCACAGAGCCGTCAGAGGAACCGAGCCTCTGACCTCACACACAAACTCTGCTCTTTTGCCCACAAACACGGTCAGAGGGCTGTCCGGCTTGGCCACAAAGACCGGAGCCGACTTTTCTACGGGTCAGAGAGAGAGAGAGAGGAGGGTTAGAAGCGAGGGCGCAGCAGCAGCTCAAACAGATCAATATCCCAGAACCAGCTTCAAACATCTCAGCAGAACCAGCTTCAAACGTCTCAGCAGAACCAGCTTCAACCTGAGCTTCAAACATCTCAGCAGAACCAGCTTCAAACGTCTCAGCAGAACCAGCTTCAACCTGAGCTTCAAACATCTCAGCAGAACCAGCTTCAACCTGAGCTTCAAACGTCTCAGCAGCCCAAACAAAAACCCATCTGGAAATCTGTGAACGTTTCCTGAAGTAGATTTGCTCTTGGTTTGAGCAGGTCCAATTTTTTGCACTTAGAAACATCTCTCTCACTTAAAGCAGAACTAAGTAACCCGTGCCCCTAGAGGCCATAAGCGCCACTGCAGCTGTTGTACATGTTGTGTTTTTTACTCATGAATCGTCCGTGAGAGTAAATCCTACGCTGACAGAAAAGACAAAGGGACAGAGGGATGTTGTTCATCCAGTTACACAATGGAGGTCTGTTTAAGTGGAGCTAGCCCGCAGTTAGCTTAGCCCGTTAGCTTCTTCTTCGTGATTCCATTAGTGTGTATTGGTGACTCAGACCCAGAGACACCAGGGGGAGATGAAAGACCCCCCGATCATCCCATGAACACTTTTATTACCCCCAGAGGGACGACGGAGAGGATTTATTAAGGTCAAGTTACTTAGTGCTGCTTTAATGCCAAATATCCTTTAGTCATTTTAACTGATCGAGCTTCACCACAGCCTCAGATCTTCAGCACAAACATCTCAGAACAAGAGCTCACCGACCGACTCGTGACTACAAACAACCTCTACAACGCTGCGGAAACTTCATCTTGAAAAGTTAAAATGAGTGGATTTCTGACTTGCCAAGAGAAACATCTGATCTGCTCACATTAAGGTCCAATAAAGAACAGCTTCGTTTTGATACATTATGTCACACTCGAGAAAAACCCGAACGGACCAAATCAAAGCTAACCAAACCGACTTGAAGCACAGTTACTCTACATTAACAACATCCAGCTTTACTCAAATCTACCCGTCACATTAACAACATCCAGCTTTACTCAAATCTACCCGTCACATTACCAACACAAAGCTCTAACTCGTGTCGTGGTGATGTGTGATTGGTGCGAGAGCTTTTCGGGCGTGTCCCTCACCTGTGACGTGTAAGGGGGCGGAGCACTCGTCGAAGCCGTGGTGGTTGGAGGCTTTGCACGTGTACTCGCCGCTGTCGTCCTTGGTGGGCGCCAGCAGCTCGAGGAAGGAGGAGGTGACCCTGCTGATGATGCGCAGGCGCTCGCTCTCCTTCAGCTGCTTCCCGTCCTTGAACCACTTGAAGCTCACGTTGGGCGCGGCCTCCGTCTCGCACTCGAACTTCGCCGCGGCGCCGAGGTTGATCTCCACGGCGGCGATACGGTGGCGGAACACGGGGCTCACTGAGGACGGAGACGCAGAGGAGGAGAGTCAGGGAGAGGAGGTAACGAGGAGAGAGGGATGAGGAGGAGAATGAGGAGGAGGAGGAACGTTCAGGAGGAAGAAGAAGAAACCAGGAGCTCAGTCAAACCAGGAACTTCAACCGCACGAAACGGAAATATGTGTCGGCTAATATCGGGGTCATGTGGGGGTTATGGGAAAACATTTGTAATAAAAGAAAAATGGGTGGGGGGGGGGGGGGGGGGGGGGGGAAATGAGAACAAAATTGGAAAAAAATTACATAAAAATGGGGCAAAAATAGGGAAAGATTTGGAATAAATTGTGTAGGAAATTAGGGGACATAGGTAATAAAAATGAGCAAAAATGAATAAAAATTAAGGAAAAATTTGTTCAAAATGGGGGAAAATGCTGGAAATAGAAAAAATAATGTAGAAAAAAAAATATTAAAATGGGGCAAAAATAGGGAAAAATTGGGAATACATTGTGTAAGAAATTGGAAAAACAAGAGGAAAAAAATAGGGCCAAACATTTTAACACCTGCACTGTGGGGCAGACTGTTGGGGGGCAGACTGTTGTGGGGCAGACTGTTGGGGGGCAGACTGTTGTGGGGCAGACTGTTGTGGGGCAGACTGTTGGGGGGCAGACTGTTGTGGGGCAGACTGTTGGGGGCAGACTGTTCTTAATGTGGCTTTAATGAAACCTGGTTTTGTAGGTTTGTTTAGTTGCTCAGTAACTGATCTGTTTTTGTTCCAGACGTTTCTGTCTGATCTGGTTCTGACCGAGTTCCTGGTTCTTCAGTGAGATCAGGCTCTGATGGACGTGACTGTGGAGAGAGTTTGTGATGAAACGGCAGAAACGGTGAGGGTTAGAAAGGTCTGTGATGGAATGACAAAAGGAAAGAAACGAGTGAAGGAAGCGGTGATCGAGAGGAGGTCATGGAGGAGGTCATGGAGATGCTTCTGTGGATGGGATGTGGAGGAGTCTGTGGGAAACTCAAACTGTCCACTCTTTATGAGAACATCTAAACTCAGGCTATAGTTTTATGTTTTCCTGATCTGAGTTCTGTTCAAATCTGCAGGTTATAAAAATAAGTGTGTTCTTCTGTTTTGCTGCTCAAACAGGTTTATAATGAAGTAACGCCCAGATATTGTTTGTGTTATTGTTTGTTTTGTTTTTTTATTTTGAGCTGTGTCTAGATTTAAAGCCAGTTTGAATCAAATGTAAGAAAGATTGAACTTAAAACATGTACAATAGGTTCCTCCCGGTGTTGAGGAGAATACTTTGTAATTGTATTTAGTTACAGTTAAAGCGTTTTAAACAGGTCGTCATTAAACCTTAACCTGAGCCTGATTTGTGAAGTATACTGCTAAAGTCCTGCTAAAGTTGTGCTAAAGTTGTGCTAAAGTTATGCTAAAGTTGTGCTAAAGTCCTGCTAAAGTTGTGCTAAAGTTGTGCTAAAGTCCTGCTAAAGTTGTGCTAAAGTCCTGCTAAAGTTGTGCTAAAGTTGTGCTAAAGTTGTGCTAAAGTCCTGCTAAAGTTGTGCTAAAATCCTGCTAAAGTTGTGCTAAAGTCCTGTTAATGTTGTGCTAAAGTCCTGCTAAAGTTGTGCTAAAGTTGTGCTAAAGTTATGCTAAAGTTGTGCTAAAGTCCTGCTAAAGTTGTGCTAAAGTCCTGCTAAAGTTGTGCTAAAGTTATGCTAAAGTCCTGCTAAAGTTGTGCTAAAGTTGTGCTAAAGTTATGCTAAAGTTGTGCTAAATTCCTGCTAAAGTTATGCTAAAGTCCTGTTAATGTTGTGCTAAAGTCCTGCTAAAGTTGTGCTAAAGTTGTGCTAAAGTTATGCTAAAGTTGTGCTAAAGTCCTGCTAAAGTTGTGCTAAAGTCCTGCTAAAGTTGTGCTAAAGTTATGCTAAAGTCCTACTAAAGTTGTGCTAAAGTTATGCTAAAGTCCTGCTAAAGTTGTGCTAAAATCCTGCTAAAGTTGTGCTAAAGTTGTGCTAAAGTTATGCTAAAGTTGTACTAAAGTTGTGCTAAAGTTGTGCTAAAGTTTTGCTAAAGCTATGCTAAAGTTGTGCTAAAGTTGTGCTAAAGCTATGGTAAAGTTGTGCTAAAGTTGTGCTAAAGTTGTGCTAAAGTTGTGCTAAAGCTATGCTAAAGTTGTGCTAAAGTCCTGGGCCTGCTCTCAGTGTGAGTTCCCCTCAGACTGCGTTGTTGGAGGATGTTCAGTGATCACTCATGGACCTCGTTGGACCACTCTCAGCCGGGCGTTGCTCCAGGTCTTGTCTCCGCGCTCGTTCTCCGCCTCCAGCCGGACCTCTCCTTCGTGCCGTCGCCGCGACACTTTCCTGACCTCGACCCGACACGCGTCGCCGTCTCTGGAGCAGCTGAACTCTCGCCCCGACGCCGCCGCGACGCCGTTCACGAACCAGCGGATCTTTACGGCGTTCGTCACCGCGCACGAAAACACCGCCGCAGAGTTTTCCTCCGCCAACACGTCCTGCAGCGGCGCCAGGATCACGGGAGGACCTGTGTCGCACGACTCGATAACGGCCTCGGAGATGAACTGCTCCACCTCCTCAACCCGCCTCTCCGTCTGCACCGCGGTTTGAAACGAGGTCACGGTTTCTGTTGTGACTCCGACCTTCTGCAGAACGTCTCCTCGTAATGACGCCTCAGTTTGAAACGAGGTCGCGGTTTGAAACGAGGTCGCGGTTTGAAACGAGGCCTCAGTTTGAAACGAGGCCTCAGTTTGAAACGAAGTCGCGGTTTGAGTCGAGGTCGCGGTTTGGAACGAGGTCACGGTTTCTGTTTTGACTCCGACCTTCTGCAGAGCGTCTCCTCGTAATGACGCCTCAGTTTGAGACGAGGTCGCGGTTTGGAACGAGGTCACGGTTTGAGACGAGGTCGCGGTTTGGAACGACGCGTCTGTTTCGGTTGTGACTCCGACCTTCTGCAGAGCGTCTCCTCGTAACACCCCCGCGCTCTCCCCGACCGCCGGCCTCTGCACGGCCGTGGCGAGGTGCTCTCTGCTCCTCGGCTCCTCCTTGGCGCTCGCCCTCTGCAGCTCGTCTTTGCTCGTCTGCGTTTCCTCTGACGTCAGACTCTGCTGATCGTGACACAGCAGAGCGTGAAGCGCCGCCCGTATCTCCTCCTTCAGCTCGGCCTTCTGCGGGTACTCTCCCTCTAAGCTCAGCAGGATCTCCATGGGGTTTCCCGGCGTGGTGACGAGGTACGAGAACGTGGCGTGTTTGTTCTGCCTCATCACGCTCGCCACATGTATCTGCGCCGGCGTCAGCGTCTGAACGGCGTCTGCGAGCATCACCCTCGTCTCCTGCGCCACCGCGGAGCGCAGCGCCTCCTTGAGCTGCCGTCTCAGGTTCCCCTCGGTGGCGTTGGGGATCTGCACGAGGAAACGCAGCTCTTTGGGCAGCGCCTCGGAGTCACACGCCTCATGAACGAACAGCGCGTCCTTCCTTTGCCGCGTCGCGCTCACGTTCTGCTCCTCAGGCTTCTTCATCTCCTCCGAGCGCTCTCCGATCATGACCCTGCGCTCCTCGAGCAGCACGGACCTCCTCACCTCCTGCCCCTCCTGGATCTGAGACGCCACGTCCTGCTCCGCCGCCTCCAGGACGACGCAGCTCTCCGTGGCCACCGCCTTCTCCTCGATGAAGATCATTCTCTTAGGGACTTTGGGCTCGGTTTTGACGACAGGTTTGAGCTCCTCCTGTGAGTGGATGAGGTCCGTGTGCTCCTCCTCTAACGCCCTGACCTCCATCACGCTCAGCGGCTGGAAAACGCTCCAGAACTCCTCCTTCTGGACCGACGCTCGCTGCTGCGGCGCCTCTGCAGTGAACGGCGCCTCTTTGGACATGGGTGTCGCCGACACGGACACGGGAAGCACGTGGACGGGTTCGGCTTCTGCTCTGACCTCGCACTTCACTCCCTCGACGTCGACCTTCAGCTGCTCTTCGCGCTCCGCGATGATCTCGCGCCGCTCCTCGGAGACCGCGGCGTTCCTCCGAGGCCGTTCCTTCCTCGCACTCGCCGTGAACTCGCGGCGTTCGCTCACGCTCAGCTCGGCCTCTTTGGGGAACACGGCCGGAGAGCAGCTGCACTGGACGTGTTTCTTGGGCTGCGGTTCTTTGCGGACTCTCGCCGACTCTTCGTGCGGTTTCCTCGCCGTTTCCCCGGACGACTCGCACACGAGCGCTCGCTGGTCGTCGTGCGTCGCCGTGTGAAGCGTGAGCGGACTCTTCCTCGTCTGCGCTCGCTCTGACTCGGGTTTGTCAACGCTGAATCGTCCCTCGGCCTCGTAAACCTCCTGTCTGCTGCTGACCTGCAGCTTCAGCAGGCGCTCCTCCTCTCTCTGAACCTCCAGACTCACTCCGGACTCCAGGCTCTGCAGCGCCCCCTGCTGCTCCGCCTGAAGCTGCAGCCGCTCGTCCACGTTAGCGACAGACTTCACGGTGAAGTCCTTCCCTGGCGAGGCCTGCTCCTGCACCGGTTCCTCCATCTTGAACTGCGTCTCTTTGTGCAGCTGCAGTTTGCTCTGACTCATCGGCGCGATCACCACGTTACCGCCTTCTGTCCGAGCGCTCGGAGTCGCGGCTCGAGCGGCGTCCGGGAGCTTCATCACGTGACTCTCCGTGAGCGCCGTCTGCTCCTCAGTCTGAGCCGAGTACAGGATCTTCACTCCCTCTTTGACTCTGAAGCCGATCTCCGCTTCGGGACGACAGACGTGACCGAGCGTCTCGTCTTGGATCTGTAACGCGGACTCCACCTGCGGCGCGTTCACGACTCGCCGCGTCTCCGTCGTGGCGTTCGACGTTTGTGTTGGGACGTCTCTGAGAAGCTCCGCCTTCACCGAGCTCAGAGGCAGCAGCTCCTCAGACGTGGCTGACATGATTCTGGACCGTTCCTCTGTTATAAAGCGGACCTCTGCCAGCTCCGGGCTGAGGATCTTGTCTTCATGCTGCTCCAGGATGTTCCTCTGCTCTTGGATGGATGAAGCGAAGGCCGTGACGCGCAGCTGCTTCCCCTGAACGGCGAAGGCGGTCTGTGGAGTCGGTGCAGTGGAGACCCGCTCCTGGACGGCGTGCGCCTGCAGCACGGCCGCCTGCTGCGTGAGCGTCTCTCTGTGCAGCGTCGCGGCTAACACGTCCACGCCGCAGAGAGACTCCGCCTCTTCGCTGGCGATGATCTGCCGCGCGTCCGAGCTGATGGTGTAGATCAGCTGATCCGAGCGTTTCTCCGACTGAAGCGAGATCTGCAAACCCGCGCTCCGCCTCTTCCCCGGCGTCACCAGGAGCTCGGCGCTGCACGACGCCTCGCCCGACGGGTTCACGGCTCTGCACACGTACACGCCACTGTCCGCCGCCGCCACGCTAACGATGTCGAGGAAACCGCTGCCGTCCGGGTGGGAGACGATGGCGTGGAGAGCGCTCGGCTGCAGACGGACGCAGCCGCGGGACCACGACACGTCCGGCAGCGGTTTCCCCGTGACCACGAACGCGAACACGGCCCGCCCCCCCACGCACGCCTCCACATTCCGAAGCGTCTGGGTGAAAAGCGGCGGCTCGGCGTTCTGCAGCGCGAGAGTAAAAACCCGCGGCGTCTCGACGCTCAGCCGCGTCTTGCTTGTGACTTGTCCGTAGCGGTTGCTAACGGTGCACGTGTACTCGCCGCCGCTGTCCTCGCGGACCTCCCGGACCACGAGGGAGAACTCCTCCTTCTCGTGCCGGACCTCGTAGCGCTCGGACGCCGTGACGTCTGTGCCGTCGTGGCGCCAGCGCGCGGAGGGTTTGGGGAAACCGGACACGCGCACGGCGAAGGTGAAGGACTCGCCGACGGACGCGGACACAGAGCGACGCAGCTCGGAGACGAAACTCGGCTTCTCGCGCTTTCGCTCCAGAGACGCCGACGAGAGGCGTTTGGGTCGAGGATCGGGTTTGTCCAGAGGTTTGGACGCTTCGATGAGCGCTGACGGGACAAGAGCGAGGTCAGACACAGACGGGACAAAGACAGGACACAACAAGGAACAAATCTGACAAACGAGGAGATCCAGAGCCCAGTGCCGAACACGCTCCGGTTCAGGGGGTCACACTCATTCCCCTCTGACTTTTAGGAAACGGGTAAAAGGAATGAAAAACAAGTTCTAAAGACACACCCTTGTTTTGTTCTTGTTTTCCCAGTTTGTTTCCCTTATTTTTTTTAAATACTCTAAAGACATAAGATTTGTTTTTCGATCCTTTTGATACTTTCACTGTTTTGTTACCAGGCCCAATGAAATCTGACTCTAAATGTTGCTCTTAAAGTTTTGGGGAAACTGCCCCCTGAAGCCGGAGAGGGCGGGGCCGTGGATTCTCTCTAATTCACACAAAAGAAACAACGTTAACGGCACAAATCCACAGAGACTTCAGGATCTTCTCTCTTCTGCTCAAAAAGGGAAAAGGTCATTCATTTGAAATTAGGACAGAAACAAAGACAAACAGGTCGTAATGTTTGGTTTGAAAATGTGACTTGAATCTTCTCCATCTTCTCCTTCAGAATAAAAGCATGAGCTCGTTTCCTAAACCCCAGAGTGAGAGAGAGTTTTACCTTTGGTCTCGTCCGCCTGAGCCGACGGCCTGCCCACCACTTCAGTGACTGTAAAACACAGAGGAGCGCGTTAGAACCACAGCGGGAGAAGCAGACATGGTTTATACTGGTGCAGGACGGGGTTAGTCGTGCTCCATATAAACTGAAGGTGACCCACAGCGAGCGCGAAGAGCCGGGCGCTTCCCCAGGACGCGCTCGAACCGGAAACTACGGCCACAGAAGAACTCATACACAAGTGCAGTTTCATTCTAGATTAGTTTGGTTTGGACGGTTTTCCTATCAATGGAACCAATGGAACCAATGGAATCAATGGAACCAATGGAACCAATGGAATCAATGGAACCAATGGAACCAATGGAATCAATGGAACCAATGGAACCAATTGAATCAATGGAACCAATGGAATCAATGGAACCAATGGAACCAATGGAACCAATTAAATCAATTGAATCAATGGAACCAATGGAACCAATGGAATCAATGGAACCAATGGAATCAATGGAATTAATGGAACCAATGGAACCAATGGAACCAATTGAATCAATGGAACCAATGGAACCAATGGAATCAATGGAACCAATGGAACCAATGGAATCAATTGAATCAATGGAACCAATTGAATCAATGGAACCAATGGAACCAATGGAATCAATGGAACCAATGGAACCAATGGAATCAATGGAACCAATGGAACAAATGGAACCAATGGAACCAATGGAACCAATGGAACAAATGGAACCAATGGAACCAATGGAACAAATGGAATCAATGGAACCAATGGAATCAATGGAACCAATGGAACCAATGGAATCAAAAGAACCAATGGAATCAATGGAATCGTAATTTTCTTGCATCTGACCTTTTTTGCCTTATTTGAAGTTTGCTCATTTTAAAGTGGACAAATCCGGCAAATCCCCCACATTTTTTATCATATTCTTTTCTAAAGTAAAAATAAAATAAAATAGATTTTTGTTTGTAATTTAAAAAATTATATATTTTTTTTCTTTTTTATTCTTGTTCCAAGTTTTTAATTTTCTTTAACAAATTTTTTCAGTTTTCGTTCAAATTTTTTTTTTTTTTTAACAATCTTTCTTATTCTTTCTTTTTCCAATTTCAGTTTCAGTTTTCAATTAAACAAAAAGAATATTTTTTTATTTCAGATTTTCAGATCATATTTTTTTCATATTCCTCAGTTTAGTGTTAAGCCACTCTGCTGTGTTTCAGACGCCCTAGTTCCCCGTAGTTCCTGTAGTTCCCCGTAGTTCCCGTAGTTCCCCCTGTTCCCAGCGCTCTGCAGAAGCCTCCGCCTCCTCTCGCCTCGTGGGGGTTTCGCTGGTTTCTCTCATGCGTTTGTCCCGGAGCTCGTAGTGGGGGCGTGTGCCTTTAACTCGTGTGACTGTCTCACGCCAAACGCCCTGCAGGTGAAAGAAGAAGAAGCTCCTAAAACGAGCTGAACATGCAGGTCCCAACCTTTAGGCCACGGGTATTTGTTCCCCGCTTTAGTCTCGTTGGCCTGGTTTGTCAAAGAGTAAAAGTCGTCCAGCGTGAGCCGAGTGTAAAACCACAGCAGGAAAGCGTCCGGAGCGCCTCGGAAGAGCGAGCCCCGGAGCGAGCGCCGGAGCGAGCCCCGCGTCCGCAGCTCCAGGGGCAGCTTCAGCACAAAGTCTGCCCAGCGCTGAGGCCCGCCATCGGGGAAGCCCAGCGCCGTCTGTAAGGCCTCCTCCAGGTCTTTGGGGTCTGGAGCCCCGGCGGGGGAGGAGGCTTTGGGGCAGCGAGGCGCGGGCGCTTTGGGGACAGAAACGGGGGAATCGGCGGAAAGGGACGCTGGTAAATCTGGGACAGAGGGATAGAGTTAGGGACACGTCAGTCAGGGCCGGACAGGGTGTTATTACAGGGGGGAGACACCAGGGGGAGACACCAGGGAGAGACACGGCGAGGTCACACACAGGAGGCCAACACCGGGGGGAGACACGGCGAGGTCACACTGGGTGTTATTACAGGGGGGAGACACCAGGGGGCGACACAAAGCCAGTATTCCCCACAAACAAAGGGCCCAGAGGCGGCTCTTTCCGCGGAGAATACCAGACCACACGGGGACACACAGGGGCCAACACCAGGGGGCAGCACTGAGGGAGATGGGGCGAGTGAGAGCCGTCAGATCTAAACATGTCTGGACTTTACTCCATAGGGATGCTCCGATACCACTTCCTCCCCCTGAGCAAAGAGCTACAAACTGGTTCCACACAGACCTGACTCCATCACAGACGACCCCCCCTAAACCAGAGTCTGAGCTGGATTAAGCCCAGATGTTTAAAGCATCTGGAAAACTAACCCAGCGATGCAGCCTGTCCATAAGGAGCGAAATGTAGCGGAAGCTAATCTGGCTAATGCGAAAGGCGGCCAATCTAGCAGTAATAAGTAACTAATACCTAAATACTAATATCAAAATTAATGAATTACAGCAAAAGCACTGAGTCACGTTTGGACCGTCTCCATTTACAAAACGACAAAAATGATAATTACATAAACGAGCGTAACATTTAAATAACTAATTCCTACCCAGTCTGGAAGTAGTCTATACTTGTACTCTAAACCCGAGTACTTTGATTTGAGACAGTGGCATCAAGCTGCTTTTCTCTGAAGCTCTTTCTGATTCACTCAAGTGTTTAGATCTGACGGCTCCTGAAGCGACGGAGACGAGGAGCAAGTCCTGGAGGAGGAGAGACGGGGCTTTCAGACGGAGCACAGGAGGAGGTGAAGAAGGCTGTGATGAAGGAGGATCATGAAGGAGGTGATGGGACACACGGATGAGGAGGTGATGAAGCGGTCATGGTGATGGCGAAAAGGAGATGATGTGGATGAGGAGCAGAACTAATGAAGAGGAGGTGAAGATGAAGAGGGGAGGAGGTGATGGGACACGCTCATGGGAAGGTGAAGGAGCTACAGAAGCTGTGAAGATGTTGTGGATCATCTGAGCGTTTTGGGACATTGACCTTGCAGAGTGAGTCTGGCCGACGCCGCGCTCGTCCCGTGAGCGTTGGAGGCGGTGCAGCGGTACTCGCCCTGGTCGCTCGCCATCACCGCGGCGATGATCAAACCCACACTGGGCCCGGCACCGTACGTGCGGACGCGCTCAGACTCCGCCTCCAGCCCCGCCCCGTCGTGAAGCCACTCCACGGCGACGAAGCCCGAGAAGGAGCACTCGAAGCGGGCCTCGTCCCCCGGAGACACGCACATGTCCCGGAGGTCAGCGAGCAGCAGGGGGGCGGAGCCAGGGGAGAGACTGCACACGCCCCTCTCACTGATGCTCCTCCCACTGACGCTCCTCTCACTGACGCTGCTCTCGCTGCTGTGGACCAGTGTGGAGGACACAGAGGAGGAGAAACTGGAGGACATGGAGGAGAAGCTGCTCTGCTGCTCCACAGAGAAGGAGCTGAAGCTCTCGCTCTGAGCCAACGTCCCAAAGTTACAGGACACTTCAGAGGAGACCAGGCCGACTGACGACAGAGAAGATACAGAGACAGGGTTACAGACAACCATCGAGGGAGGAGGAGAGGAGGAGAGGAGGAGGAGAGAGGGAGGAAGAGGAGGAGAGAGGGAGGAGGAGGAGAGGAGGAGGAGGAGAGAGGGAGGAAGAGGAGACCAGGCCGACTGACGACAGAGAAGATACAGAGACAGGGTTACAGACAACCACCGAGGGAGGAGGAGAGGAGGAGGAGAGGAGGAGAGAGGGAGGAGGAGGAGACCAGGCCGACTGATGACAGAGAAGACACAGAGACACAACGGGGAGAGACAGAGCGACGTCATTGGGACACATGTATAACGTCTTTAGGGACGAGGACGAGTCTGGGAAAAAAGACGTTTAAAAACGGTCTCTCCAGGTAAAAAGATCCTCAGAGCAGAGACAGACCCGAGTCCTGAGCGTCTGCGGGTCGGACTGGGTCAGACCGGGCCAGACCGGCTCACATGTCCCACTGTGGGCTCCTGTTTGGGACTGAACCAGGCTTTAGTTCTTGGCCTGAGTTTGACTCCAGATTTTAGGTTCCGTTTGGAGCGAGGAGACGAACCTACTGACGACAAGAGCAAACAACAACAGCACCTGCACACGGGAGGGGAAGAGACCCAAACATCTGCCCCAAACCCCAAACATCTGCCCCAAACCCCAAACATCTGCCCCAAACCCCAAACATCTGCCCCAAACTCCAAACATCTGCCCCAAACATCTGCCCCAAACCCACTAAGCCTAATCTGTGTGGCTTTGTCCAAAACCGGGGCCACACTTTGTTTAGAGGCCCTGAGATTAATATGGCCTGTGATGAGTAAACTATCCACCAGGGGGCGGTGCAGCAACGAGAAATTATGAAAAAAAGTTTTTTATGAAAAATATTTTTGTTATATTTAATAATTGTTTTTACCACATATTATCTCGAGGAATGAGAAAATATATATATATATAATGTCTGATGTCACTTTCCGTAATAAGTGAAATGTTCTTGCATTAAATATAAGTATAAGAAGATTCTGATTTGACCCTTTGACCCTTTGACCCCTCCAGCCGGGTCTCGCTGAGCCTCACCGTCGATGTTGAGCGTGGCGGCCGTGGAGACGCTGCCCGCCGCGTTGGACAGGAAGCAGGAGAACTCGCCCTCGTGCTCCAGCTGCACCTTGGACAGATTCAGGTAGAACGTTTCTCCAGAGCGAGACATTCGGAACTCAGCTGAGTCTTGAAGCTCGCGGCCATTCAGGAACCAGGAGGCGGAGAGATCTGCGGAGAGAGGCGGGGTTAGATACACCGGGATACACCGGGATACACCGGGATAAACCGGGATACACCGGGATACACCGGGATACACTGGGATACACCGGGATACACCGGGATAAACCGGGATACACCGGGATACACCGGGATACACTGGGATACACCGGGATACACCGGGATAAACCGGGATACACCGGGATAAAAACCGGGATACACCGGGATACACCGGGATATAAACCGGGATAAACCGGGATACACTGGGATACACCGGGATAAACCGGGATAAACCGGGATACACTGGGATACACCGGGATACACTGGGATACACTGGGATAAACCGGGATACACCGGGATAAACTGGGATACACCGGGATAAACCGGAATATACTGGGATAAACCGGAATATACTGGGATATACTGGGATACACTGGGATACACCGGGATACACCGGGATACACCGGGATAAACCGGGATAAACTGGGATACACCGGGATAAACTGGGATACACCGGGATAAACTGGGATACACCGGGATAAACTGGGATACACCGGGATACACCGGGATAAACTGGGATACACCGGGATACACCGCGATAAACCGGAATATACTGGGATACACTGGGATAAACTGGGATACACCGGGATAAACTGGGATACACCGGGATAAACTGGGATACACTGGGATACACCGGGATAAACTGGGATACACCGGGATAAACCGGGATACACCGGGATAAACCGGGATACACCGGGATACACCGGGATAAACCGGGATACACCGGGATACACCGGGATACACCGGGATACACCGGGATAAACCGGGATACACCGGGATAAACCGGGATACACCGGGATAAACCGGGATACACCGGGATAAACCGGGATACACCGGGATACACCGGGATAAACTGGAATATACTGGGATAAACCGGAATATACTGGGATATACTGGGATACACTGGGATAAACCGGGATACACCGGGATACACCGGGATAAACCGGGATACACCGGGATACACCGGGATACGCCGGGATACACTGGGATACACCGGGATAAACTGGGATAAACTGGGATACACTGGGATACACCGCGATAAACCGGAATATACTGGGATACACTGGGATACACCGCGATAAACCGGAATATACTGGGATACACTGGGATACACCGGGATACACCGGGATACACCGGGATAAACCGGGATAAACTGGGATACACCGGGAAACACCGGGATACACCGGGATAAACTGGGATAAACCGGGATACACCGGGATACACCGGGATACACCGGGATAAACTGGGATAAACTGGGATACACCGGGAAACACCGGGATACACCGGGATAAACTGGGATACACCGGGATACACTGGGATAAACTGGGATACACCGGGATAAACTGGGATACACCGGGATAAACTGGGATACACTGGGATACACCGGGATAAACTGGGATACACCGGGATAAACCGGGATACACCGGGATAAACCGGGATACACCGGGATACACCGGGATAAACCGGGATACACCGGGATACACCGGGATAAACCGGGATACACCGGGATAAACCGGGATACACCGGGATAAACCGGGATACACCGGGATACACCGGGATAAACTGGAATATACTGGGATAAACCGGAATATACTGGGATATACTGGGATACACTGGGATAAACCGGGATACACCGGGATACACCGGGATAAACCGGGATACACCGGGATACACCGGGATACGCCGGGATACACTGGGATACACCGGGATAAACTGGGATAAACTGGGATACACTGGGATACACCGCGATAAACCGGAATATACTGGGATACACTGGGATACACCGCGATAAACCGGAATATACTGGGATACACTGGGATACACCGGGATACACCGGGATACACCGGGATAAACTGGGATAAACTGGGATACACCGGGATACACCGGGATACGCCGGGATACACTGGGATACACCGGGATAAACTGGGATACACCGGGATACACTGGGATACACTGGGATACACCGGGATACACCGCGATAAACCGGAATATACTGGGATACACTGGGATACACCGGGATACACCGGGATACACCGGGATAAACTGGGATAAACTGGGATACACCGGGATACACCGGGATACACCGGGATACACTGGGATACACCGGGATAAACTGGGATAAACTGGGATACACTGGGATACACTGGGATACACCGGGATACACCGGGATAAACTGGGATACACCGGGATACACTGGGATACACCGCGATAAACCGGAATATACTGGGATACACTGGGATACACCGCGATAAACCGGAATATACTGGGATACACCGGGATACACCGGGATACACCGGGATACACCGGGATACACCGGGATAAACCGGGATACACCGGGATACACTGGGATAAACTGGGATACACCGGTATACACCGGGATACACTGGGATACACCGGGATAAACTGGGATACACCGGGATACACTGGGATAAACTGGGATAAACTGGGATACACCGGGATACACCGGGATAAACTGGGATACACCGGGATACACCGGTATACACCGGGATAAACTGGGATACACCGGGATACACCGGGATACACCGGGATAAACTGGGATACACCGGGATACACCGGGATACACTGGGATACACCGGGATACACTGGGATAAACTGGGATACACCGGGATAAACTGGGATACACCGGGATACACCGGGATACACCGGGATACACCGGGATACACCGGGATACACTGGGATACACCGGGATACACCGGGATAAACCGGGATACACCGGGATACACTGGGATAAACTGGGATACACCGGGATAAACCGGGATACACCGGGATACACCGGGATACACTGGGATAAACTGGGATACACTGGGATAAACTGGGATACACCGGGATACACCGGGATACACTGGGATAAACTGGGATACACTGGGATAAACTGGGATACACCGGGATACACCGGGATAAACTGGGATACACCGGGATAAACTGGGATACACCGGGATACACTGGGATACACCGGGATACACCGGGATAAACTGGGATACACCGGGATACACTGGGATAAACTGGGATACACTGGGATACACCGGGATACACTGGGATACACCGGGATACACCGGGATAAACTGGGATACACTGGGATACACCGGGATAAACTGGGATACACCGGGATAAACTGGGATACACTGGGATACACCGGGATAAACTGGGATACACTGGGATACACCGGGATACACTGGGATACACTGGGATACAGTGGGATAAACTGTGATAAACTGGGATACACTGGGATACACCGGGATAAACTGGGATACACTGGGATACACCGGGATACACTGGGATAAACTGGGATACACCGGGATACACCGGGATACACTGGGATAAACTGGGATACACCGGGATACACTGGGATAAACTGGGATACACCGGGATACACCGGGATACACTGGGATACACTGGGATACACCGGGATACACCGGGATACACTGGGATACACTGGGATAAACTGACCGTCTCCGAAGGCGGCGCACTGGAAGGTGGCGACTCGTCCCTCGGCCACCAGCAGGTCTCTGAGAGGAACCAGGAGAGAGGGCGGAGACACTCGGGACACGGCCTCGGTGTGGACGGGGGCTGAGAGGACAGAGACACACAGGACACGATACATTCAGACCAAACGCACAGATGTTCGTGTCTGGATCTGCTCTGGGAATGTTGATGCAGAGAATTCCCGTCAGAGAATCCTCCAGCTCAGTGAAAACAAGAGTGTATGTAGCACATTTACAGGCAAGTTCATGTTTTCTAAAAATGGACCCCAGGGATAGCATGTACTATGGAAACAATAGGGGGCCCAAAATGGAGCCCTGGGGCACTCCACAGCTGAGTGGGGCAGTTCCAGAAGCGACTGAGGCGGACGGCAAAAGATTGATTTTCAAGGTACGATCTAAACCAGCTTAGGTACCCTCGGCGTAACAGAGTATTCTCAGAGTAACAGAGTAAGGGAGTAACAGAGTAGGGGAGTATTCTCAGAGTAACAGAGTAAGGGAGTAACAGAGTATTCTCAGAGTAACAGAGTATTCTCAGAGTAACAGAGTAAGGGAGTAACAGAGTATTCTCAGAGTAACAGAGTAAGGGAGTAACAGAGTATTCTCAGAGTAACAGAGTAAGGGAGTAACAGAGTAGGGGAGTATTCTCAGAGTAACAGAGTAAGGGAGTAACAGAGTATTCTCAGAGTAACAGAGTATTCTCAGAGTAACAGAGTAAGGGAGTAACAGAGTATTCTCAGAGTAACAGAGTAAGAGAGTAACAGAGTATTCTCAGAGTAACAGAGTAAGGGAGTAACAGAGTATTCTCAGAGTAACAGAGTAGGGGAGTAACAGAGTAGGGGAGTAACAGAGTAGGGGAGTATTCTCAGAGTAACAGAGTAGGGGAGTAACAGAGTATTCTCAGAGTAACAGAGTATTCTCAGAGTAACAGAGTAAGGGAGTAACAGAGTAGGGGAGTATTCTCAGAGTAACAGAGTAAGGGAGTAACAGAGTAGGGGAGTATTCTCAGAGTAACAGAGTAAGGGAGTAACAGAGTATTCTCAGAGTAACAGAGTAGGGGAGTAACAGAGTAGGGGAGTATTCTCAGAGTAACAGAGTAGGGGAGTAACAGAGTATTCTCAGAGTAACAGAGTAGGGGAGTAACCGAGTAGGGGAGTAACAGAGTACTCTCAGAGTAACAGAGTAGGGGAGTAACAGAGTAGGGGAGTAACAGAGTATTCTCAGAGTAACAGAGTAGGGGAGTAACAGAGTACTCTCAGAGTAATAGAGTAAGGGAGTAGCAGAGTATTCTCAGAGTAACAGAGTAGGGGAGTAACAGAGTAGGGGAGTAACAGAGTAAGGGAGTAACAGAGTATTCTCAGAGTAACCGAGTAAGAGAGTAACAGAGTACGGGAGTAACAGAGTATTCTCAGAGTAACAGAGTAGGGGAGTAACAGAGTACGGGAGTAACAGAGTACTCACCTGTGACGGTGAGTTGGGCGGAGCTAGTGGCCTCGCCGTAGTCGTTGCGAGCCTCAGCGCTGAAGAGCCCAGAGTCTTCAGGAGTCACGTCCAGCAGCAGCAGCGTGTGCTCGTCGGCGTCGTGGAGGAACTTCACTTTATCCGACAGCTCCAAGGACACGCCCTCTCTGTACCATGTGACCTGCGGCGGCGGCAGACCGCCCACACGCACTGAGAAACGGATGGGCTTCCCCGCCATCACGTCCAGAGGAGACATGTGACGCACGACCTCCGGCGGCTCCGGGACTAGAGACAGAGAGAGGAGGTCAGACACAGGAAGAGGCGGAGCCAGGCGGAGGTCACGTGACTCACGTCTCACGGTCAGGCGCATCTCGCTGCTGTTCTTGCCGGCGTGGAAGGCGTAGACTCCGGCGTCGCTCCGGTACGTCTCGGCGATGGTGAGGCGGTGGAGTTTGCGGATGGTGACGTAGCTGAAGCGCTCCTCGGAGGCGAAGTCGATCTGGACGCCGTTACGAGACCAGCGTCCCTCCACGTCGTCCTCGTTCACCTCCAGCTCGAAGTTGGCGCGCTGCTTCTCCACCACCTGCAGGGGGCGACACACACGCGGTGTGTAAACAAAGAGTGGAGCGCCAGAAGACTCATTTTAAAATAGTTTTATTACGTTTACTCTGTGACATGTTTGAGGTACTCACAGTGACATGTTTACTCTGTGTGTAGTGTTTGTGGTACTCTCTGTGTAGTGTTTGTGGTACTCTCTGTGACATGTTTACTCTCTGTGTAGTGTTTACTCTCTGTGTAGTGTTTGTGGTACTCTCTGTGACATGTTTACTCTCTGTGACATGTTTACTCTCTGTGTAGTGTTTGTGGTACTCTCTGTGACATGTTTACTCTCTGTGACATGTTTACTCTCTGTGACATGTTTACTCTCTGTGTAGTGTTTGTGGTACTCTCTGTGACATGTTTACTCTCTGTGACATGTTTACTCTCTATGTAGTGTTTGTGGTACTCTCTGTGACATGTTTACTCTCTGTGACATGTTTACTCTCTGTGTAGTGTTTGTGGTACTCTCTGTGACATGTTTACTCTCTGTGACATGTTTACTCTCTATGTAGTGTTTGTGGTACTCTCTGTGACATGTTTACTCTCTGTGACATGTTTACTCTCTGTGACATGTTTACTCTCTGTGTAGTGTTTGTGGTACTCTCTGTGACATGTTTACTCTCTGTGACATGTTTACTCTCTGTGTAGTGTTTGTGGTACTCTCTGTGACATGTTTACTCTCTGTGACATGTTTACTCTCTGTGTAGTGTTTACTCTCTGTGTAGTGTTTGTGGTACTCTCTGTGACATGTTTACTCTCTGTGACATGTTTACTCTCTGTGACATGTTTGAGGTACTCTCTGTGACATGTTTGAGGTACTCTCTGTGACATGTTTGAGGTACTCTCTGTGACATGTTTACTCTCTGTGACATGTTTACTCTCTGTGACATGTTTGAGGTACTCTCTGTGACATGTTTGAGGTACTCTCTGTGACATGTTTACTCTCTGTGACATGTTTACTCTGTGACATGTTTGAGGTACTCTCTGTGACATGTTTACTCTGTGACAGGTTTGAGGTACTCTCTGTGACATGTTTACTCTCTGTGACATGAATGAGATACTCTCTGTGACATGTTTACTCTGTGACAGGTTTGAGGTACTCTCTGTGACATGTTTGAGGTACTCTCTGTGACATGTTTACTCTCTGTGACATGTTTACTCCCTGTGACATGTTTACTCTGACATGTTTGAGGTACTCTCTGTGACATGTTTACTCTGTGACAGGTTTGAGGTACTCTCTGTGACATGTTTGAGGTACTCTCTATGACATGTTTACTCTGTGACATGTTTGAGGTACTCTCTGTGACATGTTTACTCTCTGTGACATGTTTACTCTCTGTGACATGTTTACTCTCTGTGACATGTTTACTCTGTGACATGTTTACTCTCTGTGACATGTTTACTCTGTGACATGTTTGAGGTACTCTCTGTGACATGTTTACTCTCTGTGACATGTTTGAGGTACTCTCTGTGACATGTTTGAGGTACTCTCTGTGACATGTTTGAGGTACTCTCTGTGACATGGTTGAGGTACTCTCTGTGACATGGTTGAGGTACTCTCTGTGACATGTTTGAGGTACTCTCTGTGACATGTTTGAGGTACTCTCTGTGACATGTTTGAGGTACTCTCTGTGACATGTTTGAGGTACTCTCTGTGACATGTTTGAGGTACTCTCTGTGACATGTTTGAGGTACTCTCTGTGACATGGTTGAGGTACTCTCTGTGACATGGTTGAGGTACTCTCTGTGACATGTTTGAGGTACTCTCTGTGACATGTTTGAGGTACTCTCTGTGACATGTTTGAGGTATTCTCTGTGACATGTTTGAGGTACTCTGTGACATGTTTGAGGTACTCTCTGTGACATGGTTGAGGTACTCTCTGTGACATGTTTGAGGTACTCTCTGTGACATGGTTGAGGTACTCTCTGTGACATGGTTGAGGTACTCTCTGTGACATGTTTGAGGTACTCTCTGTGACATGTTTGAGGTACTCTCTGTGACATGTTTGAGGTACTCTCTGTGACATGTTTGAGGTACTCTCTGTGACATGTTTACTCTGACATGTTTGAGGTACTCTCTGTGACATGTTTGAGGTACTCTCTGTGACATGTTTGAGGTACTCTGTGACATGTTTGAGGTACTCACTGTGACATGTTTGAGGTACTCTCTGTGACATGTTTGAGGTACTCTCTGTGACATGTTTGAGGTACTCTCTGTGACATGTTTGAGGTACTCACTGTGACATGTTTGAGGTACTCTCTGTGACATGTTTGAGGTACTCACAGTGACATGCTTACTCTGTGACATGTTTGAGGTACTCACTGTGACATGTTTGAGGTACTCTCTGTGACATGTTTGAGGTACTCTCTGTGACATGTTTGAGGTACTCTCTGTGACATGTTTACTCTGACATGTTTGAGGTACTCTCTGTGACATTTTTGAGGTACTCTCTGTGACATGTTTGAGGTACTCACAGTGACTTCTCGTGCGGCGGGCTCAGAGATCTTGACGTCGCGGCCCTCCACGCTGAGGCGGGCCTGGCTCATGCTGGCGCCGGCCACAGCCGTGTACTCCCCGGCGTCGGAGAGTCTCACGGACGACAGGATCAGGTGGTGCAAGAACTTATCAGAGCTCATCTTGTGTCTGCAGAGAAAGGAGACGGGTCAGAACCAAAGGGACGCTGGAGGTCAGAGGTCACAGGTCAGAGGTCAGAGGTCACAGCTTTAAACTGACCTGTCGGACGCCTCGATCTCCTGGCCGTCCCTCATCCACATCACCTGGATGTTGGGCTCGTTGACCTCGCACTCGAAGGTGGCGCGTTTCTTCTCTGTGATCTTCAGGTCTTTCAGCTGTTTGGTGAACTCCACCACACGAGCTGCAATAACAGAGAGTCAGGACAGAGTCAGGACAAAGAGTCAGGACAGAGTCAGGACAGAGTCAGGACAGAGTCAGGACAGAGTCAGGACAGAGTCAGGACAGAGTCAGGACAGAGAGTCAGGACAGAGTCAGGACAGAGAGTCAGGACAGAGTCAGGACAGAGAGTCAGGACAGAGAGTCAGGACAGAGTCAGGACAGAGAGTCAGGACAGAGTCAGGACAGAGAGTCAGGACAGAGAGTCAGGACAGAGAGTCAGGACAGAGTCAGGACAGAGTCAGGACAGAGAGTCAGGACAGAGAGTCAGGACAGAGAGTCAGGACAGAGTCAGGACAGAGTCAGGACAGAGTCAGGACAGAGTCAGGACAGAGAGTCAGGACAGAGTCAGGACAGAGTCAGGACAGAGAGTCAGGACAGAGTCAGGACAGAGTCAGGACAGAGTCAGGACAGAGTCAGGACAGAGAGTCAGGACAGAGTCAGGACAGAGTCAGGACAGAGAGTCAGGACAGAGAGTCAGGACAGAGTCAGGACAGAGAGTCAGGACAGAGAGTCAGGACAGAGAGTCAGGACAGAGTCAGGACAGAGTCAGGACAGAGTCAGGACAGAGAGTCAGGACAGAGTCAGGACAAAGAGTCAGGACAGAGTCAGGACAGAGTCAGGACAGAGTCAGGACAGAGAGTCAGGACAGAGTCAGGACAGAGTCAGGACAGAGTCAGGACAGAGAGTCAGGACAGAGTCAGGACAGAGAGTCAGGACAGAGAGTCAGGACAGAGTCAGGACAGAGTCAGGACAGAGAGTCAGGACAGAGTCAGGACAGAGAGTCAGGACAGAGAGTCAGGACAGAGTCAGGACAGAGAGTCAGGACAGAGAGTCAGGACAGAGAGTCAGGACAGAGTCAGGACAGAGTCAGGACAGAGTCAGGACAGAGAGTCAGGACAGAGTCAGGACAGAGTCAGGACACAGAGTCAGGACAGAGTCAGGACAGAGTCAGGACAGAGTCAGGACAGAGTCAGGACAGAGAGTCAGGACAGAGTCAGGACAGAGTCAGGACAGAGAGTCAGGACAGAGAGTCAGGACAGAGAGTCAGGACAGAGTCAGGACAGAGAGTCAGGACAGAGAGTCAGGACAGAGAGTCAGGACAGAGTCAGGACAGAGAGTCAGGACAGAGTCAGGACAGAGTCAGGACAGAGAGTCAGGACAGAGTCAGGACAGAGTCAGGACAGAGTCAGGACAGAGTCAGGACAGAGTCAGGACAGAGAGTCAGGACAGAGTCAGGACAGAGTCAGGACAGAGTCAGGACAGAGTCAGGACAGAGAGTCAGGACAGAGTCAGGACAGAGAGTCAGGACAGAGTCAGGACAGAGTCAGGACAGAGTCAGGACAGAGAGTCAGGACAGAGAGTCAGGACAGAGTCAGGACAGAGAGTCAGGACAGAGAGTCAGGACAGAGAGTCAGGACAGAGTCAGGACAGAGTCAGGACAGAGTCAGGACAGAGTCAGGACAGAGAGTCAGGACAGAGTCAGGACAGAGAGTCAGGACAGAGAGTCAGGACAGAGTCAGGACAGAGTCAGGACAGAGTCAGGACAGAGTCAGGACAGAGAGTCAGGACAGAGTCAGGACAAAGTCAGGACAGAGTCAGGACAGAGAGTCAGGACAGAGTCAGGACAGAGTCAGGACAGAGTCAGGACAGAGTCAGGACAGAGAGTCAGGACAGAGTCAGGACAGAGTCAGGACAGAGAGTCAGGACAGAGAGTCAGGACAGAGTCAGGACAGAGTCAGGACAGAGAGTCAGGACAGAGTCAGGACAGAGTCAGGACAGAGAGTCAGGACAGAGTCAGGACAGAGTCAGGACAG
The DNA here is from genome assembly GCA_021464625.1 of Proterorhinus semilunaris. Lineage (NCBI taxonomy): Eukaryota > Metazoa > Chordata > Actinopteri > Gobiiformes > Gobiidae > Proterorhinus > Proterorhinus semilunaris. The sequence continues at coordinate 388,726 of CM038353.1, read as the reverse complement.
AGAGTCAGGACAGAGTCAGGACAGAGTCAGGACAGAGTCAGGACAGAGTCAGGACAGAGAGTCAGGACAGAGAGTCAGGACAGAGAGTCAGGACAGAGAGTCAGGACAGAGTCAGGACAGAGAGTCAGGACAGAGTCAGGACAGAGTCAGGACAGAGAGTCAGGACAGAGAGTCAGGACAGAGTCAGGACAGAGAGTCAGGACAGAGAGTCAGGACAGAGTCAGGACAGAGTCAGGACAGAGTCAGGACAGAGAGTCAGGACAGAGTCAGGACAGAGTCAGGACAGAGAGTCAGGACAGAGTCAGGACAGAGTCAGGACAGAGAGTCAGGACAGAGTCAGGACAGAGAGTCAGGACAGAGTCAGGACAGAGTCAGGACAGAGTCAGGACAGAGAGTCAGGACAGAGTCAGGACAGAGTCAGGACAGAGAGTCAGGACACAGAGTCAGGACAGAGTCAGGACAGAGTCAGGACAGAGTCAGGACAGAGTCAGGACAGAGTCAGGACAGAGAGTCAGGACAGAGAGTCAGGACAGAGTCAGGACAGAGTCAGGACAGAGTCAGGACAGAGAGTCAGGACAGAGTCAGGACAGAGTCAGGAGAGAGAGTCAGGACAGAGTCAGGACAGAGTCAGGACAGAGTCAGGACAGAGTCAGGACAGAGTCAGGACAGAGAGTCAGGACAGAGTCAGGACAGAGTCAGGACAGAGTCAGGACAGAGAGTCAGGACAGAGTCAGGACAGAGAGTCAGGACAGAGTCAGGACAGAGTCAGGACAGAGTCAGGACAGAGAGTCAGGACAGAGTCAGGACAGAGTCAGGACAGAGAGTCAGGACAGAGAGTCAGGACAGAGTCAGGACAGAGAGTCAGGACAGAGAGTCAGGACAGAGAGTCAGGACAGAGTCAGGACAGAGTCAGGACAGAGTCAGGACAGAGAGTCAGGACAGAGTCAGGACAGAGAGTCAGGACAGAGTCAGGACAGAGTCAGGACAGAGTCAGGACAGAGAGTCAGGACAGAGTCAGGACAGAGTCAGGACAGAGTCAGGACAGAGTCAGGACAGAGTCAGGACAGAGTCAGGACAGAGAGTCAGGACAGAGTCAGGACAGAGAGTCAGGACAGAGTCAGGACAGAGTCAGGACAGAGTCAGGACAGAGTCAGGACAGAGAGTCAGGACAGAGTCAGGACAGAGAGTCAGGACAGAGTCAGGACAGAGTCAGGACAGAGTCAGGACAGAGTCAGGACAGAGTCAGGACAGAGAGTCAGGACAGAGAGTCAGGACAGAGTCAGGACAGAGTCAGGACAGAGAGTCAGGACAGAGTCAGGACAGAGTCAGGAGAGAGAGTCAGGACAGAGTCAGGACAGAGTCAGGACAGAGTCAGGACAGAGTCAGGACAGAGTCAGGACAGAGAGTCAGGACAGAGTCAGGACAGAGTCAGGACAGAGTCAGGACAGAGAGTCAGGACAGAGTCAGGACAGAGTCAGGACAGAGAGTCAGGACAGAGTCAGGACAGAGAGTCAGGACAGAGTCAGGACAGAGTCAGGACAGAGTCAGGACAGAGTCAGGACAGAGTCAGGACAGAGAGTCAGGACAGAGAGTCAGGACAGAGTCAGGACAGAGAGTCAGGACAGAGAGTCAGGACAGAGAGTCAGGACAGAGTCAGGACAGAGTCAGGACAGAGTCAGGACAGAGAGTCAGGACAGAGTCAGGACAGAGAGTCAGGACAGAGTCAGGACAGAGTCAGGACAGAGTCAGGACAGAGAGTCAGGACAGAGTCAGGACAGAGTCAGGACAGAGTCAGGACAGAGTCAGGACAGAGAGTCAGGACAGAGTCAGGACAGAGAGTCAGGACAGAGTCAGGACAGAGTCAGGACAGAGTCAGGACAGAGTCAGGACAGAGAGTCAGGACAGAGTCAGGACAGAGAGTCAGGACAGAGTCAGGACAGAGTCAGGACAGAGTCAGGACAGAGAGTCAGGACAGAGAGTCAGGACAGAGAGTCAGGACAGAGTCAGGACAGAGTCAGGACAGAGTCAGGACAGAGTCAGGACAGAGTCAGGACAGAGAGTCAGGACAGAGTCAGGACAGAGTCAGGACAGAGAGTCAGGACAGAGAGTCAGGACAGAGTCAGGACAGAGTCAGGACAGAGAGTCAGGACAGAGTCAGGACAGAGTCAGGACAGAGTCAGGACAGAGTCAGGACAGAGTCAGGACAGAGAGTCAGGACAGAGTCAGGACAGAGTCAGGACAGAGAGTCAGGACACAGAGTCAGGACAGAGTCAGGACAGAGTCAGGACAGAGTCAGGACAGAGAGTCAGGACAGAGTCAGGACAGAGTCAGGACAGAGAGTCAGGACACAGAGTCAGGACAGAGTCAGGACAGAGTCAGGACAGAGTCAGGACAGAGTCAGGACAGAGAGTCAGGACAGAGAGTCAGGACAGAGTCAGGACAGAGAGTCAGGACAGAGTCAGGACAGAGAGTCAGGACAGAGTCAGGACAGAGAGTCAGGACAGAGTCAGGACAGAGTCAGGAGAGAGAGTCAGGACAGAGTCAGGACAGAGTCAGGACAGAGTCAGGACAGAGTCAGGACAGAGAGTCAGGACAGAGTCAGGACAGAGTCAGGACAGAGAGTCAGGACAGAGAGTCAGGACAGAGTCAGGACAGAGTCAGGACAGAGTCAGGACAGAGAGTCAGGACAGAGTCAGGACAGAGTCAGGACAGAGAGTCAGGACAGAGTCAGGACAGAGTCAGGACAGAGTCAGGACAGAGAGTCAGGACAGAGTCAGGACAGAGTCAGGACAGAGTCAGGACAGAGTCAGGACAGAGAGTCAGGACAGAGTCAGGACAGAGTCAGGACAGAGAGTCAGGACAGAGTCAGGACAGAGTCAGGACAGAGAGTCAGGACACAGAGTCAGGACAGAGTCAGGACAGAGTCAGGACAGAGTCAGGACAGAGTCAGGACAGAGAGTCAGGACAGAGAGTCAGGACAGAGTCAGGACAGAGTCAGGACAGAGTCAGGACAGAGTCAGGACAGAGAGTCAGGACAGAGTCAGGACAGAGTCAGGACAGAGAGTCAGGACAGAGTCAGGACAGAGTCAGGAGAGAGAGTCAGGACAGAGTCAGGACAGAGTCAGGACAGAGTCAGGACAGAGTCAGGACAGAGAGTCAGGACAGAGTCAGGACAGAGTCAGGACAGAGAGTCAGGACAGAGAGTCAGGACAGAGTCAGGACAGAGTCAGGACAGAGTCAGGACAGAGAGTCAGGACAGAGTCAGGACAGAGTCAGGACAGAGTCAGGACAGAGAGTCAGGACAGAGTCAGGACAGAGTCAGGACAGAGTCAGGACAGAGTCAGGACAGAGAGTCAGGACAGAGTCAGGACAGAGTCAGGACAGAGTCAGGACAGAGAGTCAGGACAGAGTCAGGACAGAGTCAGGACAGAGTCAGGACAGAGTCAGGACAGAGTGGACAGTGATGAGGTGAAGGAAGTTACTTTTAGACTTGGGCTGAAATTCCACCACATTAGAACAAAACACAATAATCTACTTTCAGAAGTATCTGGTTTTCTGTGGACAGCGCCCTCTTCTGGAGGCGTTTCCCCGACATTCAGAGTATCCTCTGGGGGATAAGGAGTCACTGAGCATTTAAACTCTTTACAATCTGCTTTAGGGAAACTCAGATGACATCTATCTATCATACAGAGACTCTTCAGGTTATTGCAGTCGTCTAACCCTCGGTTGATAAACCTGCAGGCCTAGTTATTAACGTACAGGATTTAGTTTGAATCCAGCGGCTACTGCGGCTCAATAGATTTACAAACGGTTTCCTGAACCTGGACAAACTGAAGTGTTTGAAGGTTCTAGAGTCCTCGTCTGTACTCTGTGTTCCAAGTGTCAAGTTCAGCTCAGGCCCGATGAAGACCACAGGGAGGAGTTGAGCTCGGCTCAGTCCCGCCCCTCTGTTAACAGCTACTCTCACCTGCGGGAACATCTTTGTAGTTCTAAGTCCTAAGGACCTAACTCACAGCTTCAGACTGAAACTCAGTGGTCTGATTAAGAGGTTCTGGCGCGTCATGGCGGCTCACCCTCCACGTAGAGCTTGGCGCTGCTCTTGGCGGCGCCGGCGCTGAAGGTGTACTCGGCGTTGTCTCCGAAGTGCGTGTTGCGGATGCAGAGCGTGTGGCTCAGCTGTTTGCAGCGCGCCTGGCAGCGGTCCGTGCTGCGGATCTCCACGCCGTTCTTCAGCCACTTGTACGACACGTTCTCCACGTTCACAATCACCTCAAACGTCACGCTGTCCTTGGCCTGAGCGTTGATGTCCGTCAGCGGCTGCGAGATCTCGATGGCTGAGGAGACAGAGGAACGGGATTCGTTTTCAATAAATGTGAAAATGTCTCTCTCTGTTTAGTTCAAGGCTCCAAAAATCTGTAAAAAACTTCAAATGTAACGTAAATAAACGTGTGAGTCTGTAACGTGTGAGTCTGTAACGTGAGTCTGTAACGTGAGTCTGTAACGTGAGTCTGTAACGTGAGTCTAACGTGAGTCTGTAACGTGAGTCTGTAACGTGAGTCTGTAACGTGAGTCTGTAATGTGAGTCTGTAACGCGAGTCTGTAACGTGTGAGTCTGTAACGTGTGAGTCTGTAACGTGTGAGTCTGTAACGTGAGTCTGTAACGTGAGAGTCTGTAACGTGTGAGTCTGTAACGTGAGTCTGTAACGTGAGTCTAATGTGAGTCTGTAACGTGAGTCTGTAACGTGAGTCTGTAACGTGAGTCTGTAACGTGTGAGTCTGTAATGTGAGTCTGTAATGTGAGTCTGTAACGTGAATCTGTAATGTGAGTCTGTAATGTGAGTCTGTAATGTGAGTCTGTAATGTGAGTCTGTAACGTGTGAGTCTGTAACGTGAGTCTGTAATGTGAGTCTGTAACGTGAGTCTAACGTGAGTCTGTAACGTGAGTCTGTAATGTGAGTCTGTAACGTGAGTCTGTAACGTGAGTCTGTAACATGTGAGTCTGTAACGTGAGTCTGTAACGTGAGTCTGTAACGTGTGTCTGTAACGTGACTCTGTAACGTGTGAGTCTGTAACGTGTGAGTCTGTAACGTGAGTCTGTAACGTGAGTCTAACGTGAGTCTGTAACGTGAGTCTGTAATGTGAGTCTGTAACGTGAGTCTGTAACGTGAGTCTGTAACGTGAGTCTGTAATGTGAGTCTGTAATGTGAGTCTGTAATGTGAGTCTGTAATGTGAGTCTGTAACGTGAGTCTGTAATGTGAGTCTGTAATGTGAGTCTGTAATGTGAGTCTGTAATGTGAGTCTGTAACGTGTGAGTCTGTAACGTGAGTCTGTAACGTGAGTCTAACGTGAGTCTGTAACGTGAGTCTGTAATGTGAGTCTGTAACGTGAGTCTGTAACGTGAGTCTGTAACATGTGAGTCTGTAACGTGAGTCTGTAACGTGAGTCTGTAACGTGTGTCTGTAACGTGAGTCTGTAACATGTGAGTCTGTAACGTGAGTCTGTAACGTGAGTCTGTAACGTGAGTCTGTAACGTGAGTCTGTAACGTGAGTCTGTAATGTGAGTCTGTAACGTGAGTCTGTAACGTGAGTCTGTAATGTGAGTCTGTAACGTGAGTCTGTAACGTGTGAGTCTGTAACGTGAGTCTGTAATGTGAGTCTGTAATGTGAGTCTGTAACGTGAGTCTGTAACGTGAGTCTGTAATGTGAGTCTGTAATGTGAGTCTGTAACGTGTGAGTCTGTAACGTGAGTCTGTAACGTGAGTCTGTAATGTGAGTCTGTAACGTGAGTCTGTAACGTGAGTCTGTAACGTGAGTCTGTAATGTGAGTCTGTAACGCGAGTCTGTAACGTGAGTCTGTAACGTGAGTCTGTAATGTGAGTCTGTAACGTGAGTCTGTAACGTGAGTCTGTAATGTGAGTCTGTAATGTGAGTCTGTAATGTGAGTCTGTAATGTGAGTCTGTAACGTGAGTCTGTAATGTGAGTCTGTAATGTGAGTCTGTAATGTGAGTCTGTAACGTGAGTCTGTAATGTGAGTCTGTAATGTGAGTCTGTAACGTGAGTCTGTAACGTGAGTCTGTAATGTGAGTCTGTAACGTGAGTCTGTAACGTGAGTCTGTAACGTGAGTCTGTAACGTGTGAGTCTTTAACGTGAGTCTGTAATGTGAGTCTGTAACGTGAGTCTGTAACGTGAGTCTGTAACGTGAGTCTGTAACGTGAGTCTGTAATGTGAGTCTGTAACATGAGTCTGTAACGTGTGAGTCTGTAATGTGAGTCTGTAACGTGAGTCTGTAACGTGAGTCTGTAATGTGAGTCTGTAACGTGAGTCTGTAATGTGAGTCTGTAACGTGAGTCTGTAATGTGAGTCTGTAATGTGAGTCTGTAATGTGAGTCTGTAATGTGAGTCTGTAATGTGAGTCTGTAATGTGAGTCTGTAATGTGAGTCTGTAATGTGAGTCTGTAATGTGAGTCTGTAATGTGAGTCTGTAATGTGAGTCTGTAATGTGAGTCTGTAACGTGAGTCTGTAATGTGAGTCTGTAACGTGTGAGTCTGTAATGTGAGTCTGTAACGTGAGTCTGTAACGTGAGTCTGTAACGTGAGTCTGTAATGTGAGTCTGTAACGTGAGTCTGTAACGTGAGTCTGTAAAGTGAGTCTGTAACGTGTGTCTGTAACGTGAGTCTGTAATGTGAGTCTGTAATGTGAGTCTGTAATGTGAGTCTGTAACGTGAGTCTGTAACGTGAGTCTTTAACGTGAGTCTGTAACGTGAGTCTGTAACGTGAGTCTGTAACGTGAGTCTGTAACGTGAGTCTGTAACGTGAGTCTGTAACGCGAGTCTGTAACGTGAGTCTGTAACGTGAGTCTGTAACGTGTGAGTCTGTAACGTGTGAGTCTGTAACGTGTGAGTCTGTAACGTGTGAGTCTGTAACGTGTGAGTCTGTAACGCGTGAGTCTGTAACGTGAGTCTGTAACGTGAGTCTGTAACATGAGTCTGTAATGTGAGTCTGTAACGTGTTGCATTCATGGCTCTTACGTCTGATGTTGACGCGGGCGCTCACGGCGTCGCTGCCGCAGGTAAACGTGTACTCTCCCGAGTCCTCCTGTGAGGCGTTCATGATCCTCAGACTGTGGGATTTTCCGCTGCTGCTGATCCTGAACTTCTCGCTGATCTCCAGGTCGGAGCCGTTATGTTTCCAAGCAGACGGGACGTTGAGGTGAGACACCTCCACCTCCAGGGCGGCCGGCTGCGTCTCGAACACCTCGACGGGGCGCGGCGGGCGGGTCACGCGCAGCGCTGAGAGACAAGAACACCCCATCATCTACCCGTTGGATCAAACCCTTCACTGGCCTGGAGACTCGGGGTGCCGCTGGTCTCCGAGACGTCCCCTGGAGATCAGGCAAGTCTCCAGGTCTCGGTGAAAACCCACAGTGGAGTCTCTGCATGGTCTCCCAGAGGTGGAGACCTCAAAGAGTCGCCCTATGACTCTTGGTCTCCGACACAACACAACTGCCCCAGACGGTGGGGACCTCGTGGAGACCACGCGGAGACTGCATGGCCATCTTCAAACCTGATTGTTTTCCTCGAGACTACCTGGAGACTCGCCTTATCTCCAGGGGATGTCTCTGAGACAGCTCTGTGACCAGCAGCAACTCAAGTCTCAAACTCATCTCCAGGCCGGTGAGACCCTTTATCTAATACAAAGCTCCTGGTGTTGGGGAACCTTCTGAACACCAACACACTGGTGAACGAATGAGAGAGTGAATGGGTGACTGGTTCCTTACTGTAAAGCGCTTTGGGCCTGATGAAGGTAGAAAAGCGCTTTATAAGTTGAGACCATTTTAATCTGAAGACACGAGAACAGCATCTTCATTCCCCCAAACCCAGACTTAACAATAACTCATATTGAACTGGACACAACAGAAGCTTTTATTTGGTCCATCATTTCCTCTGTGATCATCTTATCACTTATCCACTGTCTCCGCCCCAACATCTGCTGTCCTCAGTTTCTGGTCCTACTTAAGTATTTCAGTATCTGCAGTACTTACACTCCACCGTGAGTCTGGCTGAAGCCTGCAGATGCCCTGCCACAGCCGTGTACTCTCCCTCTTTGCTGTTGTCCACGTCCTGCACAATGAGCTTGTGGTTCTTCCTGTCAGACGTGATCCTGAAGGCGTCGCTGTTCTTCAGCTCCGTGTCCTTGAACATCCACTTCACCGGGATGTCGTCCTCAGACAGGCTCATCTCGAACAGCGCGACACCTCCAAGCAGCGACGTCACATCCTTCGGCTTCTTGGTGATCTTAATGGCTGCACAGGAGGAGGACACGGGGTTAGTGAAGGTCAGACCATAATGGCTGCACAGGAGGAGGACACGGGGTTAGTAAAGGTCAGACCATAATGGCTGCACAGGAGGAGGAGGACACGGGGTTAGTGAAGGTCAGACCATAACGGCTGCACAGGAGGAGGACACGGGGTTAGTAAAGGTCAGACCATAATGGCTGCACAGGAGGAGGACACGGGGTTAGTGAAGGTCAGACCATCGGAGTCACTGAATAAGATGAGACTTTAGTGTTTCCCAAACATCTGTCGGCTCAGTTCAGTTTCAGAAAGAGTCACAAACAAACATCATGTTAAAGGCTAAATGACCTCTGGATAAGTTCTCCAGTGAAATGTGTGAAAAACAAGGGAAAATACGGAAAATATTAGTCATAGAAATGAGCAAAAATACGGGTGTGGATCGAATTCATTTGAGCTGAAACTAAAGTCCCGTCCTTTAATCCTGTCCTGGACAAACAGCAGCAAAACAAGGATCTAAAGAGAGGAGATTTATTTCCGATACCAGACTAGTATATCGTTTAACGGTAGCCGGCCCGGTCCAGATGAAGATAAATGTTGGTGTAGGTGTTTGTGGTCTGTAGCCTGGTCCAGATGAAGATAAATGTTGGTGTAGGTGTGTGTGGGCTGTGGCCCGGTCCAGATGAAGATAAATGTTGGTGTAGGTGTGTGTGGGCTGTGGTCCGGTCCAAATGAAGATAAATGTTGGTGTAGGTGTGTGTGGGCTGTGGCCTGGTCCAGATGAAGATAAATGTTGGTGTAGGTGTTTGTGGGCTGTGGCCCGGTCCAGATGAAGATAAATGTTGGTGTAGGTGTTTGTGGGCTGTGGCCTGGTCCAGATGAAGATAAATGTTGGTGTAGGTGTGTGTGGGCTGTGGTCCGGTCCAGATGAAGATAAATGTTGGTGTAGGTGTTTGTGGGCTGTGGCCTGGTCCAGATGAAGATAAATGTTGGTGTAGGTGTGTGTGGGCTGTGGCCCGGTGCAGATGAAGATAAATGTTGGTGTAGGTGTGTGTGGGCTGTGGTCCGGTCCAGATGAAGATAAATGTTAGTGTAGGTGTGTGTGGGCTGTAGCCCGGTCCAGATGAAGATAAATGTTAGTGTAGGTGTGTGTGGGCTGTAGCCCGGTCCAGATGAAGATAAATGTTGGTGTAGGTGTGTGTGGGCTGTGGTCCGGTCCAGATGAAGATAAATGTTGGTGTAGGTGTGTGTGGGCTGTGGCCCGGTGCAGATGAAGATAAATGTTGGTGTAGGTGTGTGTGGGCTGTGGCCCGGTCCAGATGAAGATAAATGTTGGTGTAGGTGTGTGTGGGCTGTGGCCCGGTGCAGATGAAGATAAATGTTGGTGTAGGTGTGTGTGGGCTGTGGCCCGGTCCAGATGAAGATACATGTTAGTGTAGGTGTGTGTGGGCTGTGGCCCGGTCCAGATGAAGATAAATGTTGGTGTAGGTGTGTGTGGGCTGTGGCCCGGTCCAGATGCAGGTGTAAACACTCGTGTATCGTGTCTGGACTCACTCTCCACGTTGAGGCGGGCATTAGCCGACAGTTTGCCCAGTTTGAAGGAGTAAACGGACTCGTCGTGGCTCGTGCAGTTGTTGATCTTCAGTGTGTGAACAGCGCCCTCTATGGTGATGACGTATTTGTCTCCGGGCGTCAGCTCCACGCCGTTCTTGATCCACTGGGCGCCGCGCACGTCCTCGTGGGTCAGCTCCAGACTGAACACGGCCTCCTGCGTCTGCACCACCGACAGGTTCCTCATCGTCTTCTTCATCTTCACCGCTGCAGGACAGAAGGAGAAAACAAAGGGTTAAAATACAAGTTTAAACTTGAAACAGAAGAACATGGAGGGGCTCCTGTTCTCGTCTGTCTGTGATGCTCTGGCGGGACTCACCCTCGACTCTGAGCGTGGCGGCCGTCTTGGAGGTGGCGACCTGGTAGGAGTACTCCCCGATGTCGGTTGCCTTGGTGATGCTGATGATGAGGCGTCGCACGGCTCCGCTGGTCTCACTCTGGACATTCTCGTTAAAGTCCACGGGCTGTCCGTCTTTGAACCACTGACCCTGAGACGAGGGGTTCGCCACTTCACACTCCAGCACTGACGTCTGCGAGTCGGCCACCACCAGGTCACGCAGGGGCTTCTTTATAGCGCCGCCTACAGGAGGGAAGAAGCAGCAGGGTTATCGACAGAAAACATGGAGGTTTACGGCTTTGGCACAGATAAAGCCTGCTTCAAATCGTCCACCATCGTCCCTGTCCCTAAGAAACCACGGATCACTACAGGCCGGTGGCGCTGACGTCTGTGGTCATGAAGACTTTTGAGCGCTTGGTCCTGCCCCACCTCAAGGACAGCCCCGCCCCCCTCCTGGACCCGCTGCAGTTCGCCTACAGAGCCAACAGGTCTGTGGACGACGCAGTCAATCTGGCCCTCCACTTCACCCTGGAGCATCTGGACTCACCAGGAACCTACGCCAGGATCCTGTTCATGGACTTCAGCTCTGCCTTCAACACCATCCTCCCTGGACTGCTACGAGACAAGCTCTACCTGTTCACCAACAATGGCAATAAAAACTATTCTGATTCTGGAGAATGTGTGGATGTTACGGCCCTAAACCTGAAGAAACGACGAAGCTGCAGCTGATTCTGACGAGGTGTTATCGCTGTGACACGATCAAACTGAACATCGTCACGGACACGAAGGAGTCACAGAAATGGTAACGTCGTGCTTCGTTCAGAGTCTGGAGAAAACAACGCAGGGCGACGGGAACCCGAGTGCTCACGTTTGTAACGACAGACGAAGAGCCGCTTCTTCTCCTCGTTTCTACTGACGATAGAAACTGGGAAAAGGACTCGGCTTTCAACTGTCATTACAAACGCGAGCACCCGGTTCCCGGAGCAGACGGAAGCTTATTGGTCTGTTTTGAAGGCCAGGCAACTTTATTTATACCGTGCATTTTGTGGTGTCAGTGTTACCTGTGACAGTGAGCATGGCGCCCCCTGGTGTCAGTGTTACCTGTGACAGTGAGCATGGCGCCCCCTGGTGTCAGTGTTACCTGTGACAGTGAGCATGGCGCCCCCTGGTGTCAGTGTTACCTGTGACAGTGAGCATGGCGCCCCCTGGTGTCAGTGTTACCTGTGACAGTGAGCATGGCGCCCCCTGGTGTCAGTGTTACCTGTGACAGTGAGCGTGGCGCCCCCTGGTGTCAGTGTTACCTGTGACAGTGAGCATGGCGCCCCCTGGTGTCAGTGTTACCTGTGACAGTGAGCATGGCGCCCCCTGGTGTCAGTGTTACCCGTGACAGTGAGCATGGCGCCCCCTGGTGTCAGTGTTACCCGTGACAGTGAGCATGGCGCCCCCTGGTGTCAGTGTTACCCGTGACAGTGAGCATGGCGCCCCCTGGTGTCAGTGTTACCTGTGACAGTGAGCATGGCGCCCCCTGGTGTCAGTGTTACCTGTGACAGTGAGCATGGCGCCCCCTGGTGTCAGTGTTACCTGTGACAGTGAGCATGGCGCCCCCTGGTGTCAGTGTTACCTGTGACAGTGAGCATGGCGCCCCCTGGTGTCAGTGTTACCTGTGACAGTGAGCATGGCGCCCCCTGGTGTCAGTGTTACCTGTGACAGTGAGCGTGGCGCCCCCTGGTGTCAGTGTTACCTGTGACAGTGAGCATGGCGCCCCCTGGTGTCAGTGTCAGTGTTACCTGTGACAGTGAGCGTGGCGCCCCCTGGTGTCAGTGTTACCTGTGACAGTGAGCGTGGCGCCCCCTGGTGTCAGTGTTACCTGTGACAGTGAGCGTGGCGCCCCCTGGTGTCAGTGTTACCTGTGACAGTGAGCATGGCGCCCCCTGGTGTCAGTGTTACCTGTGACAGTGAGCATGGCGCCCCCTGGTGTCAGTCTTACCTGTGACAGTGAGCATGGCGCCCCCTGGTGTCAGTGTTACCTGTGACAGTGAGCATGGCGCCCCCTGGTGTCAGTGTTACCTGTGACAGTGAGCATGGCGCCCCCTGGTGTCAGTGTTACCTGTGACAGTGAGCATGGCGCCCCCTGGTGTCAGTGTTACCTGTGACAGTGAGCGTGGCGCCCCCTGGTGTCAGTGTTACCTGTGACAGTGAGCATGGCGCCCCCTGGTGTCAGTGTTACCCGTGACAGTGAGCATGGCGCCCCCTGGTGTCAGTGTTACCTGTGACAGTGAGCATGGCGCCCCCTGGTGTCAGTGTTACCTGTGACAGTGAGCATGGCGCCCCCTGGTGTCAGTGTTACCTGTGACAGTGAGCATGGCGCCCCCTGGTGTCAGTGTTACCTGTGACAGTGAGCATGGCGCCCCCTGGTGTCAGTGTTACCTGTGACAGTGAGCATGGCGCCCCCTGGTGTCAGTGTTACCTGTGACAGTGAGCATGGCGCCCCCTGGTGTCAGTGTTACCTGTGACAGTGAGCATGGCGCCCCCTGGTGTCAGTGTTACCCGTGACAGTGAGCATGGCGCCCCCTGGTGTCAGTGTTACCTGTGACAGTGAGCATGGCGCCCCCTGGTGTCAGTGTTACCCGTGACAGTGAGCATGGCGCCCCCTGGTGTCAGTGTTACCTGTGACAGTGAGCATGGCGCCCCCTGGTGTCAGTGTTACCTGTGACAGTGAGCATGGCGCCCCCTGGTGTCAGTGTTACCTGTGACAGTGAGCGTGGCGCCCCCTGGTGTCAGTGTTACCTGTGACAGTGAGCGTGGCGCTGCAGCTCTTCTCCCCGGCGGCGAACACGTACTGGCCCTCCTCGTCCTTCATGGCGTTCATCACCGTGAGGCTGTGGCGTTTGTTCTTGGTCTCCATCTTGTGTTTGGCGCCGGTTTTGAGCGCCGCCCCTTTAAAGGTCCAGAAGGCGTCGATGCCGGCGTGAGACACCTCCACGTCAAAGCACACGTTCTCCGACTCCGAGCACTCCTTGTTCTGAATCGGAGACACGATCTGCACCGCTGTGAAGGAGACAGAAGTCCTTTAGTGTCTGCACAGGCCGGAGACACGCGTGTAGCGTGTGATGCTGAGGCTCGTTAATAACTCTCTAAAGCGTGTAGCGTGTGACTCACGTGTGACTCACGTGTGACTCACGTGTGACGCTCAGGCTCATGAATACATAAGTGTCTAAAGCGTGTAGCGTGTGACTCGCGTGTAGCGTGTGACTCACGTGTGATGCTCAGGCTCGTTAATAACTCTCTAAAGCGTGTAGCGTGTGACTCGCGTGTAGCGTGTGACTCACGTGTGATGCTCAGGCTGCAGGACGTCTCTGCGCGGCCCACCAGGAGGCGGTATCGTCCCTGGTCGGACTCGTACGTGCGGTTCAGGACCAGTCTCTGTTTGGCGCCCTTGGGCACGGTCTGGACACGCTCTGATGGCGTGATCTGTTCCTCGTCACGGAACCACTTCACCGAGCTCACGTCCTGGGCCGAGATCTTGGCCTCCAGGACGCACTTCGTGCCTTCCACCACAGACATGTCCTTCAGAGGAGTCAACACCGCGATGGCTGCGGGACAGAGACGGGAGAGAGACCGATGAGAAGCAGTAATAGTTATAGTAGCCCATTACAGGGCGGGCCGCCCCGCCATCAGCGCCCCCCGCCCCGCCATCAGCGCCCCCCGCCCCGCCATCAGCGCCCCCCGCCCTGTGAGGACCATAGCCTTTGATTCTGCAGCACTAATCCAGTAGAAACACATCCTGGCCATGAGACCGGAGCTGCCACTACAGCGAGTTTAACGAGAGCCATTAGACGTAATAACGTTACCCTTGGTGAATAAGGGAGTCAAACATGTTCCCCTACAATGGACTCCAACGCCGTTCTGATTCTGGAGAACATCCCTCTGTGGAGGTGAAGGCTCTAAGCCGTTCTGATTCTGGAGAACATCCCTCTGTGGAGGTGAAGGCCCTAAGCCGTTCTGATTCTGGAGAACATCCCTCTGTGGAGGTGAAGGCCCTAAGCCGTTCTGATTCTGGAGAACATCCCTCTGTGGAGGTGAAGGCCCTAAGCCGTTCTGATTCTGGAGAACATCCCTCTGTGGAGGTGAAGGCCCTAAGCCGTTCTGATTCTGAAGAACATCTCTCTGTGGAGGTGAAGGCCCTAAGCCGTTCTGATTCTGAAGAACATCCCTCTGTGGAGGTGAAGGCCCTAAGCCGTTCTGATTCTGAAGAACATCTCTCTGTGGAGGTGAAGGCCCTAAACGAAGCGATGAAGCTGCAGCTGATTCTGACGAGGTTTTATGTAAATGATCAAAGAGAACATCGTCACAGAAAACGTGGTGTTTGGTTCAGAGTCTGGAGGAAACGTTGGTCGACCCAAATAACGGCGACGGGAACCCGAGACGAAGAGTCGCTTCTTCTCCTCGTTTCTACTGACAATAGAAACTGGGAGAAGGACTCGGCTTTCAACTGTCGTTACAAACGCGAGCGCTCGGGTTCCCGAGACAGACTTAAGGTTATTGGAGCTAAATGGATTTTGTAGAAAGTTTGAATGTAGGTTCCTCTTGTAGAGCACAGACCTGTTCCATGTAGATCCTGAACTGGAACCAACTGATATTAAACCTGACGATGAGCCCATGACTAAATTAGCCTAATTAGCCTAATTAGCCTAATTAGCCTAATTAGCCTAAATCTAATAACAGAATATTACAAACATACAACATGTCTTAGAAAGACTCTTACATCAAAATGCAACAATTAAATGTTGCAAATAATGACTTTTTTGTAAACATTTAATTTTATCCGGCAGTGTGCACGGATCGTGCACGTGTACGATCCGTGCACGTGCACGATCCGTGCATGTGCACGTGTGGCCATAACCAGTAAACCCGGGCATAACACTGAGCAGTATTGTTTATTTACTCTGTACGCTGAGCTTGGCGTTGCTGCTGATGTCGTGGGACGGGACGGTAAAGGAGTAGGTGGCAGTAGTATTGCAGTAGTATTGCAGTAGTGGCAGTAGTATTGCAGTAGTAGTAGTAGTATTGCAGTAGTGGTAGTAGTACTGCAGTAGTAGTAGTAGTACTCACTCTGCACGCTCAGCTTGGCGTTGCTGCTGATGTCGTGGGACGGGACGGTGAAGGAGTAGGTGGCCTGGTCGCCCTTCGCCGTGTCTTCGATCAGGAGTTTATGGACTGTTTTGTCGATGACCATGTGAACACGGTCGGAGGCTGTGATTGGCTGGCTGTTCTTCAGCCACACCCCCTCCACGCCCTCCTGGGAGAAGCGAACCTCCAGCTGAGCGATGTCGCCCTCACACACCGTCACGTCCGCCAGGGGGGCCATCATGGTCACGGGGCGCACTGAGGGGAACACAGCGTCAGCACGGGACGAATCAACCTTCTCTGCTCTGGGGCACCCCTACATCATCATCATCATCATCATCATCATCATGCTCCTCCTCTCTGCTCTGTCATAGCTCCTCCTCTCTCCTGTGTCATAGCTCCTCCTCTCTCCTCTGTCATAGCTCCTCCTCTCTCCTGTGTCATAGCTCCTCCTCTCTCCTGTGTCATAGCTCCTCCTCTCTCCTCTGTCATAGCTCCTCCTCTCTCCTGTGTCATAGCTCCTCCTCTCTCCTGTGTCAGAGCTCCTCCTCTCTCCTGTGTCATAGCTCCTCCTCTCTCCTCTGTCATAGCTCCTCCTCTCTCCTGTGTCATAGCTCCTCCTCTCTCCTCTGTCATAGCTCCTCCTCTCTCCTCTGTCATAGCTCCTCCTCTCTCCTCTGTCATAGCTCCTCCTCTCTCCTGTGTCATAGCTCCTCCTCTCTCCTGTGTCAGAGCTCCTCCTCTCTCCTCTGTCATAGCTCCTCCTCTCTCCTGTGTCATAGCTCCTCCTCTCTCCTGTGTCATAGCTCCTCCTCTCTCCTGTGTCATAGCTCCTCCTCTCTCCTCTGTCATAGCTCCTCCTCTCTCCTGTGTCATAGCTCCTCCTCTCTCCTCTGTCATAGCTCCTCCTCTCTCCTCTGTCATAGCTCCTCCTCTCTCCTCTGTCATAGCTCCTCCTCTCTCCTGTGTCATGGCTCCTGAACAGTCTGGTTCTCTGACTGAAGACTTTTCCAGGATGTTTCTCAGTCGTCCAGGGGCCGATTTTAGTTAAATCTAAACTGTTTCTTTTCGTGGGAACTTGCTCCACACACTGCGTAACGCCGCGCTCCCAGAGACTAAACGCTTTATTATAAATGACATATTTGAATGTATTGTTCATTTCACGGTGAAACCAACTTAAACGAGTATCTCACTTGCTCACCGATGAATTTCAACAAATAAATCGAATGATTTTTTGATCATTTATCCCGAACAGGACTCACGTTTCATCTTGAGCGAGGCGCTGGTGCTGAACTCTCCCACTTTGAAGGTGTACTTCCCTTGGTCTTCTTTCTTCACGTCTTTGACCGACAGCGAGTGGCGCCCCCTCCTGGACATAATCACATACTTCCCACTGGGCGTCAGGGCGTGGTCTCCAAAGTACCACGTCCCATCGGCATCTTCTCGGTTCACCACACACTCGAACTCAGCACTGTAGTTCTCTGGGACTTCAGCGCTCTCCATGCGCTTCAGCAGCTCCAGAGGCTCTCCTATAGGTCAGAGAACAGGAAGTTAGCTCCTATTGGTCAGAGAACCGGAAGTTAGCTCCTATTGGTCAGAGAACAGGAAGTTAGCTCCTATTGGTCAGAGAACAGGAAGTCAGCTCCTATTGGTCAAAGAACAGGAAGTTAGCTCCTATTGGTCAGAGAACCGGAAGTCAACTCCTATTGGTCAGAGAACAGGAAGTTAGCTCCTATTGGTCAGAGAACAGGAAGTTAGCTCCTATTGGTCAGAGAACAGGAAGTTAGCTCCTATTGGTCAGAGAACCGGAAGTCAACTCCTATTGGTCAGAGAACAGGAAGTTAGCTCCTATTGGTCAGAGAACAGGAAGTTAGCTCCTATTGGTCAGAGAACAGGAAGTTAGCTCCTATAGGTCAGAGAACAGGAAGTTAGCTCCTATTGGTCAGAGAACCGGAAGTTAGCTCCTATTGGTCAGAGAACAGGAAGTTAGCTCCTATTGGTCAGAGAACAGGAAGTTAGCTCCTATTGGTCAGAGAACAGGAAGTCAGCTCCTATTGGTCAAAGAACAGGAAGTTAGCTCCTATTGGTCAGAGAACAGGAAGTTAGCTCCTATTGGTCAGAGAACCGGAAGTTAGCTCCTATTGGTCAAAGAACAGGAAGTTAGCTCCTATTGGTCAGAGAACCGGAAGTTAGCTCCTATTGGTCAGAGAACCGGAAGTCAACTTTTATTACCACAATGTCAGTATTTGTGAATGAATAAGTGTGGCAAAGACCAGGGAGCACCACAGCCATGTTCGAGGACATTTCACAAAATTTTACAAAACTTTTCCAAAATGTTAAAAAAAATGTCTCCAAAATATCCCCAAATGTTTAAAGACTTTCAAAGATGATCTTAACCATTTCCAAAATGTTTTTGAATGTTTCTTTTTTTTACAAGATTGTCAAAAACTTTCCAAAACATTTACCGCAGTGTGTGTATTAGAGTGTTTAACCCGTGGCACAGTGGTTCTCCTCACCCTCCACATGCAGCCGGACCCTGGTGTGTGTGTTAGAGTGTGGCACAGTGGTTCTCCTCACCCTCCACATGCAGCCGGACCCTGGTGTGTGTATTAGAGTGTGGCACAGTGGTTCTCCTCACCCTCCACATGCAGCCGGACCCTGGTGTGTGTGGCACAGTGGTTCTCCTCACCCTCCACATGCAGCCGGACCCTGGTGTGTGTGGCACAGTGGTTCTCCTCACCCTCCACATGCAGCCGGACCCTGGTGTGTGTGTTAGAGTGTGGCACAGTGGTTCTCCTCACCCTCCACATGCAGCCGGACCCTGGTGTGTGTATTAGAGTGTGGCACAGTGGTTCTCCTCACCCTCCACATGCAGCCGGACCCTGGTGTGTGTGGCACAGTGGTTCTCCTCACCCTCCACATGCAGCCAGACCCTGGTGTGTGTATTAGAGTGTTTAACCCGTGGCACAGTGGTTCTCCTCACCCTCCACATGCAGCCGGACCCTGGTGTGTGTGTATTAGAGTGTGGCACAGTGGTTCTCCTCACCCTCCACATGCAGCCGGACCCTGGTGTGTGTGTTAGAGTGTGGCACAGTGGTTCTCCTCACCCTCCACATGCAGCCAGACCCTGGTGTGTGTATTAAAGTGTGGCACAGTGGTTCTCCTCACCCTCCACATGCAGCCGGACCCTGGTGTGTGTATTAGAGTGTGGCACAGTGGTTCTCCTCACCCTCCACATGCAGCCAGACCCTGGTGTGTGTATTAAAGTGTGGCACAGTGGTTCTCCTCACCCTCCACATGCAGCCGGACCCTGGTGTGTGTGTATTAGAGTGTGGCACAGTGGTTCTCCTCACCCTCCACATGCAGCCGGACCCTGGTGTGTGTGTATTAGAGTGTGGCACAGTGGTTCTCCTCACCCTCCACATGCAGCCGGACCCTGGTGTGTGTATTAGAGTGTGGCACAGTGGTTCTCCTCACCCTCCACATGCAGCCAGACCCTGGTGTGTGTGTGTTAGAGTGTGGCACAGTGGTTCTCCTCACCCTCCACCAGCAGCCGGGCCGTGGTCCACACAGAGTCGTCGTCCAGGACCACGCAGGAGTACTCGTCCTCGTCCTTCATGCCGATGACGAGCACGGACAGGAAGTGCACTTTACGGTCTGAGTGCATACGGTACTTGTCTCCGGAGAAGACCTGCTCCTGGTTCTTCATCCACTTGACTTTGACGAAGGGCTCGTTGGTTTCACACTCGAAGGTGGCCATGGTGTCCTTCTCTTTGGCGCTGACGTCCTGCAGCTGCTCCGTGAAGGCGATCACCTGCTTCCCTGTGGAGGGAGGGAGAGCCAGGGGGGGAGAGGTCAGCATATGAACCGATACCAGAGACTTTCTTAAACGCAGCTGCTGGGAGTGAAAAAGTAAATGTTCCTCCAATCAAGAAAGTCTGATCTTTCTTTCCAGATCAGTTATCGATTATACCAGTGCCTAATAAACTGTGATGAGAAAACATATGTTATATATATTTTTATTGAACAGCATTTCATTAACTAAAATGCAATATTACTTTAGACCAGCCATTCCCAGAGTGGGACCCCCTGGAGGACCTCAGAGGCACTGCAGGGAAGCCTCCAAATGTTGACCACACATCATTCATCTAAAATTGATTGAGTTTGAAATTAAGTATATGTGTATTTGTTTAATGATACGAAGGTATTTAGCCAGTAATCACTATTATCTGTCAATTGTTTTGCCAAATCATAAGAAAAATTAGAAAAATATGACAAATTCTTTGAAAAGAGTGAATTCATAATGTTCACTCTTCATGAGAACTTTAGATCTACAGGGGGCGCCGTGATGCGCTGGACTCTGTCCCAGCTCTGACTATTGGACGTTAGCATTAGCCTTAGCATTATTCACGTAGTTTGAGAAAGTTTCTACAATGGTAAGAGCTGAACAAGTATCAGTTTCGGTTTATTGGAATCGAAACCGGATATTTGTCCAGGACAGTGGTATCGGATGGTATCGGATGGTATCGGATGGTATCGGATGGTATCGGATGGTATCGGATGGTATCGGATGGTATCGGATGGTATCGGATGGTATCGGATGGTATCGATATCGGTGCGTCCCTAGTTTTAACAGCATTAACATTTTTTACTAACTCGACAAAACAAAGGTTTGATTCTAAGTTTGTGTAAAAAAAAAAGCACACACAGAAGAAACATGAGCTTGTGTCCAGAAATGTTGTGTTCATGATTATAAAACTTTTGAGTCTTTTGAGAGACTGAAAATTACGTTCATTTGGAAAATTCAAATTCAGACAAAGTTTCACAAAAGGAAACTTAAACCGTTTTGTGTCTGCAACTTTTAATGTCAATTAGAAGCAGCACACCCTAAACATGTGTCCTAAGCGTGTGCCCTAAGCGTGTGCCCTAAGCATGTGTCCTAAGCGTGTGCCCTAAACATGTGTCCTAAGCGTGTGCCCTAAGCGTGTGCCCTAAGCGTGTGCCCTAAGCGTGTGTCCTAAGCATGTGTCCTAAGCGTGTGCCCTAAACATGTGTCCTAAGCGTGTGCCCTAAGCGTGTGCCCTAAGCGTGTGTCCTAAGCGTGTGCCCTAAGCGTGTGTCCTAAGCGTGTGTCCTAAGCGTGTGTCCTAAGCGTGTGCCCTGTGTGTCCTAAGCATGTGTCCTGTGTGTCCTAAGCGTGTGCCCTAAGCGTGTGCCCTGTGTGTCCTAAGCGTGTGTCCTAAGCGTGTGCCCTGTACCTTGCACCAGCAGGAAGGCGTGGCTGGACGTCTCTCCTGCTTTGCTCGTGGCCTTGACCATGATGGAGGCGGAGTCTTCCACTTGCACATTTTTGATGACCAGCTCGCAGACGTGGTCCTCGGGCCAGTACCAGCTCACGCGGTCCGTCTTCTCCATGGCCACGCCGTTCTTAAACCACTGGCACTGCGGGTCGGGACGTCCCACCACGCGCACCCTGAAGCGGACCTCCTGCCCCTGGGCCACGGTCTGGCTGCTGATGCGCTCCAGGATCTTAGGAGCCTCCATGCTCGCCGACAGCTTCACACGCTCAGGCTTCACCGCTCTGGCCTTCAGCTTCTGACGCTCCTCCTCCTTCTTCCTCTCAGCCTCCTCCTTCTCCTGAGGGTACAGGTTAGTTTGGGACGTTTTAGATTTACTCAGGTCTGGGTTAGTTTGGGAATAAACTAGTTATTAGTAAAAACATTGTATACAAACTCTTCCAAACCAACATGTTCCACACTTTTCCAAAATATTGTTTGTAATGACAAACTGACTAATGACTCGGGTTAGTCACAGATTATTATCGGTGCCAAAACTTAACAAAACAAATTTCTAAAATATTTTTTCCAGAAATGTTTCAAACTTTAATTCAATATTGAAATTCACTTTATGTATGTTTTATGAATTTCACTTGCAGATGAAGTGCCAGTATGTGCCCAATCGTTTTCCAAAATTATTCTAAACATTTCCAAAGATCATTCCTAAAAACCTTCCCAAACTGTTGCAACATTTTGGAAAGTTACTTCCTGGAAATTTCCAGCGTGCGCTCAGATCTCTTACGTTCTTGTTAGGTCCATGTCTTGTTTGTCAGATCTCTTACGTTCTTGTTAGGTCCATGTCTCGTTTGTCAGATCTCTTACGTTCTTGTTAGGTCCATGTCTTGTTTGTCAGATCTCTTACGTTCTTGTTAGGTCCGTGTCTCGTTTGTCAGATCTCTTACGTTCTTGTTAGGTCCGTGTCTCGTTTGTCAGATCTCTTACGTTCTTGTTAGGTCCGTGTCTCGTTTGTCAGATCTCTTACGTTCTTGTTAGGTCCGTGTCTCGTTTGTCAGATCTCTTATGTTCTTGTTAGTTTGTGTCTTGTTTGTCAGATCTCTTACGTTCTTGTTAGGTCCATGTCTTGTTTGTCAGATCTCTTACGTTCTTGTTAGGTCCATGTCTCGTTTGTCAGATCTCTTACGTTCTTGTTAGGTCCGTGTCTCGTTTGTCAGATCTCTTATGTTCTTGTTAGTTTGTGTCTTGTTTGTCAGATCTCTTACGTTCTTGTTAGGTCCGTGTCTCGTTTGTCAGATCTCTTAAGTTCTTGTTAGGTCCATGTCTCGTTTGTCAGATCTCTTACGTTCTTGTTAGGTCCATGTCTCGTTTGTCAGATCTCTTACGTTCTTGTTAGATCCATGTCTTGTTTGTCAGATCTCTTACGTTCTTGTTAGGTCCATGTCTCGTTTGTCAGATCTCTTATGTTCTTGTTAGGTCCATGTCTTGTTTGTCAGATCTCTTACGTTCTTGTTAGGTCCATGTCTCGTTTGTCAGATCTCTTACGTTCTTGTTAGGTCCATGTCTCGTTTGTCAGATCTCTTACGTTCTTGTTAGGTCCGTGTCTCGTTTGTCAGATCTCTTATGTTCTTGTTAGTTTGTGTCTTGTTTGTCAGATCTCTTACGTTCTTGTTAGATCCATGTCTTGTTTGTCAGATCTCTTACGTTCTTGTTAGGTCCATGTCTTGTTTGTCAGATCTCTTACGTTCTTGTTAGGTCCATGTCTCGTTTGTCAGATCTCTTACGTTCTTGTTAGGTCCATGTCTCGTTTGTCAGATCTCTTACGTTCTTGTTAGGTCCGTGTCTCGTTTGTCAGATCTCTTATGTTCTTGTTAGTTTGTGTCTTGTTTGTCAGATCTCTTACGTTCTTGTTAGATCCATGTCTTGTTTGTCAGATCTCTTACGTTCTTGTTAGGTCTGTGTCTCGTTTGTCAGATCTCTTACGTTCTTGTTAGGTCCGTGTCTCGTTTGTCAGATCTCTTACGTTCTTGTTAGGTCCGTGTCTCGTTTGTCAGATCTCTTACGTTCTTGTTAGGTCCGTGTCTCGTTTGTCAGATCTCTTACGTTCTTGTTAGGTCCGTGTCTCGTTTGTCAAATCTCTTACGTTCTTGTTAGGTCCGTGTCTCGTTTGTCAGATCTCTTATGTTCTTGTTAGTTTGTGTCTTGTTTGTCAGATCTCTTACGTTCTTGTTAGGTCCATGTCTCGTTTGTCAGATCTCTTACGTTCTTGTTAGGTCCGTGTCTCGTTTGTCAGATCTCTTATGTTCTTGTTAGTTTGTGTCTTGTTTGTCAGATCTCTTACGTTCTTGTTAGATCCATGTCTTGTTTGTCAGATCTCTTACGTTCTTGTTAGGTCCGTGTCTCGTTTGTCAGATCTCTTACGTTCTTGTTAGGTCCGTGTCTCGTTTGTCAGATCTCTTACGTTCTTGTTAGGTCCGTGTCTCGTTTGTCAGATCTCTTACGTTCTTGTTAGGTCCGTGTCTCGTTTGTCAAATCTCTTACGTTCTTGTTAGGTCCGTGTCTCGTTTGTCAGATCTCTTATGTTCTTGTTAGTTTGTGTCTTGTTTGTCAGATCTCTTACGTTCTTGTTAGGTCCATGTCTCGTTTGTCAGATCTCTTACGTTCTTGTTAGGTCCGTGTCTCGTTTGTCAGATCTCTTATGTTCTTGTTAGTTTGTGTCTTGTTTGTCAGATCTCTTACGTTCTTGTTAGATCCATGTCTCGTTTGTCAGATCTCTTACGTTCTTGTTAGGTCCGTGTCTCGTTTGTCAGATCTCTTACGTTCTTGCGGTGCATGAGCTCCTCCTTGGTCTTCTTCAGCAGGTCCTCGTAGCTCTCGTCTCTCTTACGGCTCTTCAGTTCCACGGCGGTGATGGACTCGTAGTAGCCCTCCTCCGTACGGCGTTTGAACTTGCTCCTCAGCTCCTCCGTCTCCTCTGTCTCCTTCTCGTGGACGATGCGCTGAGCCTTCTTCAGCAGCACCACCTCTTTGCCCTCCTCGTCTCCGGGCGCTGCCTCGGCCTTGCCCTCCGCCCGCTTCAGTGGCCCCCTGAAGTCCTCCTTCTGCTTGATGTCCAGCTTCACCACATGCTCCACTGATCCCATGTTATTGTCAGCCACCACCTGAAACAGAAAACAGACAGAGGAGTTCAGAGACTTTCCCTGGAGGTTAGGCACAGGAAACAAATGTGGAAATGAAGCATTATCTAGACCTGTGAATGAATCAAAGAGTCGGTTTATTTTGTGCCATGTTTTACTAATCACTGCCAAAAGTCATTTAGATCATCTTCCTAAAATCAGCAGATTTGTCCTTAATCTGAGGTGGTCAGTAAAAACATCTGCAGTGAAAATTTAAATTAAGTCCTTAAACATCTGTCTGCTCTTAAAGGAACAGGCCACCGTTTTTCCTTCCTGAGATCTGTTCTTACATGAGCTTAGATGAGTTGATGTGTACTTGTCTTATCTTTGTGCGTGTGCTCAGTCACGCAAATGTTGTTAGCAATTTTAGACATATTGCTGCGCGGACTTTGAAGTGCTCCAGGTGTTATTACACCTCACAATATAGTTCCCCTGTTTATCCGCTTAGAAAATCCACATGTTTACATTTTGTGTAACTAGACTTGGATCGTGTAATATTTCACATAACTGTATTTAAACAGGGAAAACGTGGAACAGCTTCTAACTTCAGCCCAGTTTGGAGCTATACCTTTGCTGGGAGAGGCTAAATGCTAACAACATTTGAATGTTCTTGAAAGGAGACTTTTTAAGGTCTTATTTTTACAAAATCAATTTAAAGACTTTTTAAGACCCCGTGGGAACCCGGTCCAGACGTACCTTGACCTCTCCGGCGTCATACTGCTTGACCTCAATGATCTCCAGATAGTAGATTCCGTCGTATTTCAGTCTGTACCTCTTGCTCTTGCGGATGAGCTGCCCATTCAGATACCAGTTCACTTTGGGCGCCGGGAACCCGGTCACACGGCACCTGTGGGTACAGCGGGTTAGTCAGTCAGAGGAGCTACCTGATGCCCTTATCTTTTTTTCATTCTACAAAAACTGATGCCCTGTTGCCCTCCGTGTTGCCCCCCCTGTTGCCCTCCCTGATGCCCTCCATGATGCCCTGATGCCCTCCTCGGTCCTCTGGCTGCCGTACCTGAAGCGGGCCGTGTCTCCCTCCTGGATCTGCGTGGACTCCGGTACCAGGACAATCTCGGGGCGAGTCTTCTCTGCCTGATCCTCCTGGGTGACTCCGTAGGGGCCGCCCTCGTGTGCCAGGGTGATCTCCTCCATCCGCACCACCTTCCGGCCATCGGGCAACTGCGACTCCTCCACCAGGCCCTTCTCGTCCTTCACAATCAGCGTGGCCGATGTCTGGTCTACACCGAACTTGTTAGTGGCTCTGCAGGTGATGACGCCGCTGTCGCGCGCGTAGGCCACCTGCAGGGGGCGACAGAGAGTCAGGAGTTTGGACTGAAGGAGTTTAAGGAGTTTGGACTGAAGGAGTTTAAGGAGTTTAAGGAGTTTGGACTGAAGGAGTTTAAGGAGTTTGGACTGAAGGAGTTTAAGGAGTTTGGACTGAAGGAGTTTAAGGAGTTTGGACTGAAGGAGTTTGAGGAGTTTGGACTGAAGGAGTTTAAGGAGTTTGGACTGAAGGAGTTTAAGGAGTTTGGACTGAAGGAGTTTAAGGAGTTTGGACTGAAGGAGTTTAAGGAGTTTGGACTGAAGGAGTTTAAGGAGTTTGGACTGAAGGAGTTTAAGGAGTTTGGACTGAAGGAGTTTAAGGAGTTTGGACTGAAGGAGTTTAAGGAGTTTGGACTGTAGGAGTTTAAGGAGTTTGGACTGTAGGAGTTTAAGGAGTTTGGACTGTAGGAGTTTAAGGAGTTTGGACTGAAGGAGTTTAAGGAGTTTGGACTGAAGGAGTTTAAGGAGTTTGGACTGAAGGAGTTTAAGGAGTTTGGACTGAAGGAGTTTAAGGAGTTTGGACTGAAGGAGTTTGAGGAGTTTGGACTGAAGGAGTTTGAGGAGTTTGGACTGAAGGAGTTTAAGGAGTTTGTGAGACACTGGAAAAATGCAATCTCATCTTAGGCAAAAAAAAATACTTAAAAGTTCTTGAATTATCGGAAGTTGTGTTGATTTTAAGTTGGTTTGGTTTTGACTTTTTTTGTCTAATTTCAAAGGTTTTTGTAAATTTCTACGATTTTAAGCAAATTAACGCTTGTTCCATTGGCTCTTATTTCAAGATGGTCCAATCCTATTCCAAACTAGCATTCATTGTCTTAATTCAAGCATTTCGAGCCAATTATCAAAGATAAGATGGCATTTTTTCCAGTGAGAGGGAAAAAGAGGAGCGCAGTGACCACGTAACAAACTTTGGAAATTTGGCGGGTTTTGGCCTTTTTATTGAGATACTTTTGGCCAGTTTTTTTCAGACACTTTTGTGCATGTTTTCAGACACGTTAGGGCAGGTTTCGGTATCCCTGGAGTCTCTCAGACACGCTCACCTCATAGTCCAGGCTGCAGTAGCCGAACTCGTTGACCATACGCAGTCTGTTGGCTGCAGCCACAGGTTTCCCGTCATGAAGCCACTCCACCACCATAGTGGGGTCTCCGATGGGCGTGAGGCGGCACTCGAAATGCGCCGGTCCGAACTTCTTCATCCTGACGGAAGTGAGCTTCTTCTTGAACTGCGGTTTCTGCTGCTTCTCTTTGTCGTAGAGGTCGCCCTCCTCCCACTGGTCCTGGCCGTAGCGCAGGTGCAGCGGCTCCAGTTCGGGTGGGGCAATGTCCTTTGCTTTGTAGGTTCCTTTGGGGATGATCAGTTTACGTTCTGGTTCTGGCTCGGTGTACTCCACCTCCACGTTCACCCTGCAGCGCGTGGTGTCACGGCCCGCCTTGTTGATGGCAGTCGCTGTGTACCAGGCGCTGTCTGAGGCCACAGCCGTCGGGATCTGGAACTTTGCCTCGCCGCGGGTTCCTTCAACTCTGTGGGAGAGAGACATCGTCAAGTTCAAGAGAGAGACATCGTCAAGTTCAAGAGAGAGACATCGTCAAGTTCAAGAGAGAGACATTGTCAAGTTCAGGAGAGAGACATCGTCAAGTTCAAGAGAGACATTGTCAAGTTTAGGAGAGAGATATCGTCAAGTTCAAGAGAGAGACATCGTCAAGTTCAAGAGAGAGACATTGTCAAGTTCAAGAGAGACATTGTCAAGTTTAGGAGAGAGATATCGTCAAGTTCAAGAGAGAGACATCGTCAAGTTCAGGAGAGAGACATCGTCAAGTTCAAGAGAGACATTGTCAAGTTTAGGAGAGAGATATCGTCAAGTTCAAGAGAGAGACATCGTCAAGTTCAAGAGAGAGACATCGTCAAGTTCAGGAGAGAGATATCGTCAAGTTCAAGAGAGAGACATTGTCAAGTTCAAGAGAGAGACATTGTCAAGTTCAAGAGAGAGACATCGTCAAGTTCAAGAGAGAGATATCGTCAAGTTCAGGAGAGAGATATCGTCAAGTTCAAGAGAGAGACATTGTCAAGTTCAAGAGAGAGACATTGTCAAGTTCAAGAGAGAGACATTGTCAAGTTCAAGAGAGAGATATCGTCAAGTTCAAGAGAGACATTGTCAAGTTCAAGAGAGACATTGTCAAGTTCAAGAGAGAGACATTGTCAAGTTCAAGAGAGAGACATCGTCAAGTTCAAGAGAGAGACATTGTCAAGTTCAAGAGAGAGACATTGTCAAGTTCAAGAGAGAGACATTGTCAAGTTCAAGAGAGAGATATCGTCAAGTTCAAGAGAGACATTGTCAAGTTCAAGAGAGACATTGTCAAGTTCAAGAGAGAGACATTGTCAAGTTCAGGAGAGAGACATTGTCAAGTTCAGGAGAGAGACATTGTCAAGTTCAAGAGAGACATCGTCAAGTTGTGATTGTGTGTATTGTAGGACACGTACTTGACGGTAGGATGCTTGTGTGTATTGTAGGACACGTACTTGACGTTAGGATGCTTGTGTGTATTGTAGGACACGTACTTGACGTTAGGATGCATGTGTGTATTGTAGGACACGTACCTGACGTTAGGATGCTTGTGTGTATTGTAGGACACGTACTTGACGTTAGGATGCTTGTGTGTATTGTAGGACACGTACTTGATGTTAGGATGCTTGTGTGTATTGTAGGACACGTACTTGAGGTTAGGATGCTTGTGTGTATTGTAGGACACGTACTTGACGTTAGGATGCTTGTGTGTATTGTAGGACACATACTTGATGTTAGGATGCTTGTGTGTATTGTAGGACACGTACTTGACGTTAGGATGCTTGTGTGTATTGTAGGACACGTACTTGACGTTAGGATGCTTGTGTGTATTGTAGGACACATACTTGACGTTAGGATGCTTGTGTGTATTGTAGTACACGTACTTGATGTTAGGATGCTTGTGTGTATTGTAGGACACATACTTGACGTTAGGATGCTTGTGTGTATTGTAGGACACATACTTGACGTTAGGATGCTTGTGTGTATTGTAGGACACATACTTGACGTTAGGATGCTTGTGTGTATTGTAGGACACATACTTGACGTTAGGATGCTTGTGTGTATTGTAGGACACATACTTGACGGTAGGATGCTTGTGTGTATTGTAGGACACATACTTGACGTTAGGATGCTTGTGTGTATTGTAGGACACATACTTGACGTTAGGATGCTTGTGTGTATTGTAGGACACGTACTTGACGTTAGGATGCTTGTGTGTATTGTAGGACACGTACTTGACGTTAGGATGCTTGTGTGTATTGTAGGACACGTACTTGACGGTAGGATGCTTGTGTGTATTGTAGGACACGTACTTGACGTTAGGATGCTTGTGTGTATTGTAGGACACGTACTTGACGTTAGGATGCTTGTGTGTATTGTAGGACACGTACTTGACGTTAGGATGCTTGTGTGTATTGTAGGACACGTACTTGACGTTAGGATGCTTGTGTGTATTGTAGGACACGTACTTGACGTTAGGATGCTTGTGTGTATTGTAGGACACGTACTTGACGGTAGGATGCTTGTGTGTATTGTAGGACACGTACTTGACGTTAGGATGCTTGTGTGTATTGTAGGACACATACTTGAGGTTAGGATGCTTGTGTGTATTGTAGGACACGTACTTGACGTTAGGATGCTTGTGTGTATTGTAGGACACATACTTGACGTTAGGATGCTTGTGCTGTGTGATGATGTCACTGTTCTTCAGCCACACGATGTCGGGCAGGGGGTTCCCCATGGCCTTCACAGCCAGCTCCACCAGAGTTCCTTCCTTCACGCTGAGGTTCCGGAGCTTCTGCGTGAACTGCGGCCGAACCAAAGTCTCTTTGGCTGAAGAGACGAAGCTCAGAGTCAGACACAAACACACGGACTATGAACTGATGTAACGTATTATTCTGTCTTCTATCCTGTAGTTTATCTGTTATCTTTATTGAACCATAAACTCATCAGGAGAAGGTTTCCTCTCACCGTCGACCTGCAGCGTGACGGACAGCGAGTTGCGTCCGGCGCGGTTCTGTGCGACCACAGTCCACTCGCCGGAGTCCTGCGGCGTCGAGGGCGCGATGATCAGGGACTGAGTGCCGTCCTCCTTCACCACGATCTTATGAGTGTAGTCGCTCACCACCTGCTGGCCTGGAGGGGAACAGCGGGACAGTGGGGTTAGCGCCACAGGGCGAGAAAACCGAAAGCTGAATGATTTTAGACACTGAGAAATGTGGGGAAAATAGGGAAGAATTTGGAGGGAAATGGGGAAAATGTTAGTTAAAAAAAAGAAAAGAAATGTATTAAAAAGGGGGCAGCCATTGGGCAATAAAACATTTAAGAAACAGGGAAAATAATAGATACAAATTTGGAGAAAATTGGGCGAAAATTGGGCAAACAAATCCTTTATTTGAGCAGAAACCAAGTGACTTTAATCCCGTCTCTGATTCAACTTGAATTTAAAGAGAGAAGATTTTCGGTTCCTGCTTTCGATACTTTCATTTTTTGACACCAGTAGAAACTAAACTTTCTTCCCCAATATGAGCTCATATGGCTCTGCGGTCAGTCTCAGTCTGTGGTCAGTCTGTGGTCAGTCTGTGGTCAGTCTGCGGTCAGTCTGCGGTCAGTCTCAGTCTGTGGTCAGTCTCAGTCTGTGGTCAGTCTCAGTCTGTGGTCAGTCTCAGTCTGTGGTCAGTCTGTGGTCAGTCTGTGGTCAGTCTGCGGTCAGTCTCAGTCTGTGGTCAGTCTCAGTCTGTGGTCAGTCTGTGGTCAGTCTCAGTCTGTGGTCAGTCTCAGTCTGTGGTCAGTCTGTGGTCAGTCTCAGTCTGTGGTCAGTCTGTGGTCAGTCTCAGTCTGTGGTCAGTCTCAGTCTGTGGTCAGTCTCAGTCTGTGGTCAGTCTGTGGTCAGTCTGTGGTCAGTCTCAGTCTGTGGTCAGTCTGTGGTCAGTCTCAGTCTGCGGTCAGTCTCAGTCTGTGGTCAGTCTGTGGTCAGTCTCAGTCTGTGGTCAGTCTGTGGTCGGTCTCAGTCTGTGGTCAGTCTGTGGTCGGTCTCAGTCTGTGGTCAGTCTGTGGTCAGTCTCAGTCTGTGGTCAGTCTGTGGTCAGTCTCAGTCTGTGGTCAGTCTCAGTCTGTGGTCAGTCTGTGGTCAGTCTGTGGTCAGTCTGCGGTCAGTCTCAGTCTGCGGTCAGTCTCAGTCTGTGGTCAGTCTGTGATCAGTCTCAGTCTGCGGTCAGTCTCAGTCTGTGGTCAGTCTCAGTCTGTGGTCAGTCTGTGGTCAGTCTCAGTCTGTGGTCAGTCTGTGGTCGGTCTCAGTCTGTGGTCAGTCTGTGGTCGGTCTCAGTCTGTGGTCAGTCTGTGGTCAGTCTCAGTCTGTGGTCAGTCTCAGTCTGTGGTCAGTCTGCGGTCAGTCTGCGGTCAGTCTCAGTCTGTGGTCAGTCTGCGGTCAGTCTGCGGTCAGTCTCAGTCTGTGGTCAGTCTCAGTCTGTGGTCAGTCTGTGGTCAGTCTGTGGTCAGTCTGTGGTCAGTCTCAGTCTCAGTCTGTGGTCAGTCTGTGGTCAGTCTCAGTCTGTGGTCAGTCTGTGGTCGGTCTCAGTCTGTGGTCAGTCTGTGGTCAGTCTCAGTCTGTGGTCAGTCTGCGCTCGGTCTCAGTCTGCGGTCAGTCTGCGGTCAGTCTGTGGTCAGTCTCAGTCTGTGGTCAGTCTGTGGTCAGTCTGTGGTCAGTCTCAGTCTGTGGTCAGTCTCAGTCTGTGGTCAGTCTGCGCTCGGTCTCAGTCTGTGGTCAGTCTCAGTCTGTGGTCAGTCTGTGGTCAGTCTGTGGTCAGTCTGTGGTCAGTCTCAGTCTGCGGTCAGTCTCAGTCTGTGGTCAGTCTCAGTCTGTGGTCAGTCTGTGGTCAGTCTCAGTCTGTGGTCAGTCTGTGGTCAGTCTGTGGTCAGTCTGTGGTCAGTCTCAGTCTGCGGTCAGTCTGTGGTCAGTCTGTGGTCAGTCTGTGGTCAGTCTGTGGTCAGTCTCAGTCTGTGGTCAGTCTCAGTCTGTGGTCAGACTCAGTCTGTGGTCAGTCTGTGGTCAGACTCAGTCTGTGGTCAGTCTGTGGTCAGTCTGTGGTCAGTCTGTGGTCAGACTGTGGTCAGTCTTACCGTTGTGGAACCAGTAGGTCTCGGGCATGGGGCGTCCGACCACCTTGAGGTCGAAGCGAGCGGTCTGGCCCTCGCTGCAGCGCGCTGAGGCCGGCTTCATCACAAACACGGGTTTGTAGAGCCGCTCCAGTGCCGCCTCGTCCGTCTCGTCCAGCCGGCGGGCGGGAGAACGTCCGGGCGAGCGCGAGGGCGAGCGGGCGGGGGACATGCTGAGGGAGCGCGGGGACGTGGACCTGCGGGGAAGACGGGGCGGGACACAGGGATCAGAAAACTGGCTGAGACCTTGGCCTCCTGCAGAAGAACGCTTTGGCCGATGTTCATCAGAAGAACTTCCTCCAAAGAGCCGAGTGCGACAGACCAGAATAAGACATTTCTTATTTTGTTCTTGTTTTCCCCAAACTTTCCCTATTTTTTATTTATGTTTTCCCAATTTTTAAACGTTTTTCTGCCCAAAGATCGCCCCATTTTTGCCCCTAATCTTTAAAGTTTTTTTGTCCCATTTTTTAAAACATTATTTTCTTAATTTTGCCATAATTTCTCCCTATTTTTTCTGATTTCTCCCAGATTTCTTGGTTCTAGACCACACGTATTTTAGTATCGGGAAAAGTATCGTTAAAGCACTAGTGTCCAAGGAAATGTACCATCCTGTTGCTTCAAACGTTCCTTGTTCTCGTTTGGTGAGCTCATGTACCTGATCCTCTGCATGGCCGGCTGAAGGTGTGGTCCGGGTCGGGTTTCTGCTTCTACGTAGAGTTTCCCGGAGCAGACGGTGTTCCCCGAGGCGCTGGAGGCCATGGAGGAGTAAATGCCCTGGTCGTCTGCAGACACGGCCGGCAGGCGCAGGCTGGCTCTGCCGTCCGACAAAACATCCATCTGGTACCGGTCAGAGGGATGGAGGCGCTGGCCGTCTTTGTACCAGGTGATCTACGGGACAGAGAGACAGGGGTCAGCAGGGACCAAACCGGGATAAACCCGGTCCAGGTCAGGGCTAATGGGATCGACTAAAACATCTCATCAGAATTTCAGTCAAAGTCATGTTTCTGCGTCTCAAATCTGCAGCTGGTTGGTCTGTGACAGGACAGAGATGAACTCTCTCTCACCTCGGGTCTGGGGTTTTCCTGGGTCTACGGTGTGTGTCGGGTCGGGGGTCACCTTGGGTCAGGGATTGCTTTGGTCCTAAGGTGTGGGTTGGGTCGGGGCTCACCTTGGGTCAGGGATTGCTTTAGGCATAAGGTGTAGGTTGGGTCAGGGCTCACCTCGGGTCGGGGGTTGCCTTGGGCCTAAGTTGTGGGTTGGGTCAGGGCTCACCTTGGGTCGGGGGTTGCTTTGGGCCGAAGTTGTGGGTTGGGTCGGGGCTCACCTTGGGTCGGGGGTTGCCTTGGGCCTAAGTTGTGTGTTGGGTCGGGGCTCACCTTGGGTCGGGGGTTGCCTTGGGCCTAAGTTGTGGGTTGGGTCAGGGCTCACCTTGGGTCGGGGGTTGCCTTGGGCCTAAGGTGTGTGTTGGGTCAGGGCTCGCCTTGGGTTGGGGGTTGCTTTGGGCCTAAGTTGTGGGTTGGGTCGGGGCTCACCTTGGGTCGGGGGTTGCCTTGGGCCTAAGGTGTGTGTTGGGTTGGGGCTCACCTCGGGTCGGGGGTTGCTTTGGGCCTAAGGTGTGTGTTGGGTCGGGGCTCACCTTGGGTCGGGGGTTTCCTTGGGCCTAAGTTGTGGGTTGGGTCAGGGCTCACCTTGGGTCGGGGGTTGCTTTGGGCCTAAGTTGTGGGTTGGGTCAGGGCTCACCTTGGGTCGGGGGTTGCCTTGGGCCTAAGTTGTGGGTTGGGTCGGGGCTCACCTTGGGTCGGGGGTTGCCTTGGGCCTAAGGTGTGTGTTGGGTTGGGGCTCACCTCGGGTCGGGGGTTGCTTTGGGCCTAAGGTGTGTGTTGGGTCGGGGCTCACCTTGGGTCGGGGGTTTCCTTGGGCCTAAGTTGTGGGTTGGGTCAGGGCTCACCTTGGGTCGGGGGTTGCTTTGGGCCTAAGTTGTGGGTTGGGTCAGGGCTCACCTTGGGTCGGGGGTTGCCTTGGGCCTAAGGTGTAGGTTGGGTCGGGGCTCACCTTGGGTCGGGGGTTTCCTTGGGCCTAAGTTTTGGGTTGGGTCGGGGCTCACCTCGGGTCGGGGGTTGCTTTGAGCCTAAGTTGTGGGTTGGGTCAGGGCTCACCTTGGGTCGGGGGTTGCCTTGGGCCTAAGTTGTGGGTTGGGTCGGGGCTCACCTTGGGTCGGGGGTTGCCTTGGGCCTAAGGTGTAGGTTGGGTCGGGGCTCACCTTGGGTCGGGGGTTGCTTTGGGCCTAAGTTGTGGGTTGGGTCAGGGCTCACCTTGGGTCGGGGGTTGCTTTGGGCCTAAGTTGTGGGTTGGGTCGGGGCTCACCTTGGGTCGGGGGTTGCTTTGGGCCTAAGTTGTGGGTTGGGTCGGGGCTCACCTTGGGTCGGGGGTTGCTTTGGGCCTAAGGTGTAGGTTGGGTCGGGGCTCACCTTGGGTCGGGGGTTGCCTTGGGCCTGGCAGTGGAAAGTGGCTGCCATGCCGGCTCTGATACGGTAGTTTTTGACGGTGGAGGTGAAGTTGGGCTGCAGAGTCTCTCCTGCGGAGGCGGCCACAGCAGCTTCTCCGTCCTGAGTCAGTAGCTCCATGTAGGAGATCTGCAGGAGGCGAGTCTCCACCTCCTGCATGAAGCGGATCTCCACCACCGACAGCTGGAACTCCTGCAGAGAGACGAGGCCAGAGACGAGAGCGGTCAGATCAATGCCGTGGTCATGTGGTCCTCTGGAACTGGGGAGAACGTTTCCCTGGTTCCAGAGGACCAGAGGAGACTTCAGGCCCAGGTCAGAGCTCTCGTACCTGTCCGGTGATGACAGCCGTCTCCATGGTAGCGGGGGCGGGGCTCGTCACTTCTGGTTTAGCGGCTTCTTCCTGTTTCTTTATGTAAGCGTCGTATTCCTCTGCAAAGACAAAAACACGAGCGTTAAACCAGAAGCTCTGAGTCGTTTATGATCTTCAGCTCGGTTAGTTTCATGGTCTCACTGAGAAGAAACGGACAGAAGCCTTTTCTTTATTACTCAGCCTTAAAGCTTCACTCATTCACAAATCCAGACGGTCATGTGGTTACAGTGGTCCGGTTGGTCCCGGTTGGTCCCGGTTGGTCCCGGTTCTTCCCGGTTCGTCCCGGTTTGTCCCGGTTCGTCCCGGTTGGTCCCGGTTTGTCCCGGTTTGTCCCGGTTTGTCCCGGTTCGTCCCGGTTTGTCCCGGTTCGTCCCGGTTTGTCCCGGTTTGTCCCGGTTCGTCCCGGTTTGTCCCGGTTTGTCCCGGTTCAGTCCCGGTTGGTCCCGGTTCGTCCCGGTTCAGTCCCGGTTTGTCCCGGTTCGTCCCGGTTCGTCCCGGTTCGTCCCGGTTGGTCCCGGTTCGTCCCGGTTGGTCCCGGTTCAGTCCCGGTTGTTCCCGGTTCGTCCCGGTTTGTCCCGGTTTGTCCCGGTTCGTCCCGGTTCGTCCCGGTTCATACCTTCCTCCAGCAGGCTGGCGGAGGCGCTGGCCTCTCCTCTCTGGTTCTTCACGCACACAGAATATTCTCCGGCGTCGTCGGCGAAGGTCATGGAGATCTCCAGACGGCACTCGCCCGTCTCCTTCTTGTAAGTCACTTTGTATCTGTAACGTGAGGAGAGTTAAACACCTGGGCAGGTGGAGCGCGGTGGAGCGCGGTGGGAGGAGACTCACCTGTATCCCGTGGCGATGGGGATGCCGTTCTTCTTCCACACCACCTGGGGGCGTGGCAGGCCCTGCACTGTGGCCTGGAAGAGCACGCTGCCCCCCTCCACCAGCCGCTGCACCTGCGGGGTCAGCGTGAAGACGGGGGAGGTCATGTCCTGCTCCGAGATGTGCTCCTCAGGCTCCACCGGCTCGGGCTCACTAAAGGAGAGGAGGAGAGGATGAGAGGAGGAGGTCAACAGGAGAGGAGGAGGTCAACAGGAGAGGAGGAGGTCAACAGGAGAGGAGGAGGTCAACAGGAGAGGAGGAGGTCAACGGGAGAGGATGAGAGGAGGACAGGAGGAGGTCAACAGGAGAGGAGGAGAGGATGAGAGGAGGAGGTCAACAGGAGAGGAGGAGGTCAACAGGAGAGGAGGAGGTCAACAGGAGAGGAGGAGGTCAACAGGAGAGGAGGAGAGGAGGTCAACAGGAGAGGAGGAGGTCAACAGGAGAGGAGGAGAGGAGGAGGTCAACAGGAGAGGAGGAGAGGAGGAGGTCAACAGGAGAGGATGAGAGGATGAGAGGAGGACAGGAGGAGGTCAACAGGAGAGGAGGAGGTCAACAGGAGAGGATGAGAGGATGAGAGGAGGACAGGAGGAGGTCAACAGGAGAGGAGGAGGTCAACAGGAGAGGAGGAGAGGAGGAGGTCAACAGGAGAGGATGAGAGGAGGAGGTCAACAGGAGAGGATGAGAGGAGGAGGTCAACAGGAGAGGAGGAGAGGAGGAGGTCAACAGGAGAGAAGGAGGTCAACAGGAGAGGAGGAGAGGAGGAGGTCAACAGGAGAGGAGGAGGTCAACAGGAGAGGATGAGAGGATGAGAGGAGGACAGGAGGAGGTCAACAGGAGAGGAGGAGGTCAACAGGAGAGGAGGAGAGGAGGAGGTCAACAGGAGAGGAGGAGGTCAACAGGAGAGGATGAGAGGATGAGAGGAGGACAGGAGGAGGTCAACAGGAGAGGAGGAGGTCAACAGGAGAGGAGGAGGTCAACAGGAGAGGAGGAGAGGAGGAGGTCAACAGGAGAGGAGGAGGTCAACAGGAGAGGAGGAGAGGAGGAGGTCAACAGGAGAGGAGGAGGTCAACAGGAGAGGATGAAGAAGCTGTTTATAGTTCAGGTACTCACAGTTTCTCTGGCTGCTGCTCTGGAGCCACAGCCTCGTCTCTGGTTTCCATTTCTTCAGATACTGCACAAGAGCAGGAAATACATCACGATCCTCCAAATGTGGTTGAGCTGAGTCTGTAACGTGTGAGTCTGTAACGTGTGAGTCTGTAACGTGAGTCTGTAAAGTGCGAGTCTGTAACGTGAGTCTGTAAAGTGCGAGTCTGTAACGTGTGAGTCTGTAACGTGTGAGTCTGTAACGTGTGAGTCTGTAACGTGAGTCTGTAAAGTGCGAGTCTGTAACGTGTGAGTCTGTAACGTGTGAGTCTGTAACGTGAGTCTGTAACGTGTGAGTCTGTAACGTGTGAGTCTGTAACGTGAGTCTGTAAAGTAAGTCTGTAAAGTGAGTCTGTAATGCGAGTCTGTAAAGTGAGTCTGTAACGTGAGTCTGTAACGTGAGTCTGTAACGTGAGTCTGTAACGCGAGTCTGTAAAGTGAGTCTGTAAAGTGAGTCTGTAACGTGTGAGTCTGTAACGCGAGTCTGTAACGTGAGTCTGTAACGTGTGAGTCTGTAACGTGAGTCTGTAAAGTAAGTCTGTAAAGTGAGTCTGTAACGTGAGTCTGTAACGTGAGTCTGTAACGCGAGTCTGTAACGTGAGTCTGTAAAGTGAGTCTGTAACGTGAGTCTGTAACGCGAGTCTGTAAAGTGAGTCTGTAAAGTGAGTCTGTAACGTGTGAGTCTGTAACGCGAGTCTGTAACGTGAGTCTGTAACGTGTGTCTGTAACGCGAGTCTGTAACGTGAGTCTGTAAAGTGAGTCTGTAACGTGAGTCTGTAACGCGAGTCTGTAACGTGAGTCTGTAACGCGAGTCTGTAACGTGAGTCTGTAACGCGAGTCTGTAAAGCGAGTCTGTAAAGTGAGTCTGTAACGTGAGTCTGTAACGTGAGTCTGTAACGTGAGTCTGTAACACGAGTCTGTAACGTGAGTCTGTAACGCGAGTCTGTAACGTGAGTCTGTAACATGAGACTGTAAAGTGAGTCTGTAACGTGATTCTGTAACGTGATTCTGTAACGCGAGACTGTAAAGTGAGTCTGTAACGTGAGTCTGTAACGCGAGTCTGTAACGCGAGTCTGTAAAGTGAGTCTGTAACGTGAGTCTGTAACACGAGTCTGTAACGTGAGTCTGTAGTGAGTCTGTAACGTGAGTCTGTAACGTGAGTCTGTAACGTGAGTCTGTAACGTGAGTCTGTAACGTGAGTCTGTAGTGAGTCTGTAACGTGAGTCTGTAACGTGAGTCTGTAGTGAGTCTGTATCGTGAGTCTGTAACGTGAGTCTGTAACGCGAGTCTGTAACGTGTGAGTCTGTAACGTGTGTCTGTAACGTGAGTCTGTAACGCGAGTCTGTAACGTGTGAGTCTGTAACGTGTGAGTCTGTAACGTGTGAGTCTGTAACGTGTGAGTCTGTAACGTGAGTCTGTAAAGTGCGAGTCTGTAACGTGTGAGTCTGTAACGTGTGAGTCTGTAACGTGAGTCTGTAACGTGTGAGTCTGTAACGTGTGAGTCTGTAACGTGAGTCTGTAAAGTAAGTCTGTAAAGTGAGTCTGTAATGCGAGTCTGTAAAGTGAGTCTGTAACGTGAGTCTGTAACGTGAGTCTGTAACGTGAGTCTGTAACGCGAGTCTGTAAAGTGAGTCTGTAAAGTGAGTCTGTAACGTGTGAGTCTGTAACGCGAGTCTGTAACGTGAGTCTGTAACGTGTGAGTCTGTAACGTGAGTCTGTAAAGTAAGTCTGTAACGTGAGTCTGTAACGTGAGTCTGTAACGTGAGTCTGTAACGCGAGTCTGTAACGTGAGTCTGTAAAGTGAGTCTGTAACGTGAGTCTGTAACGCGAGTCTGTAAAGTGAGTCTGTAAAGTGAGTCTGTAACGTGTGAGTCTGTAACGCGAGTCTGTAACGTGAGTCTGTAACGTGTGAGTCTGTAACGTGAGTCTGTAAAGTAAGTCTGTAAAGTGAGTCTGTAACGTGTGTCTGTAACGCGAGTCTGTAACGTGAGTCTGTAAAGTGAGTCTGTAACGTGAGTCTGTAACGCGAGTCTGTAACGTGAGTCTGTAACGCGAGTCTGTAACGTGAGTCTGTAACGCGAGTCTGTAAAGCGAGTCTGTAAAGTGAGTCTGTAACGTGAGTCTGTAACGTGAGTCTGTAACGTGAGTCTGTAACACGAGTCTGTAACGTGAGTCTGTAACGCGAGTCTGTAACGTGAGTCTGTAACGTGAGACTGTAAAGTGAGTCTGTAACGTGATTCTGTAACGTGATTCTGTAACGCGAGACTGTAAAGTGAGTCTGTAACGTGAGTCTGTAACGCGAGTCTGTAACGCGAGTCTGTAAAGTGAGTCTGTAACGTGAGTCTGTAACACGAGTCTGTAACGTGAGTCTGTAGTGAGTCTGTAACGTGAGTCTGTAACGTGAGTCTGTAACGTGAGTCTGTAACGTGAGTCTGTAGTGAGTCTGTAACGTGAGTCTGTAACGTGAGTCTGTAGTGAGTCTGTATCGTGAGTCTGTAACATGAGTCTGTAACGTGAGTCTGTAACGCGAGTCTGTAACATGAGTCTGTAACGTGAGTCTGTAACATGTGTCTGTAACGTGTGTCTGTAACGTGAGTCTGTAACGTGTGTCTGTAACGTGTGTCTGTAACGTGTGTCTGTAACGTGAGTCTGTAACGTGTGTCTGTAACATGAGTCTGTAACGCGAGTCTGTAACATGAGTCTGTAACGTGAGTCTGTAACATGTGTCTGTAACGTGTGTCTGTAACGTGAGTCTGTAACGTGTGTCTGTAACGTGTGTCTGTAACGTGTGTCTGTAACGTGAGTCTGTAACGTGTGTCTGTAACATGAGTCTGTAACGTGTGTCTGTAACGTGAGTCTGTAACGTGTGTCTGTAACATGAGTCTGTAACGTGTGTCTGTAACGTGAGTCTGTAACGTGTGTCTGTAACGTGTGTCTGTAACGTGAGTCTGTAACGTGAGACTGTAACGTGTGTCTGTAACATGAGTCTGTAACGTGTGTCTGTAACGTGAGTCTGTAACGTGTGTCTGTAACATGAGTCTGTAACGTGTGTCTGTAACGTGAGTCTGTAACGTGTGTCTGTATTGTGTGTCTGTAACATGAGTCTGTAACGCGAGTCTGTAACATGAGACTGTAACGTGTGTCTGTAACGTGTGTCTGTAACGTGTGTCTGTAACGTGAGTCTGTAACGTGTGTCTGTAACGTGAGTCTGTAACGCGAGTCTGTAATGAGTCTGTAACGTGAGTCTGTAACGTGTGTCTGTAACGTGTGTCTGTAACATGAGTCTGTAGTGAGTCTGTAACGTGTGTCTGTAACGTGTGTCTGTAACATGAGTCTGTAACGCGAGTCTGTAACATGAGTCTGTAACGTGTGTCTGTAACATGAGTCTGTAACGTGTGTCTGTAACATGAGTCTGTAACGCGATTCTGTAACGTGAGTCTGTAACGTGTGTCTGTAACGTGTGTCTGTAACGTGAGTCTGTAACGCGAGTCTGTAACGCGAGTCTGTAACGCGAGTCTGTAACGTGAGTCTGTAGTGAGTCTGTAGGAACCCTTACCCTGCACCAGGAGGAAGCAGGAGCTGGAGGTGGTCCCCGCCTGGTTGGTGGCGGTGCAGGTGAAGCGGCCGCTGTCTTCAGCGAAGGCCTCTCTGATCACCAGCTTTGCGGCTCCGCCCTCGAAGCTCATGTGAAAGTCCACTGAGTCCTGGATCCGGAAATCCTCCCGGAACCACATGACCACGGGCGCCGGGCACCCGCTGATCTGGCAACGCAGCGTCACGCCATCGCCTTCAGTCACCGTCTGGTTAGTCAGGCCCTGAGGGAGAGAGGAGGAAACCATCAGGACGAGGAGGAAACCATCAGGACGAGGAGGAAACCATCAGGACGAGGAGGAAACCATCAGGACGAGGAGGAAACCATCAGGACGAGGAGGAAACCATCAGGACGAGGAGGAAACCATCAGGACGAGGAGGAAACCATCAGGACGAGGAGGAAATGATCAGGAGGAAACCATCAGGACGAGGAGGAAATGATCAGGAGGAAACCATCAGGACAAGGAGGAAACCTTCAGGAGGAAACGATCAGGACGAGGAGGAAACATCTGCTAGAATGCTCTTCATAAAGTCCAGTTCAGCTTTAACTCAAAGGTCCAAACAAACCTCATTCACAAACTCAAATGTCTTGGACTTGATGATGCCATTTGTAAATGGATTTTTAATTTTCTGACTTGTCCAAATCAATGGTTGTTTTTCTGATGAGTTGAATGTGAACACTGGGATCCCTCAGGGCTGTATTTTGAGCCCCCTGCTGTTCACATTGTTTACTCATGACTTTGTAGCGTCTCATGATAATAACGTGATAATCAAATCTAAAGATGATTCATTATCGTGAGGAGGTGGTGATGTTGGTCGATGGAGCCAAGAAACCACTTCAAAAACACAAAGGACGTCTCTCCATGACTCTGATGCAGGTGAGATGTTAATGCTTAGGTGTGACTCTCACCATTGCTAATAAAGTGAGATCTCTGTCGGTATCGCTCTCTCAATGTTCCTCTGATCACAGATTCTCTCCACGAGCTGTGATCACTTTAAACAGTATTCGTTTGTTTGTAATTATGTGTTATGTCTTTTATGTGTTGGCATTTTCGGAGGGGAAAACCAGACACTCACAGAGACGATGGAGGGCGGGATCACTCCTTCTTCTACAGGAAGTGCTGCCTCGGCCACCTGCACAAAGGTCACGCTTTAGTCCCAACAGACAAAAACTCCTTCCATTTCATCATCATCATTCTGTGGTCAGACGCCTGGGCTCCTCAGAGCTTCATCTATAAATGAACATGAGGCTGACCTGTCTCTCTAGGTAGGGCTGTCCACTAGGGGGCCCCATCTTCTTCCATGGAGGAGGCACATCTGCAGCTCCTCCTGCCGTTCTGAAGACACAGAGAAACAGGTTACAGAACATCACACAGGAACATCACACAGGAACATCACAGAGGGACATCACACAGGAACATCACACAGGAACATCACACAGGAACATCACAAACAACATCACACAGGAACATCACACAGGAACATCACACAGGAACATCACAAACAACATCACACAGGAACATCACACAGGAACATCACACAGGAACATCACAAACAACATCACACAGGAACATCACACAGGAACATCACAGAGGAACATCACACAGGAACATCACAGAGGGACATCACACAGGAACATCACACAGGAACATCACAAACAACATCACACATGAACATCACACAGGAACATCACACAGGATTTTTTTTTTTAAAGAAAATAGAAAAGATTGGGAAAAAATAGCTAAATAAATAGGCAAAGATTAAATAAAAAATTTGGATAATGGGAAAAATGTAGGGGGGGAAATGGCAACTTAATTTAAAACACACTTTACAAACTTTACAGTGCTACAAGTGCTACAAAAACCGACATTAAAGACCAATAAATACAAATATATCTAAAACACAAATACACATCAAAAACCAAAGTGGGTTATGAGAAGAATGAGAAGAATGAGAAGAATGAGAAGAATGAGGAGGAAGGTCAAAATGTGTAATAATAATAAATGAGGAGGAGGTTCTTATTTGGACGGCGTGGGTGTGGCTTGTATAATGAGGTGGGTGTTTCTATAGTGATGTAGAGGGGGAGGTTCTTACCTGGACGGCGTGGGCGTGGCTTGTATAATGAGGTGGGTGTTTCTATAGTGATGTAGAGGGGGAGGTTCTTACCTGGACGGCGTGGGCGTGGCTTGTATAATGAGGTGGGTGTTTCTATAGTGATGTAGAGGGGGAGGTTCTTACCTGGGTGGTGTGGGTGTGGCTTGTATAATGAGGTGGGTGTTTCTATAGTGATGTAGAGGGGGAGGTTCTTACCTGGACGGCGTGGGCGTGGCTTGTATAATGAGGTGGGTGTTTCTATAGTGATGTAGAGGGGGAGGTTCTTACCTGGATGGTGTGGGTGTGGCTTGTATAATGAGGTGGGTGTGTCTATAGTGATGTAGAGGGGGAGGTTCTTACCTGGATGGTGTGGGTGTGGCTTGTATAATGAGGTGGGTGTTTCTATAGTGATGTAGAGGGGGAGGTTCTTATTTGGACGGCGTGGGTGTGGCTTGTATAATGAGGTGGGTGTTTCTATAGTGATGTAGAGGGGGAGGTTCTTACCTGGACGGTGTGGGTGTGGCTTGTATAATGAGGTGGGTGTTTCTATAGTGATGTAGAGGGGGAGGTTCTTACCTGGATGGTGTGGGTGTGGCTTGTATAATGAGGTGGGTGTTTCTATAGTGATGTAGAGGGGGAGGTTCTTACCTGGACGGCGTGGGCGTGGGTGCCTTCACGTGGCGCACCGGTGATGGAGACTGTTGCCTAGCGCCCGTGACCTTGGCGACTGGGGAGGGGGCGGAGGGCGGGGACTTGGAGGTAGGTTTGGGCGGGACTCTAGGCGGAGTCTTTCGCGTCAGACCCACGGCCTCCATGTGCAGCGTGGTTTCTATTTTCTGTGGACGAGAAACAGACGATTCAGAGGCCGGTTTGTCCTCAGGTTTGACTCCCACTTTAACCAGAGTTACTTTATCCTTTATCCGCGCAGTAATATCGCCGAAGAGCTCCAGGTGTCATTACGCCTCACAATATAGTTCCCCGGTTTATCCGCTTAGAATATCCACATGTTTCATTTTGTGTAACTAGACTCGGATCATGTAAAGGCTAAATATGGGAAACGTGGAACAGATTCTAACTTCACCCCGTTTGGAGCTATACCTTTGCTGGGAGAAGCTAAATGCTAACAACATTAGCGTGACTGAGCGCACGCACAAAGACCAGACAGGTACGCATCAGCTCGTCTAAGCTCAGGTACGAACATGTCTCTGGGAAAACACCCTTTAACACTGTCCAGCTCATGCTGTATTTGGGCGTCTTCACACAGGCTGTAGTTCAGCTTTCGACCTGAGAGTGGCGCTTTTGAGTCAGTGTGAATCCAACATCACTTTAGGCTGGTCTGAAAACCTGGCCCTGGTGTAAAAAATAAAGAAAAAATGGGGCGAAAATGGGGGAAACATATTGGAAAAACGCAACAACAACAAAAGGGGCGGGGGGAAAACAAATAAAAAAAATTTTGTATTTGTGTTTAAAAAAAAGGGGGGAGAAACAAATTTGGAAAAAAAGGAAAAACTGAGGCAAAAACGAAAACAATGGGCAAAAATCATAAATATATTTATGAATTTGAGCTGAAACAAAAGTCACTTTCTTTAATCCTGTCCCTGGAGCAACAGCATCAACACTTGGATCTAAAGAGAGAAGAGTTTTGTTGGTATCGGTAGAACCTACATTTTTTTCAGATGAAGATGAATCTAGAATAATAATCATAGGTTTCCTGTTTCATGAACAAAGCACGAGTTCATTCTTTGGATGGTTTTAGTCTCGTCTTTTCATTTTTATTTTCAGATTTTAGTCACAGTTTTAGTCTCATCAACAATGTTTGATTTAGTTTTATTCTCATTTTAGTCACAAAAACATATGACTTTGACAGCTTTTAGATTTGGGTAAAGGCAAACTGGAGAAGAGGCGGGGGCTAAAGTGACCACAGTAACATCAGGGTGGAGCGCGTGTGAAAGGCCTCGGGTCGACCACACGTGTGAAAACAGTTTGTGTAATGTCTGTGTTATATTTTCTAACATAGACCTTTGTGAAGCTGTTTCTGAATAAATAAATACATCCTTCCAGTCGGACTCAGAGCAGCATTTTAGAGTCTGGGAGTAAAGACTGACCTTCTCGACTCGTCGGGATGTGGTGATTATCTTTGTCTTCTTTGCAGGAACGGCTTCTTCACCTGGAAAC
Organism: Proterorhinus semilunaris; assembly: GCA_021464625.1. Lineage (NCBI taxonomy): Eukaryota > Metazoa > Chordata > Actinopteri > Gobiiformes > Gobiidae > Proterorhinus > Proterorhinus semilunaris. Next base: position 344,605 of record CM038353.1, on the reverse strand, counting down.
ACAGCACAGTCTGAGAGGAAGATGTTTTATGTTTTACCAGTGCTTTAGCGAAAGTCTTTCTGATACCGATATACGAAAATATGAAGCTCTGCACATCTACAATATCGGGCTCATCTCCGGAAAATAGGGGGAATATTAGTAAAAAGAAAAAAGAGCAAAATATAGGGAAACAAATTGGGAAAGTTAGAAAAAATCGGGGCCAAGAGGAGAAATGGAACAATGGGGCAAAAAAGTAGGGAAATGGGGGAAAATATTACTTATAAAAAATGGGGGAAACAAATTGGGAAAACGAGCAAAAAATTGGGTAAAAAATAATTTGAGCTGAAAGAACCAAGTCCTTGAATGCTGTCCCTGGACCAACAGCATCGAAACTTGGATAAAAGATAAAAGTTCTGATACTTTAATTTGTTTGATACCAGTGGAACCAAAACCTTTGTTTTCATTTTATATACCAGACTGGTGTGGGTGTTAGTGTGGGTGTTGTTGGTGTTAGTGTGGGCGATGGCGTTGTGGGCGTACCTTGCACCAGCAGCTCAGCCGTATACGTGGCTCTCCCGGTGCTGTTGCTGGTGTTAGTGTGGGTGTGGGCGTTGTCGGTGTAAGTGTGGGCGTTGTTGGTGTTAGTGTGGGTGTTGTTGGTGTTGGTGTGGGCGTTGTCGGTGTAAGTGTGAGCGTTGTTGGTGTTAGGGTGGGCATTAGCATGGGCGTTGGCGTTGTGGGCGTACCTTGCACCAGCAGCTCCGCCGTACACGTGGCTCTCCCGGTGCTGTTGCTGGTGTTAGTGTGGGCGTTGTTGGTGTTAGTGTGGGTGTTGTTGGTGTTAGTGTGGGTGTTGTTGGTGTTAGTGTGGGTGTGGGCGTTGTTGGTGTTAGTGTGGGCATTAGCATGGGCGATGGCGTTGTTGGTGTTAGTGTGGGCGTTGGCGTTGTGGGCGTACCTTGCACCAGCAGCTCCGCCGTACACGTGGCTTTCCCGGTGCTGTTGCTGGTGTTAGTGTGGGCGTTGTTGGTGTTAGTGTGGGCGTTGTTGGTGTTAGTGTGGGCATTAGCATGGGCGATGGCGTTGTTGGTGTTAGCATGGGCGATGGCGTTGTGGGCGTACCTTGCACCAGCAGCTCAGCCGTACACGTGGCTCTCCCGGTGCTGTTGTTGGTGTTAGTGTGGGTGTGGGTGTTGTTGGTGTTAGTGTGGGTGTGGGCGTTGTCGGTGTAAGTGTGGGCATTAGCATGGGCGTTGGCGTTGTGGGCGTACCTTGCACCAGCAGCTCCGCCGTACACGTGGCTCTCCCGGTGCTGTTGCTGGTGTTAGTGTTGGTGTTAGTGTGGGTGTGGGCGTTGTTGGTGTTAGTGTGGGCGTTCGTGTGGGCGATGGCGTTGTGGGCGTACCTTGCACCAGCAGCTCCGCCGTACACGTGGCTCTCCCGGTGCTGTTGCTGGTGTTAGTGTTGGTGTTAGTGGGGGTGTTAGTGTGGGTGTGGGCGTTGTTGGTGTTAGTGTGGGTGTTGTTGGTGTTAGTGTGGGTGTGGGCGTTGTTGGTGTTAGCATGGGCGTTGGCGTTGTGGGCGTACCTTGCACCAGCAGCTCCGCCGTACACGTGGCTCTCCCGGTGCTGTTGCTGGTGTTAGTGTTGGTGTTAGTGTGGGTGTGGGCGTTGTTGGTGTTAGTGTGGGCGTTGCTGGTGTTAGTGTGGGCGTTCGTGTGGGCGATGGCGTTGTGGGCGTACCTTGCACCAGCAGCTCCGCCGTACACGTGGCTCTCCCGGTGCTGTTGCTGGTGTTAGTGTTGGTGTTAGTGTGGGTGTGGGCGTTGTTGGTGTTAGTGTGGGCGTTCGTGTGGGCGATGGCGTTGTGGGCGTACCTTGCACCAGCAGCTCCGCCGTACACGTGGCTCTCCCGGTGCTGTTGCTGGTGTTAGTGTTGGTGTTAGTGGGGGTGTTAGTGTGGGTGTGGGCGTTGTTGGTGTTAGTGTGGGTGTTGTTGGTGTTAGTGTGGGTGTGGGCGTTGTTGGTGTTAGTGTGGGTGTTGTTGGTGTTAGTGTGGGTGTGGGCGTTGTTGGTGTTCGTGTGGGCGATGGCGTTGTGGGCGTACCTTGCACCAGCAGCTCCGCCGTACACGTGGCTCTCCCGGTGCTGTTGCTGGTGTTAGTGTTGGTGTTAGTGCTGGTGTTAGTGTGGGTGTGGGCGTTGTCGGTGTAAGTGTGGGCGTTAGCATGGGCGTTGGCGTTGTGGGCGTACCTTGCACCAGCAGCTCCGCCGTACACGTGGCTCTCCCGGTGCTGTTGCTGGTGTTAGTGTGGGCGTTGTTGGTGTTAGTGTGGGTGTTAGTGTTAGTGTGGGCGTTAGTGTGGGTGTGGGCGTTGTTGGTGTTCGTGTGGGCGATGGCGTTGTGGGCGTACCTTGCACCAGCAGCTCCGCCGTACACGTGGCTCTCCCGGTGCTGTTGCTGGTGTTAGTGTGGGTGTTAGTGTGGGCGTTGTTGGTGTGGGCGTTGTTGGTGTTAGCATGGGCGATGGCGTTGTGGGCGTACTTTGCACTAGCAGCTCCGCCGTACACGTGGCTCTCCCGGTGCTGTTGCTGGTGTTAGTGTGGGTGTTAGTGTTGGGGCGTTGTTGGTGTTCGTGTGGGCGATGGCGTTGTGGGCGTACCTTGCACCAGCAGCTCCGCCGTACACGTGGCTCTCCCGGTGCTGTTGCTGGTGTAAGTGTGGGTGTAAGTGTTGGGGCGTTGTTGGTGTTCGTGTGGGCGATGGCGTTGTTGGTGTTAGTGTGGGCGTTGTTGGTGTTAGTGTGGGTGTTAGTGTGGGCGTTGCTGGTGTTAGTGTGGGTGTTAGTGTGGGTGTTAGTGTGGGTGTGGGCGTTGTTGGTGTTAGTGTGGGCGATGGCGTTGTGGGCGTACCTTGCACCAGCAGCTCCGCCGTACACGTGGCTCTCCCGGTGCTGTTGCTGGTGTTAGTGTGGGTGTTAGTGTGGGTGTGGGCGTTGTTGGTGTTAGTGTGGGCGTTGGCGTTGTGGGCGTACCTTGCACCAGCAGCTCCGCCGTACACGTGGCTCTCCCGGTGCTGTTGCTGGCTGTAGCCGAGTACATGCCGCTGTCCTCGGGAAAGGCCTCTCGGATCAGCAGGCTGTGCAGGTCTTGGTCTTGGATAATCTGGAAGTCGGCAGAGCTCGGGATCTCGGCTCCTTCGCGGTAGAACTTAACGACGGGGGCGGGGATGCCGGACACTCGGATGTCCAGACGCACCGCACTGCCCGTCCTCACGGTGGCGCTCTGGAGGCGCTGCACAAACACCGGCGGAGCGGTCTCAGCTGCAGCGGAGAGAGGGAGGAAAGAGTCATGAGTACCCAGGTCGGGCCATTTACATGATCTGTATTTAAAGACACTTGTGATGAACTCGTCCCTCAGAAGGACTTGGGTTGAGGTTCAGTTGTACATTTATGGAAACGATTAATTCACACAATGCACTTCTATAGCAAGACTTTAAAAAGTATGTGTGACTGCAACACAAATTTGTATCTGCAGGATCAGGTGTGTGTGTGTGTGTGTGTGTGTGTGTGTGTGTGTGTGTGTGTGTGTGTGTGTGTGTGTGTGTGTGTGTGTGTGTGTGTGTGTGTGTGTGTGTCCAATTTTTCTATGTGTTTTTCCTCAATTTCCCAAATGTTTTATTTGTTTCCCCAATTTTGCCCCAACTTGTGTTTTACTTTTTTTTCTGACGATCAAAACTTGAATATGAAGGTGTTATATTTCTTTTCAAACCCTTTTTCGATACTGGACTGGTATGGTTGCATATATATATATATATATACACATATATATATATATATATATATATATATATGTATATATATATATATATATATATATATATACATATATATATATACATATATATATACTCCTCGCGGCCTCACTCACCGGTGACCAGCAGCTCGGCGGTGGACGTGGCTTGGCCCGTGGCGTTGGTGGCTCGGACAGAGAAGCGTCCGCTGTGGGAGGCGTTCACGGCGGGGATCATCAGGACAGCGCGGCCTTCGCTGAACGAGATCCTCACACCGGGAAGAGCCTCGGCGGACAGAACCTGGCCATCACGGAACCAGCTCACCTCTGGAACTGGGTTACCTGGGGAACGACAGGGCGGAAACGGGTCATAAACGGGTCAAAAACAGAAGAAGGATGAAAAAAGCAATGGTCACTTTTGTAGGTCTTAGCTTTCAAATGACAGGAAGTGACATAGATAAAGGTAAAGTTCAGTTTGACTCATTTCCCATTGAGTTAACATGGTCGGCACGGCAACCGTTTAAAATGGTTTGCCTTCACCTATGTCACTTCCTGTCAGTGTCCAATAAGGAAGTGACATTATGAACATCACAAACTATTAAATATAATTGTGTTAATGATGTTTCAGCCAAAAGTGTATATAATGTGCATAGTATTCAGACGTATGAGTACACAGTATAAGTACACAGTATATTTGTGTATAAATACTCACCACTGACTTGCGCCTGGAACGTCGCGGCACTTCCCTCGAGTGCCACGACGCTCTGCAGCGGCTGCGTGAACGTCGGCGCTTGGGTCGACATGTCTGCGGCACCTGGAGAGAGAGTGGGGATTTACTACGGGCCTCGAACGCACCACACAGAGGAGAGAGTGGGGGATTTACTACGAACCTCGAACGCACCACACAGAGGAGAGAGAGTGGGATTTACTACGGGCCTCGAACGCACCACACAGAGGAGAGAGTGATTTACTACGGGCCTCGAACGCACCACACAGAGGAGAGAGTGGGATTTACTACGGGCCTCGAACGCACCACACAGAGGAGAGAGTGATTTACTACGGGCCTCGAACGCACCACACAGAGGAGAGAGGGATTTACTACGGGCCTCGAACGCACCACACAGAGGAGAGAGGGATTTACTACGGGCCTCGAACGCACCACAGAGCAAAGCGATTGCTCCCAGAGCTGCTCAGGTTTGAGACAAAAACATATGAAGTGAAAGGAGACGATAAATCAAGTCTGTTTCCAAAACTGTTCAATCAATGAAACGTTCCGTCATTTGTGAAATGAGAAAAATCCCACACATGATCCTGCAGATCAGTGAAAACGTCATTAAAAAGTATGAGTTTGATGCAACCTGACATTAAGTCTACTGTTTACTGTTTAAGTCTGTTTGATGAAATGTTGGTCAATCTGAATAAATTAAATATGCGCTGATTTCTTCAAGTCTAAATAATGTTCAGGCTCAGGGTTAAATGTGTGACGTGTCCCAAACATCTGGGTTCTTTTGGAATAAACTAGTTATTAGTGAAAACATTCTTGTTTTACTCAAATCAAAGACGACTCAAGAGGACTTTTGCAGTTCTAAAATCTGAAAACTGATTTTTGTTTCTTTTAACCTCTTAAACCTGAACCGAGAGCATTTCCTCCACTTCGGCTTTACCCAAATCTATAAAAGCTTCATGAAGAAAAGCAAAACAGAGACGAAAACCTGTGACTGAAAAGTGACACAATAAGAAAAGCGACATAAAAAGGAAAACTGTGGCAATCAGTTACGCAGTTCTTAGCTTTCAAATGAGGCTCTGGCCTATAGGCATCCAGAAGCTTTTAGATTTGAGTAAAGCCGCACTGCGCTCGGGTAAAGTGAGGGTAAGAGGTTAAACTAAGAATCTAAAATGATCTTCAGGATTAAAGTTTGATCACAGACCTGTCAGTGTCGCTGAGTCATGGTCCTGCAAATAAAACCAGCTCAGAGAGAGAGAGGACTGAGGACCAGAGGGGGGGGGGGGTCTGAGGGGGGAGGGGGGGTCTGAGGGGGGTCTGAGGGGGGAGGACAAATGGGCCTCGTAAACTGAAGCCCAAGGATAAATATAGACAAATGAGACCCAGGACTGAACCATGACTGAACCAGAACTGAACCAGGACTGAACCAGGACTGAACCAGGACTGAGCCAGGACTGAGCCAGGACTGAACCAGGACTGAACCAGGACTGAGCCAGGACTGAACCAGGACTGAACCAGGACTGAACCAGAACTGAACCAGGACTGAACCAGGACTGAACCAGGACTGAACCAGGACTGAACCAGGACTGAACCAGAACTGAACCAGGACTGAACCAGGACTGAGCCAGGACTGAACCAGGACTGAGCCAGAACTGAACCAGGACTGAGCCAGGACTGAACCTGGACTGAACCAGGACTGAGCGGCTCTAACACTAAACGCTCGTCCGGGTTTCCCAAAGTGGGGATCGGGTCCTGAGATGATTTCAACATGAGCTAAAAGAGAAAAGTCAGTGTTTTGTGTCAAAGTTCTCGGCTCGTTTGAGAAAAAAGAGACTGAACTCAAACTTTAGTGACAGAAAGTTTGGAGCCTCCGAGTCTGGAGGCTCCAAACGAGGCTCTTACGATATAATAAACTTTACATTACTCATCGAAAAGCACTTTATAAATTGAGTCCATTTACCGTGTTTCCAATCAGTCAAACATTTGCTGAACTTCTAAATGTGACTCAGTGAAGGATCTTTCAGGATCTTTCAGGATCTTTCAGGATCTTTCAGGTCCAGATTCTGTCTGAGCCGATTTAGAAACAAATGTCACTTTAATGTAGAAAGAACCAACCAATGAGCACGAGCGACACTGACGTGACTCCTCTGAGCTTTGTCCATGTGAAGATAAACATAAAGGAGCCGATTCAACATGTTTATGATCAATATTATTCATGTAAAGGAGATTCTACTAAATCTAGACTCAAACTAAAGGACAATTATGTTGAAATAAACCTCTTACTCTCAGCTTTAACCAAATCTAAAGGCTTCTGGACGAGAGTCTTTAGGCCAGAGTAACGCCTCATTTGAAAGCTAAGACCTACAAAACTCCTCTACACGGATCTCATGTGGTTGCCATGGTAGTTTGAACACGTGTCATTTATCACGATCACATGGATCAAAACAAAACCCTTCACTTTAGTCAAAGACATGATCAGTCAGAATGTGCTGACGGCGTCGTGTTTCTGCAGCAGCTGAGAGAGAGGGGTAAATATAGCCCCCCATGACCCCCCTAACCCCACCCCCCTCGACCCCCGCTGAGCCGCAGAGACAGGTGGGACGGGGCTGTCGAGGAGCCTCTGGGAAACTGCACACGAGTCCATCTGCTGTCGCCGGTACTTCCACAAAACTCCAGAGTCACTTTATGGGGGGTTGTGTTCAGATCAATGAGAAGAAACGAATAGGTGGCGTTCACGTGACATCATAACCTTCTAAAGAGCCTATAGTTTAACATTGAGGCGGAGCAACTGAAAATTCAATGGCTGTAACCATAGTAACGCTCAAAATGCAGATTTCTAGTCTTAAATCATTGCTAATTTCTCTGTAATTCCTGAGGCCAATTCACATGAAACAAAAGCTGTCACAAAGTTCAAAGTCATATCTTTCAGCAGATACGAACATACGTCTAATTATTTCTTCATAAAGGCGTCCAGAAGTGGAGACAATATTCAATAACGTGTGCTTGATGTTGGCCAGTAGAAAGGACTTTCAGCCATAACATTCACATGTCAGGTTTGTGAATCCAGTCACTGTCACATGATCAGAGAAAACATTTGGACATTTTCCTTTTGGAAATTTCTTTCAAAAACTGTTTCTCTCCCATAGAGTTGTATTGACACCTGCTCCAACTGAAATAGAATTCTATAACGTGAACGCAGCCTATTGACTCCATTTTGGAATGAACTCCTTATTGACGAGTAACGTCAGAGGGAAAATTATCAGTGAGAAGTTAATGACGAGTGAGATTAGTGTAAACTTAAAGGTGCACAAAGGTGTATCTGTATTTGACCTTTCAGTGACCCTCGGCTGTATGGGATGTTAGCATACCGCCGCTCTGTGAGGCTGTATGGGAGGTTAGCATACAGCCGCTCTATGAGGCTGTATGGGATGTTAGCATACCGCCGCTCTGTGAGGCTGTATGGGAGGTTAGCATACAGCCGCTCTATGAGGCTGTATGGGATGTTAGCATACCGCCGCTCTATGAGGCTGTATGAGAGGTTAGCATACCGCCGCTCTGTGAGGCTGTATGGGATGTTAGCATACCGCCGCTCTGTGAGGCTGTATGGGAGGTTAGCATACCGCCACTCTGTGAGGCTGTATGGGATGTTAGCATACCGCCGCTCTATGAGGCTGAATGGGATGTTAGCATACCGCCGCTCTATGAGGCTGTATGGGATGTTAGCATACCGCCACTCTATGAGGCTGTATGGGATGTTAGCATACAGCCGCTCTATGAGGCTGTATGGGATGTTAGCATACCGCCGCTCTATGAGGCTGTATGAGAGGTTAGCATACCGCCGCTCTGTGAGGCTGTATGGGATGTTAGCATACCGCCACTCTGTGAGGCTGTATGGGATGTTAGCATACCGCCGCTCTATGAGGCTGAATGGGATGTTAGCATACCGCCGCTCTATGAGGCTGTATGGGATGTTAGCATACCGCCGCTCTGTGAGGCTGTATGGGATGTTAGCATACCGCCACTCTATGAGGCTGTATGGGATGTTAGCATACAGCCGCTCTATGAGGCTGAATGGGATGTTAGCATACCGCCGCTCTATGAGGCTGTATGGGATGTTAGCATACCGCCGCTCTGTGAGGCTGTATGGGAGGTTAGCATACAGCCGCTCTATGAGGCTGTATGGGATGCTAGCATACCGCCGCTCTATGAGGCTGTATGGGATGTTAGCATACCGCCGCTCTATGAGGCTGTATCGGATGTTAGCATACCGCCGCTCTGTGAGGCTGTATGAGAGGTTAGCATACCGCCGCTCTATGAGGCTGTATGGGAGGTTAGCATACCGCCGCTCTATGAGGCTGTATGGGATGTTAGCATACCGCCGCTCTATGAGGCTGTATGGGAGGTTAGCCTACCGCCGCTCTATGAGGCTGTATGGATGTTAGCATACCGCCGCTCTATGAGGCTGTATGGGATGTTAGCATACCGCCGCTCTATGAGGCTGTATTGGAGGTTAGCATACCGCCGCTCTATGAGGCTGTATGGGAGGTTAGCATACCGCCGCTCTATGAGGCTGTATGGGATGTTAGCATACCGCCGCTCTATGAGGCTGTATTGGAGGTTAGCATACCGCCGCTCTATGAGGCTGTATTGGAGGTTAGCATACCGCCGCTCTATGAGGCTGTATGGGATGTTAGCATACTGCCGCTCTATGAGGCTGTATGGGAGGTTAGCATATGGGGTCGAACCTGTGTGCCTTAAAGCACATCTATTTTCCAGTCATACTGGATGGTGTTGTCTGGCTCTTAATTAATTAATAAAAAATACCACTTCCACTTGTAATGTCACAGATATATTTCCATTGACTAACATGAACTAAAAACAGTATAAAAAGTGGAGAAAAAAGCTGTGGAACAGCTGAGTAAAAACATCTAACACACTGTGGTGTCCAAGTGTTTTAATGTGAACAATAACTCCAGTATTTGAACTTTTAAAATCTCCATTAGTTTACAATTGCTGCTAATCCCATGATGCGTAGCGATATGACATCACATTCCCAAACTCTATCGGGTTTGCCCCGCTCAGCTGTGGAGAACCGGGCAGAGCAACACGTTAGAGGAGCCAATATTCCACTGACAGCTGCCTTTATCCCAGACTTCACTTCCTAAAGCAGAGTCTGAGTTTAGACAGAGCTGAATGTGGACATTATTCCTCAGAGCTGGGTCTGCAGAGTCTACCAGACGAGCAGCTAATGTTGCTAACGGCTAACGGCTCTCAGCAGATAGTCACTGTTATGTCTATGATGTAACTGTGGACTTAACCAGCTCATCTTTATGAATCAACAAAGCAGAAACAAACGTTAAGCCTGGGAATAAATATCAAAAATGATATAGAATAAAAAAATAAGTCAAATAAAATGTGTTAAATTCTGATAAACCTTCTCTTAAAAGTGTTCAGGTAAATGAGAACTAACTAACCCCTCTGTGTATAAACCGTTTATATACTTCAAAACGTCTGTCGGAGGAAAGTATCCTATTGGTATCACAAAGTACTCGTATTGGTTTTAGAAAACATGGCGTCAGTCAATCCCTACCACCTACAAAACAACTGATCCTGGAGCGCTGTAGAGAAAGGTCAGAGGTCACCTGCCCTTTACCCGCCCTCAGGTGACCTTTGGGACTTCGAAAAAAAACCGAAATCTGAACAAGCTCCTGACTCAGGCTTTGCTCACAGGCTACAGAACAAGAAGACCATGTCCTTGAGATGAGCTGATAGACAACGGTCAACACCTGAACATAACGTGAAGGACAGATAAAGTACAAACACACAAACAACTGACTCTCTGTAGAGAAGCAAGACGAGGATACAAGAGACCGGTGGACGGAGGTCTGGACTTCACTTCTTCTCTGTCTCTGAAGTCTCCAGCTGGTTCTTCTGCTCTGTAACTTTGTAACTGGAACAATAAAAGCCTTTTCTTTGAGACGACTTCTATCTCCAGTGTTTGCTTTGGAAATATCCAAATATCTGTCCTCGCGAGATACAAAAGAACTAAGTCTTACAAGTTTGTGACTGAGATGGATTCATAACAAACGTGCATGAGACTCTGTGATGTTCTTCTGTTTGTGTTGCTCATTATTGTACCAGGCTCTGGTATAATAATGAGGTGAATACTGGATTCTGATTGGCTGGAGGGTGCAGGGTACTTGATGATCAAGTAATAAAAACGGTTTAGGAAACGGTGGACTTTGATTGGCTTCATCCTCTGGACACACGTGGTCAGTGCTGGCCTTCTGAGATGATCCGTTAAACTTCACGGATCAAACGCTGCCGTCAAGTCGCTCTGGCCTTAAGATCTTCAAGATCTTTAAGATCTTCAAGATCTTTAAGATCTTTAAGCCTGCAGACGTAGATATTAAAGAGTCTGCTCAGCTGTGATTCATCAGAGATAATGTCCGACGACTTTATTCCACTTTCCTGAAGTCGCCCTCAGCTCTGAAAGGTTTAGTCTCTGATGGAGACAAAGGTTTATTAAAATGGACTACTTCACACCAGGCTTGTATTGTGATTGTTGTAAAGCATTAAACGCATATCAGGTTATATCCATGATTTGGATGAAACATATTTGACGTTATTATCTCTGTGAGTCTTTTATAGAAATGTTTCCCTCTAATCCAGACTAAACCCTGACCTCTATGTGTTTGTGTCTTCTTTGACTAAGTCTCGACTCATTGACGCTGCAGCTCCAGGTCACACCAGGAGCTTCACTTCTTCAGCTTAACTCCAGACCGTGAGCAGAAAACGCTGATGAACACATTATTAATATTATTAATATTATATATAAACCTGATGGACTGAAGTGTTTCTCCGTCTGCCTCTCGTCTCCAACAGCTGCTGATATAAAGATATAAATACTGTCGCTCTCACACTTTCCAAACCCCTGACCTCCTCAGAGTGACCTCAGCACGAGCACGTCCTCCCACAGAGTCACCAGAAACAAAACGACTTTTATAAAAGATCTGTCAGAGAAACATCGAGATCCATGAACTCATAAATGATGAACTAATACTAAACGCTCATGTTTGTTACCACTAAAACATGTACAATAGGCCAGGAGCCTCAGGTCACGTTCTGTTTGTTCTGAACGGGCTGAACACGAGCTGCAAACATCGGGGTCGATATAATCGAGTCTACGTTGTGATATTCTTTAAACCTGGATCAGCAGGTTCTGACGACTGAAGAACCTTCAAACTGCTCTGGCTCAGGAACAAGTGAATATAAACACATCAGATTATTGGGTAATCTGATTACTCTGTTATCAGATTACTCAATAATGAGCTGCTGTAACCGTCAGACACTTCATACTCTACTATCGCTGTGTGTTAAGTGTTAATGAGCATGGTACTCTTAAATAATAAGTAATCTTACTCATGGCCTATGAAGTACTAATACTTATTCAAATATAAAGCTTTGACTCCAGAGGCTTCAGGAAACGCTCTGAGTCTTCGTTCCCTCCATGTAAACACTTTACTTTCACTGGAAAGACAAAAGTATCTGAGTATTATTAGAAAGAGTTGTTCTATCAATGATAAGACGCTTTATTTAATCCAAGACTTTTTCCAGATGAAAGAAACTCATCTGAAGAACTTTCTTGCTGCACAAAGTCACTGGTCTAAACCTCGTCATCACCTTTATTCAAACTCCTTTGTCCTTTATACTGCAGATGTTGAGCTCAGTCTTATCTTAAATACGTTTTAAGATAAGAGTTTATAAAAAGATTAGAAATCCACGTTTCAGTGTCAGCTTTACCTCTAAATCAGACAGAGCTGACAGGACGAGGGACCGATACCGGGTCTTTAACGATACTCCGATATCTGAACGATACTCCGATACCTGAACGATACTCCAATACCTGAACGATACTCCGATACCGATACCTAAACGATACTCCGATACCTGAACGATACTCCGATACCTGAACGATACTCCGATACCGATACCTAAACGATACTCCGATATCTGAACGATACTCCGATACCTGAACGATACTCCGATATCTGAACGATACTCCAATACCGATACCTGAACGATACTCCGATATCTGAACGATATCGATGCCTGAACGATACTCCGATACCGATACCTAAACGATACTCCGATATCTGAACGATACTCCAATACCTGAACGATACTCCAATACCTGAACAATACAGATACCTGAACGATACTCCGATACCTGAACGACACTCCGATATCTGAACGATACTCCAATACCTGAACGATACAGATACCTGAACGATACTCTGATACCTGAACGATACTCCGATATCTGAACAATACTCCAATACCTGAACGATACTCCAATACCTGAACGATAGAGATACCTGAACGATACTCTGATACCTGAACGATACAGATACCTGAACGATACTCCAATACCGATACCTAAACGATACTCCAATACCTGAACGATACTCCAATACCGATACCTGAATGATACTCCAATATCTGAACAATATCGATATCTGCATGATACGCCGATATCGATACTTTTTTGTCAATCAACAATAATGTGTGGAGGATCTGCACATTTACAATATCGGTTCAGCTGAAATGGTGAGAAATGTGGGGAAAATAAGGGAATAATTTATAACAAAAAAATTGTGGACATTACTAATAAAAAATAAACCAAAATGAGGGAAACTAAATTGTGGGAAAAATAAGAAAACAAATTGAAAAATGGTTCCAACATGAGACACATTTTCTTTTTTTAATTTAGAAAAAAAATGGCTAAATGAGGGGGGGGGGGGGGGGCGGGGGAGTCATGTATTTGAGCTGAAACAACAGCATCAACACCTGGACCCAAAGAGAGACATTTCCGATACGTTTTCTGATCACAGAACAGAGCCCAGCCCCAGAGAAAGTCCCTTTAACAAACTGATAACGTGAATGTGAGTTCTGCCCTAACCCTCTAACCCTAACCCTAACCCTAACCCTAACCCTAACCCTAACCCCCTAACCCTAACCCTAACCCTACCCTAACCCTCTAACCCTAACCCTAACCCTCTAACCCTAACCCTAACCCTAACCCTCTAACCCTAACCCTAACCCTTCACTGCCGGTCCCACACTTTGGTGAGTCCGGCCTCATGATCCTGATCCGTGTTCGAAACAAACCTCGCTCTGAGTCAGGGCTGAGGCTAAAAGCGGACACTGAAAAGGCAGCGCCAGGAATAGGCCAGAGCTGGGCAGGACCAGGTCTGCGGGTGAGGGGGGGGGGGAAGGGAGAGGAGGGGGGGTGATTGACGGGGCCCACTGCACCACAGTCCTCTCCTTAAAAAGCCATGGAGCCGCCGAGCCGAGCTATTAATGGCAGAGAACACAACACCAACACACACCGGCACACATGCCGACGGGCCCCAAACCGGGGACGAACCGGGGCTTGAACCGGGACGAACCGGGGCTTAAACCGGGACGAACCGGGGCTTAAACCGGGACACACCGGGGCTTAAACCGGGACGAACCGGGGCTTAAACCGGGACAAACCGGGGCTTAAACCGGGACGAACCGGGGCTTAAACCAGGACACACCGGGGCTTAAACCGGGACGAGACCAGGACAAGACTGGGCTATAAGTGGGACAAAACCAGCCTTTAAACAGGGCTTTAAAGTGGGCTGAAAGTGGGACAAAAGTGGGCTGAAAGTGGGAGAACCTGGGCTAAGACTGGGCCTAAAGTGGGACAAACCCCAGGACAAAACAGCCTAAAACCGGGTGAAAAGTGGGGGGAAAGTGGGACAAAACCAGGCTCAGATCTGCATAAACCTGGGCTGCTCTAAAGTCACAAACCCTCCACAGAAATAACAGCATTAGTCCCAAACGGGGCCGAGGCCGTTCCTGCCCCGCCACGGGCCCCAAGCGCAGATACAGACATGTAAAAAGACTCACCGCGTGCCGACAGACGCTTCAGCAGTGGGGGCTGTTGACGGCTGTGAGGAGAGTCCGTATAAACAGACAGGTGTCCCCCTCCACCAGCACTGCTCAGGGCGACAGAGGGGCCCCGGGGCTCTTATAGGGGCCCCACCCCCGCGGGGCGACGCAGGGGGCCTATCACAGAGCCCGGGGACCACAGCGACGGCCAATCACGGCCCAGCACCCAGGCATCATGGGAAACAGCGTTACTCAACAAAAAGTCAGGATTTTGTAAAAGTTTATTTTTAAGGTTCAGGTTCAGGTCAAAGGTCAGAGGTCAGGGTTATTATTAGGTTATTGTGTAAAAACGGTTTCATTTTAGGAACTGACACTAAAAATAACAGAATCTTTTTATTTGCATTTTAATGTTTCCCATAAGCAATTTGATGCAAGAAAATTACCACCGAAACATAACTGAAGAAATCCTACCAATGACAGAGCTGGCCTGAAGGACAGAGGCTCATCATGGCTGCACAGGAGCCTTGAGCACCAGAGCAAAGAGGACCAGATCTACCACACCAGAGAGGACCTCAGGTGTAGACTGTGCAAAGAGACAATGAGATGATCCAGCACAAAACTGCAGGTGTGAGAAGCTGCAGGGAAAGCTCACATGGCCATAACCAAGAGGAACATCTGTGCAGAGTATGGGCTGGAAACCCCGAGGTCAAATGGGAAACACCTCCAAAGGTGGTAGAGAATGACCGAGCCAAGATCCTGTGGGACGTCCAGATACAGACGGACAGAATGGACATGGTGGTGGTGGACGAAGAGCAGAGGAAACAGCGAAACCAAGACTTCAACATCAGGAAAGAGGAACACGAGAATATTCTTCTTCCTCTTTCCTGATGTTGAAATCACTTGGTATATATATATATATATATATATATATATATATATATATATATATATATATATATATATATATATATACATATATATAATTAAAAGATAATTTAAAACGTTTGTTTTCATTAAACAGTAAATAGAGGTGTCTGTACCCTACCACTAAAAATATGCACAATAGGTTCCCCTCTGTGGCCAGGACTCCTTTGGGAATGAGATCCCTGATCACAACACCAACACACACCGGCACACAAGCCAACGGGACAAACCGGGGATTAAACCGGGACGAGACCAGGACAAGACTGGGCTATAGGTGGGACATGATCTCAGAGGGACTTCCCGGGTTAAATGAAGCTCAGGAAGGAAAATGAACAGTGGCAGTAATATTTGCAGTAGTAGGAGGAGTATTTGCAGTAATATTTGCAGCATATATATATATATATATATATATATATATTATGACAAAGTCCAAGGCATTAAAAATGCCATAACTTCAACAACACAAATAGCAACCCTGCCCCAGATAAACACCTTGAGCTGACAGAACAATGGAAGAGGTTATCTCCGGTCTGAGTTCATGCTGTCTTGATGAATTGCCCACTAGATTTCTGAAGTCTGTGCTGACCAGCTTGTTACCACAACTTGTTCAGTTAGTCAACATTTCATTTGAGACTGGAGCATTTCCAAAGGCTTTGAAAACCGCGGTCATTAAGCCTCTTCTAAAGAAGAGCAGCCTTGATCCCAAGATACTGAACAACTACCGGCCCATATCAAACCTGCCATTCTTAGGAAAAGTCCTGGAGAAAGTAATATATCAACAGCTCACTTACTTTCTCCTATCTAACATGTGTTTGATACTTTCCAGTCAGGATTTAGGCCCCTCCACAGCACTGAGACAGCTCTGATCAAGGTGACCAATGATATCCGTATGAACACCAACGCAGGTAAGGTCTCAGGTTTAGTTCTGCTGGACCTGAGCCTTTGACACAGTGGACCACGGGATCTTACTTCACAGGTTAGAAACTGGGTGGGAATCTCTGGTACTGCTTTAAACTGGTTCAAGTCCTATCTGGAGGACAGGACGTACTTTGTCCAAATTGTGTCTCAATTTGTCCATGACCTGTGGAGTCCCCCAGGGGTCAATCTTGGGACCCCTCTTATTCAACTTGTACATGCTTCCATTGGGTCAGCTAATAAACAGCAACAATGTGTCATACCACAACTACGCAGATGACACTCAGATCTACCTGTAGATACTCTCTGTCACTGACACAGGTGAACATGGGCCTGTAGATACTCTCTGTCACTGATACAGGTGAACATGGGCCTGTAGATACTCTCTGTCACTGATACAGGTGAACATGGGCCTGTAGATACTCTCTGACACTGATACAGGTGAACAGGGGCCTGTAGATACTCTCTGTCACTGATACAGGTGAACATGGGTCTGTAGATACTCTCTGTCACTGATACAGGTGAACATGGGTCTGTAGATACTCTCTGTCACTGATACAGGTGAACATGGGTCTGTAGATACTCTGTCACTGATACAGGTGAACATGGGCCTGTAGATACTCTCTGTCACTGATGCAGGTGAACATGGGTCTGTAGATACTCTGTCACTGATACAGGTGAACATGGGTCTGTAGATACTCTCTGTCACTGATACAGGTGAGTCTGTAGATACTCTCTGTCACTGATACAGGTGAACATGGGCCTGTAGATACTCTCTGTCACTGATACAGGTGAACATGGGCCTGTAGATACTCTCTGTCACTGACACAGGTGAACATGGGCCTGTAGATACTCTCTGTCACTGATACAGGTGAACATGGGCCTGTAGATACTCTCTGTCACTGATACAGGTGAACACGGGCCTGTAGATACTCTCTGTCACTGATACAGGTGAACACGGGCCTGTAGATACTCTCTGTCACTGATACAGGTGAACATGGGCCTGTAGATACTCTCTGTCTCTGA
This sequence comes from Proterorhinus semilunaris, assembly GCA_021464625.1. Taxonomy (NCBI): domain Eukaryota; kingdom Metazoa; phylum Chordata; class Actinopteri; order Gobiiformes; family Gobiidae; genus Proterorhinus; species Proterorhinus semilunaris. The sequence goes on along the minus strand of CM038353.1, from coordinate 327,326 downwards.
TACAGGTGAACATGGGCCTGTAGGTACTCTCTGACACTGATACAGGTGAACATGGGTCTGTAGATACTCTCTGTCACTGATACAGGTGAACACGGGCCTGTAGATACTCTCTGTCACTGATACAGGTGAACACGGGCCTGTAGATACTCTCTGTCTCTGATACAGGTGAACATGGGCCTGTAGATACTCTCTGTCACTGATACAGGTGAACATGGGCCTGTAGATACTCTCTGACACTGATACAGGTGAACATGGGCCTGTAGATACTCTCTGTCACTGATACAGGTGAACACGGGTCTGTAGATACTCTCTGTCACTGATACAGGTGAACATGGGCCTGTAGATACTCTCTGTCACTGATACAGGTGAACATGGGTCTGTAGATACTCTCTGTCACTGATACAGGTGAACATGGGTCTGTAGATACTCTGTCACTGATACAGGTGAACATGGGCCTGTAGATACTCTCTGTCACTGATGCAGGTGAACAGGGGTCTGTAGATACTCTCTGTCACTGACACAGGTGAACATGGGCCTGTAGATACTCTCTGTCACTGATACAGGTGAACATGGGCCTGTAGATACTCTCTGTCACTGATACAGGTGAACACGGGCCTGTAGATACTCTCTGTCACTGATACAGGTGAGTCTGTAGATACTCTCTGTCCCTGATACAGGTGAACACGGGCCTGTAGATACTCTCTGTCACTGATACAGGTGAACATGAGCCTGTAGATACTCTCTGTCACTGATACAGGTGAACATGAGCCTGTAGATACTCTCTGTCACTGATACAGGTGGTTCCACACAGAATTAAGCAAAGTTGATCTTAACATCGTCCTGTTTTTCTCCTTTTGCTATGTTCATTGATTTATTTATAGTAGGAGTATTTGCAGAAGTAGGAGGAGTATTTGCAGTAGTATTTGCAGAAGTAGGAGGAGTATTTGCAGTAGTATTTGCAGAAGTAGGAGGAGTATTTGCAGTACCAGTAAGAGGAGGAGTGACTTCCGTGAGCGTTTCCTGTCAGAGAAAGAACTTCCTGTTTCTGGTGAGTCGCAGCTTCTTCTTTCTCCAAAAAACACGACAAAATCATTTAAAGTTTTGAGTGAAATTGTGTAAATGAGTTTTCGGTCGTGAGGTTTGGGTCAAATGAGGTTTGGGTCAAATGTTCCGTATTTCATCGTCAGCTTGATCTCGATCTTTGATGAAGAAACGTTTCCTGCTCGACGTGTTACAGACGTTAGTTTTCACGAGCGTTTGCGCAGTATTGTTGTGTATTGTTGTGTATTGTTGGGTATTGTTGTGTATTGTTGGGTATTGTTGTGTATTGTTGTGTATTGTTGGGTATTGTTGGGTATTGTTGTGTATTGTTGGGTATTGTTGTGTATTGTTGTGTATTGTTGTGTATTGTTGTGTATTGTTGGGTATTGTTGTGTATTGTTGGGTATTGTTGTGTATTGTTGTGTATTGTTGGGTATTGTTGTGTATTGTTGGGTATTGTTGTGTATTGTTGTGTATTGTTGTGTATTGTTGTGTATTGTTGGGTATTGTTGTGTATTGTTGGGTATTGTTGTGTATTGTTGGGTATTGTTGTGTATTGTTGTGTATTGTTGGGTATTGTTGGGTATTGTTGTGTATTGTTGGGTATTGTTGTGTATTGTTGTGTATTGTTGTGTATTGTTGTGTATTGTTGGGTATTGTTGTGTATTGTTGGGTATTGTTGTGTATTGTTGTGTATTGTTGGGTATTGTTGGGTATTGTTGTGTATTGTTGTGTATTGTTGGGTATTGTTGGGTATTGTTGGGTATTGTTGTGTATTGTTGGGTATTGTTGGGTATTGTTGTGTATTGTTGTGTATTGTTGGGTATTGTTGGGTATTGTTGTGTATTGTTGTGTATTGTTGGGTATTGTTGTGTATTGTTGTGTATTGTTGTGTATTGTTGGGTATTGTTGGGTATTGTTGTGTATTGTTGTGTATTGTTGTATATTGTTGTGTATTGTTGTGTATTGTTGTGTTCATTTGTGTTTAGGGGAAGGTTGTGTGTTTTACTCCAGTAATAACCCAGAGGATTACTGCAGTAAAAGTACCTGCACTGGGTGAAAATACTGCAGGTCAGATATAGAGCTCTGAGCTTTCTCTCAGGGCCACATTATCGTTCCTGACTGTGATGGGCCGGGCCGGGTTGGCTCTGACTGTGATGGGCCGGGTTGGCTCTGACTGTGATGGGCCGGGCCGGGTTGGCTCTGACTGTGATGGGCCGGGCCGGCTCTGACTGTGATGGGCCGGGCCGGGTTGGCTCTGACTGTGATGGGCCGGGCCGGGTTGGCTCTGACTGTGATGGGCCGGGCCGGACCAGGTTGGCTCTGACATAGAATCGTTTGACCCAGACCAAAACCGTCTCCACTGCTGACGCTTATTTGGACTTTATGTTTTCCTGGATATTTGATTCTCCTGAACTTTACTTTGTCTTATTTCCTGCTCTGTTTTATTGCCTTCATGTTCGTGCAGCTGTGAGGAAACTCCTGTTGTGATATTGGGCCAAACAAAACCATTGATTGATTGATTGATTGATTGAAAATGCAGCAGGCCTCATTGTGAAGTAGAGATTACTCGCCCACTACTTTATCCACAAGGTCAACACTTGATTCAGGCACATATTTGTTAAAATAGTAATCATGTCTTCACACTTTGTTTTCATCTGAAATACCACAGGTATTTATTTTCATTCATGGAGCTCAGTAAAAGCGTTCTCTGGATCACATTTGCAAAACGCTGCTTGTTTTATAAAAATCCGCCGCATATTTACGTCAAAGCTCTGAGATGATGAAATAAGTTGTAACTGAATTCAATGAACGCGCCCGGCGGCAAAGAGCGTCCGCGGCCCGCAGCTTTGGACCCGCTCCAACCCGCCCGAGCCGCTCCACGGGCCGGTTCAAGTGGTGGGGGGCTGAGGGGCCCGCGGGCCTTAGTTTGAGGACCCCTGCTTTAGATGATCATGTTAGTGCTGAAGGAGTGAGGAGGTGAAGGAGGTGAGGAGTGAGGAGGTGGAGGAGTGAGGAGGTGAAGGAGTGAGGAGGTGGAGGAGTGAGGAGGTGGAGGAGTGAGGAGGTGAAGGAGTGAGGAGGTGGAGGAGTGAGGAGGTGGAGGAGTGAGGAGGTGAAGGAGTGAGGAGGTGGAGGAGTGAGGAGGTGAGGAGGTGAGGAGGTGAGGAGTGAGGAGTGAGGAGGTGAAGGAGTGAGGAGGTGAAGGAGTGAGGAGGTGGAGGAGTGAGGAGGTGAGGAGGTGAGGAGGTGAGGAGCATGTGAAAGTGAAAGGCTTTGGAAGCTACAAATATTTGAGGAACTCATTGGTGGTAAATAATTCCTGCTTAACCTCTTAACCCCCACCGGAACATTTCCCCCAAATCTGCAACAGAAAAGTATCAAGAATACAATAAAAAAATCTATGGAAAAGTGGCAAGACAAAAAGATCAGTTTAGATGAGTTTTGTGGGTCTTAGCTTTCAAATGAAGCATTACTTTACTTTGGGTAAAGCTGAACTGGAGGAAATGCACTGGTTTAAGTCGGGGGAGGAGGTTTGAATATGTCTTTGTGGAAGTGTTCTCTTCCCTTTAACATCAGTAACTAAAGTACTCGAGTAAAGTCTCAGACTCAGAGAGAAGCTCCGCCCAAACCTCCATTTCCTGTTTCTGCGACACTGAAGCGTCTCCTTTTACGGTCGCGTCGAAAAGAGGAAACTGCACCTCGTCTGAACTCGGGGCGTGCAGATGATGTCACAGCGAGTCTTCAGATAAACGTCAGGGTTTCACAAATACTTTAGGGAAGTTTCTGCAACAGAAAAACACGGTTTCAAACGTCACGACTCGGTTCAGATGGACCTGAGACGTCGACCACTTCCTGTGTTCGTGTCAAAGTGTGAACTTAAAGGGTTAAAACAAATGGAAGCTCGATTATTAAAACACTTCTGATTAAAGGGATGGATGGGAACGGAATTTGTATCACGTAAATAAAACTTTGGGCCTCAGAAAAACCTTTTAACCTTTTGTGTTTGCTGCTGTTTTCTACCGTTAGTGTAAAGAACAGGAAAAACATGAATCAATGAGATCGTTTTTCATACATTTCATTTTTTAAGACAAAGTTACAGATTTAAAAACATTCTCTCCCGCCTCCGGCTCAAAGCAACAAAACCTCAGAGAATAAAGAGAGTTTGAGCAGTTTTTTACTCTGACAGATTAAAGACGTTAAAGAGGAAACTAGAACCTCCGTCTCTCATCGGGCAAAGTTCATTTTATTGCCGACACTTGAGTCACTTTTCGATTGGACGAGGATTTCACAGGCCACACCCACAGCCAGTTACCAAACGTGACTTTAAAGGGGACCAGACAGGGCCGCCCTCTGTCCCCTCAGCTATTTTCAACATTTATCAAACACTCGCTGCTGATTTTCACCAAAAAAACGCCTCCAAATAAAACAAGACTCTTCCAAAACTCACCACCGGGGCATGCACATGATGTCACTACATCGTAAACAGCCTACAGTTTAACCGGAGAATCCTATCCACTTTTTCTTGCACAAATTCTCCTACATTTCCCCCCACCTTTCGAAACGGTCCAAACGCTGAAGGTCGGACTCGGTTTCTGGTCAGCATGAAACAAAAACGCTCTGAGCCTTTTCCACAAAATTGTTTCCATATTTTTATATTATTGAAAAAAAAATATCTACAATTTCCGACAATTTTTCCTCAATATTTTACGCTTTTCCCATAAATTATTCCACACAAGAAAATAATTATTTTTTTCTCCAAGTTTTTAATATTTTTTGTCACATTTTTCCTCAATTTCATTCTGCATTTTTAGTCAATCTTCCTAATTTATTAGAATGATCCAAAAGTCCGGAGTCTCTCAGTCTTTTATTTTCCTAATTTCTCACTTTTTCCAGACATTATTATTATTATTATTATTATTATCAGTATTATTTGTCCCCCATATTGTATGCATCTATTTTTTCTAGTTTTTTCCCCATTTATATTTTCATCACCCCCCCCCCCCCCATTTTATATATTAATAACATAAATTAAATCATAGCATGTTGGTCTTGGTTTTTTTTACATGACGTCTCATTGAGGCAAACAGAAAAACAAAGTCACTGTTTCCCAAAATCAACTTCCGTGATAAAAGTCTTTTGTACCGAAAACCTAAAAATAAGACTCGGGCGACCGATGCCCAGAGAGAAACGCTCTTGCTCAAAGGCACAGGACGAGGAAGTGTCCGTCAGCTCCTCCTCCTCACAACATCACACTTCCCCAAAGTGAGGCGCGGTCCACACTTTACTGTGACATCTGAGAGAGTGCTTTAACCTTCGACTGTCCTGGGCTTTAACCAGTGAGTGCTTTAACCTTCGACTGTCCTGGGCTGTAACCAGTGAGTGCTTTAACCTTCGACTGTCCTGGGCTGTAACCAGTGAGTGCTTTAACCTTCGACTGTCCTGGGCTGTAACCAGTGAGTGCTTTAACCTTCGACTGTCCTGGGCTGTAACCAGTGAGTGTTTTAACCTTCGTCTGTCCTGGGCTTTAACCTTCGTCTGTCCTGGGCTTTAACCAGTGAGTGTTTTAACCTTCGTCTGTCCTGGGCTTTAACCTTCGTCTGTCCTGGGCTTTAACCTTCGTCTGTCCTGGGCTTTAACCAGTGAGTGTTTTAACCTTCGTCTGTCCTGGGCTTTAACCAGTGAGTGTTTTAACCTTCGTCTGTCCTGGGCTGTAACCAGTGAGTGTTTTAACCTTCGTCTGTCCTGGGCTTTAACGTCTGAAACTCTCTGCTGCAGGAGGAGGAGATGGGGCCCGAGCTGCTGCTGCTGCTGCTCCTGGGCTCAGGTCGGTACCACACACACACACACACACACACACACACACACGTTTGGGGGGTTACAGTTGTTTCCCCGGTGCTTGAGCACATGTTGCAAAACTCTACACACAAGTAAACACAACACACACATATACCATTCACATCTACTCTCAAAACCTCACATTCCTTTGTCTAAACTCTGACGACACAATGACACACACAGACCAGGGGACACACAAGTCGACTTCATAGAAAACTGCAGATTTTCACTGTTTATTCAGAAGGCACGAGATTTCATTTTTGAACAAAGTGTCTTCTGTATGAAATAGAGTTTAGTGCATGGTGTTTGAGGTATGGGTACATGTGTGTGAGGTACGGGTACATGTGTGTGAGGTATGGGTACATGTGTTTGAGGTATGGGTACATGTGTTTGAGGTATGGGTACATGTGTTTGAGGTATGGGTACATGTGTGTGAGGTACGGGTACATGTGTGTGAGGTACGGGTACATGTGTCTGAGGTACATGTGTTTGAGGTACATGTGTTTAAGGTACATGTGTTTGAGGTATGGGTACATGTGTTTGAGGTATGGGTACATGTGTGTGAGGTATGGGTACATGTGTGTGAGGTATGGGTACATGTGTTTAAGGTATGGGTACATGTGTGTGAGGTATGGGTACATGTGTTTGAGGTATGGGTACATGTGTGTGAGGTACGGGTACATGTGTGTGAGGTACGGGTACATGTGTTTGAGGTATGGGTACATGTGTGTGAGGTATGGGTACATGTGTGTGAGGTATGGGTACATGTGTTTGAGGTACGGGTACATGTGTTTGAGGTATGGGTACATGTGTGTGAGGTATGGGTACATGTGTGTGAGGTATGGGTACATGTGTTTGAGGTATGGGTACATGTGTGTGAGGTATGGGTACATGTGTGTGAGGTATGGGTACATGTGTGTGAGGTATGGGTACATGTGTTTGAGGTATGGGTACATGTGTGTGAGGTATGGGTACATGTGTGTGAGGTATGGGTACATGTGTGTGAGGTATAGGTACATGTGTTTGAGGTACATGTGTTTGAGGTGTGGGTACATGTGTGTGAGGTATGGGTACATGTGTTTGAGGTACATGTGTTTGAGGTATGGGTACATGTGTGTGGGGTATGGGTACATGTGTGTGAGGTATGGGTACATGTGTTTGAGGTATGGGTACATGTGTGTGAGGTATGGGTACATGTGTGTGAGGTATGGGTACATGTGTGTGAGGTATGGGTACATGTGTGTGAGGTATAGGTACATGTGTTTGAGGTACATGTGTTTGAGGTGTGGGTACATGTGTTTAAGGTACATGTGTTTGAGGTACATGTGTTTGAGGTATGGGTACATGTGTTTGAGGTACATGTGTTTGAGGTATGGGTACATGTGTTTGAGGTACATGTGTTTGAGGTACATGTGTTTGAGGTATGGGTACATGTGTTTAAGGTACATGTGTTTGAGGTACATGTGTTTGAGGTACATGTGTTTGAGGTACATGTGTTTAAGGTACATGTGTTTAAGGTACATGTGTTTGAGGTATGGGTACATGTGTTTAAGGTATATGTGTTTGAGGTACATGTGTTTGAGGTATGGGTATATGTGTTTGAGGTATGGGTACATGTGTTTAAGGTACATGTGTTTGAGGTACATGTGTTTAAGGTACATGTGTTTAAGGTACATGTGTTTGAGGTACATGTGTTTAAGGTACATGTGTTTAAGGTACATGTGTTTGAGGTACATGTGTTTAAGGTATATGTGTTTGAGGTACATGTGTTTGAGGTACATGTGTTTGAGGTACATGTGTTTGAGGTATGGGTATATGTGTTTGAGGTATGGGTACATGTGTGTGAGGTACGGGTACATGTGTGTGAGGTATGGGTACATGTGTTTGAGGTATGGGTACATGTGTTTGAGGTATGGGTACATGTGTGTGAGGTATGGGTATATGTGTTTGAGGTATGGGTACATGTGTTTGAGGTACATGTGTGTGAGGTATGGGTACATGTGTTTGAGGTATGGGTACATGTGTGTGAGGTACGGGTACATGTGTGTGAGGTATGGGTACATGTGTGTGAGGTATGGGTACATGTGTGTGAGGTATGGGTATATGTGTTTGAGGTACATGTGTTTGAGGTATGGGTATATGTGTTTAAGGTACATGTGTTTAAGGTACATGTGTTTGAGGTATGGGTACATGTGTTTGAGGTACATGTGTTTAAGGTATATGTGTTTGAGGTACATGTGTTTGAGGTACATGTGTTTGAGGTACATGTGTTTGAGGTATGGGTATATGTGTTTGAGGTATGGGTACATGTGTGTGAGGTACGGGTACATGTGTGTGAGGTATGGGTACATGTGTTTGAGGTATGGGTATATGTGTTTGAGGTATGGGTACATGTGTTTGAGGTACATGTGTGTGAGGTATGGGTACATGTGTTTGAGGTATGGGTACATGTGTTTGAGGTATGGGTACATGTGTTTGAGGTATGGGTATATGTGTTTGAGGTATGGGTATATGTGTTTGAGGTATGGGTACATGTGTTTGAGGTACATGTGTTTGAGGTATGGGTATATGTGTTTAAGGTACATGTGTTTAAGGTACATGTGTGTGAGGTACATGTGTTTGAGGTATGGGTACATGTGTGTGAGGTATGGGTCCATGTGTTTAAGGTATGGGTACATGTGTTTGAGGTATGGGTACATGTGTTTGAGGTATGGGTATATGTGTTTGAGGTATGGGTACATGTGTTTGAGGTATGGGTATATGTGTTTGAGGTATGGGTATATGTGTTTGAGGTATGGGTACATGTGTGTGAGGTACGGGTACATGTGTGTGAGGTATGGGTACATGTGTGTGAGGTATGGGTACATGTGTTTGAGGTATGGGTACATGTGTGTGAGGTACGGGTACATGTGTGTGAGGTATGGGTACATGTGTGTGAGGTACGGGTACATGTGTGTGAGGTATGGGTACATGTGTTTGAGGTATGGGTACATGTGTGTGAGGTATGGGTATATGTGTTTGAGGTATGGGTACATGTGTTTGAGGTACATGTGTGTGAGGTATGGGTACATGTGTTTGAGGTATGGGTACATGTGTGTGAGGTATGGGTACATGTGTGTGAGGTATGGGTACATGTGTGTGAGGTATGGGTACATGTGTGTGAGGTACGGGTACATGTGTGTGAGGTATGGGTACATGTGTTTGAGGTATGGGTACATGTGTTTGAGGTATGGGTATATGTGTTTGAGGTATGGGTATATGTGTTTGAGGTATGGGTACATGTGTTTGAGGTACATGTGTTTGAGGTATGGGTATATGTGTTTAAGGTACATGTGTTTAAGGTACATGTGTTTGAGGTATGGGTACATGTGTTTGAGGTACATGTGTTTAAGGTATATGTGTTTGAGGTACATGTGTTTGAGGTACATGTGTTTGAGGTACATGTGTTTGAGGTATGGGTATATGTGTTTGAGGTATGGGTACATGTGTGTGAGGTACGGGTACATGTGTGTGAGGTATGGGTACATGTGTTTGAGGTATGGGTATATGTGTTTGAGGTATGGGTACATGTGTTTGAGGTACATGTGTGTGAGGTATGGGTACATGTGTTTGAGGTATGGGTACATGTGTTTGAGGTATGGGTACATGTGTTTGAGGTATGGGTATATGTGTTTGAGGTATGGGTATATGTGTTTGAGGTATGGGTACATGTGTTTGAGGTACATGTGTTTGAGGTATGGGTATATGTGTTTAAGGTACATGTGTTTAAGGTACATGTGTGTGAGGTACATGTGTGTGAGGTATGGGTACATGTGTTTGAGGTATGGGTACATGTGTTTGAGGTATGGGTATATGTGTTTGAGGTATGGGTACATGTGTTTGAGGTATGGGTATATGTGTTTGAGGTATGGGTATATGTGTTTGAGGTATGGGTACATGTGTTTGAGGTACATGTGTTTGAGGTATGGGTATATGTGTTTGAGGTATGGGTATATGTGTTTGAGGTATGGGTACATGTGTTTGAGGTACATGTGTTTGAGGTATGGGTATATGTGTTTAAGGTACATGTGTTTAAGGTACATGTGTGTGAGGTATGGGTACATGTGTTTAAGGTACATGTGTTTGAGGTATGGGTACATGTGTTTGAGGTACATGTGTTTGAGGTATGGGTACATGTGTTTGAGGTACATGTGTTTGAGGTATGGGTACATGTGTTTGAGGTACATGTGTTTGAGGTACATGTGTTTGAGGTATGGGTACATGTGTTTGAGGTATGGGTATATGTGTTTGAGGTATGGGTATATGTGTTTGAGGTATGGGTACATGTGTTTGAGGTACATGTGTTTGAGGTATGGGTATATGTGTTTAAGGTACATGTGTTTAAGGTACATGTGTGTGAGGTATGGGTACATGTGTTTAAGGTACATGTGTTTGAGGTATGGGTACATGTGTTTGAGGTACATGTGTTTGAGGTATGGGTACATGTGTTTGAGGTACATGTGTTTGAGGTATGGGTACATGTGTTTGAGGTACATGTGTTTGAGGTACATGTGTTTGAGGTATGGGTACATGTGTTTAAGGTACATGTGTTTGAGGTATGGGTACATGTGTTTAAGGTACATGTGTTTGAGGTACATGTGTTTGAGGTACATGTGTTTAAGGTATATGTGTTTGAGGTACATGTGTTTAAGGTATATGTGTTTGAGGTACATGTGTTTAAGGTACATGTGTGTGAGGTATGGGTACATGTGTTTAAGGTACATGTGTTTAAGGTATATGTGTTTGAGGTACATGTGTTTAAGGTACATGTGTGTGAGGTATGGGTACATGTGTTTAAGGTACATGTGTTTAAGGTATATGTGTTTAAGGTACATGTGTTTAAGGTACATGTGTTTAAGGTATATGTGTTTGAGGTACATGTGTTTAAGGTACATGTGTGTGAGGTATGGGTACATGTGTTTAAGGTACATGTGTTTAAGGTACATGTGTTTGAGGTATGGGTACATGTGTTTGAGGTACATGTGTTTGAGGTATGGGTACATGTGTTTGAGGTACATGTGTTTGAGGTATGGGTACATGTGTTTGAGGTACATGTGTTTGAGGTACATGTGTTTGAGGTATGGGTACATGTGTTTAAGGTACATGTGTTTGAGGTATGGGTACATGTGTTTAAGGTACATGTGTTTGAGGTACATGTGTTTAAGGTATATGTGTTTGAGGTACATGTGTTTGAGGTATGGGTATATGTGTTTGAGGTACGGGTACATGTGTGTGAGGTACGGGTACATGTGTGTGAGGTACGGGTACATGTGTTTGAGGTATGGGTACATGTGTTTAAGGTATATGTGTTTGAGGTACATGTGTTTGAGGTATGGGTATATGTGTTTGAGGTACGGGTACATGTGTTTGAGGTACGGGTACATGTGTGTGAGGTATGGGTACATGTGTGTGAGGTATGGGTACATGTGTTTGAGGTATGGGTATATGTGTTTGAGGTACATGTGTTTGAGGTATGGGTATATGTGTTTGAGGTATGGGTATATGTGTTTGAGGTATGGGTACATGTGTTTGAGGTACGGGTACATGTGTTTGAGGTATGGGTACATGTGTGTGAGGTATGGGTATATGTGTTTGAGGTATGGGTATATGTGTTTGAGGTACATGTGTTTAAGGTATGGGTACATGTGTTTGAGGTATGGGTATATGTGTTTGAGGTATGGGTATATGTGTTTGAGGTATGGGTATATGTGTTTGAGGTACATGTGTTTGAGGTATGGGTATATGTGTTTGAGGTATGGGTACATGTGTTTAAGGTACATGTGTTTGAGGTATGGGTACATGTGTTTAAGGTACATGTGTTTAAGGTACATGTGTTTAAGGTACATGTGTTTAAGGTGGGTCTATAGTGTCACAAACTGTAACAGCAGCATCTGGTGTTCAGACAGGACTTTATCCGTTCCTCGGTTCCTCCTCTGTGGACTGTGGACAGACTCAGTGACTTTGTCCAACAGCTGTTTGGAACGATGTCTATGTCGATGTAAATTAAACTGGAGCCTAGAATGAAACATTAGAAGCTCTGGAGTGAAGGTGGAGTTCTAAACGGCTGATTCACCAAAAGGACAAAGAGAGATCTTATACAGAATGATCGTCACATCCTGTTTATGTACAATTAGAGAATAATCATTTATTTATTCAATTATCACTATGACCTTTTGCTAATTTCAACATAACAGCATTAACATTATGATAAGCAGCGTAGTGAAAAGCTTTTACCTTATATTTCTATTTAAATATAACGGGACCTCAAATGAATGAACAAATCAAACAATAACTTCTGTTAATGAGGGACTTCCTGATAAAGTGTTTTATAAGACACATATTTAACGTTATTAAAGTGTAAACCCGAGTATGTTTGTCCGGAGTCCTTCAGGGTCTGTAAAGACAGGAGCTGAAAGACAAACAGGACATTTTTAGACGTGATGAATCATGTGACTTTAGAAGGACTCAATCTGATATGTGTAAATGGTAGAAGAGGAAATAATGATGTCACATCCTCCTCACAAACTTTTAATCTGTTCTATCTTTATTCTGTGTTAGATAAAGTTTCTGCTGCAGCTCATTTGACTTGATTCCCTTTTGTATTTACGGGCATGTTAAGATTAGATAGTTCCTTTTTGACAATAATAAGGAGAAACAAATCATCCAAACCGAGTCAATTGGAAATATATTCTGTACATTCTCTGCAAATACAGCTTTGTCTGGGACGTTTTCAAACTTAAGCCAGGGTTTAACAAATTGTTTTCACTGTGAGAGTTTCGGGGCCCAGTCTAGGTCTGGGCCCCGAAACTTTCTTTATACCAGTCCTTTAACGAGACTTGGTTTCCGATAGCGACATGAAAATATGTGTCTAGAACCAGAAAACAGGAGCTGCACATTTACAATATCAGGTTGATCTCTTCAGAAGCTCCTCATGAGAGACCAACAGGCCCGGGTAGAACCATGAGGCCGTCCTGCTGTGGACCCACCACCTGCAGGGGGCGCTATAGGGGCTGGTGCAGCTCCAACAGCTGCCCCCACGACCCGGCAACGGACAAGAGGAAGAAAATGGATGGATGGATGGAAGGTTCATCTCCAATGTCTGTGGGGAATAAATGTAAAGAAATAGAAACAAAATATTAGTGATAAAAAATGAGGGAAATTGTGTCGAAAATGGAAAAACTGCTTTTGATCCTTTCAGACATCGTTTAAGTCAGTTCTGATTTACCTGCAGCCTGAGTTTATTACAGAAACATCCATGTATTGTTTGCATTAATGAAATATAAATCTGTAAAATATGCTTCAAGGTGTTAATATCATATCCTTATATTATTACAGAACATACATGATGATGATGATGATGATGATGATGATGATGATGATGATGATGCTCTTTGACAGAAATCTCTCCGACTTCTCTTGGCTTTGAGTACATTTCTGATGGAATATTTCCGTGGATGAAATGAACTGGAGTCGTAAAGTCACTGGAAGCTTCACCGGGACTTTCTGCTTTAGTTCATGCGTCTGCAGAGGTGATGACGCCGCAGTGGTTAGCACTCGTGCTTCACAGCTAGAAGGTCCGGGGTTCGATTCCCACCTGGACGGGGCCTTTCTGTGGAGTTTGCATGTTCTCCCGTGTCTGCGTAGGTTTCCTCCGGGTACTCTGGTTTCCCCTACCACTAAAAACATGTACAATAGGCCAGGATGAATGAGAGTGTGTTTGAGAGTGCGCATGGGGGACGACGGACGCAAATTGGCCCAAGGCTACAATCCGGTGTGGCTTGTTTACATGCATGAGACCCATGTATGTTCATTAACATGTCCCGACCAAATAAACCAATAAATAAAAAATAAATAAATAAATAAATGATGATGTTTCTGTCCGTCAGGAGCGTGGGGCGTCCCGGAGGAAGAGCAGGTTTGTACGAAGGCGCAGATCGACGGCTGTGACGACTGCATCCGCTCTGGACCGTTCTGCGTCTGGTGCAAACAGCTGGTCAGTCACGTCTTCTTCATCTTCATCTTCATCTGTGTCTGACAGATATGAGCGACTAAAGACATGTCTCACACTCAGAAAGAGCCGTCTCCTTCAGAACATCTGTATCTATAACTCAGAAAGAGCCGTCTCCTTCAGAACATCTGTATCTATAACTCAGAAAGAGCCGTCTCCTTCAGAACCTCTGTCTCTATAACTCAGAAAGAGCCGTCTCCTTCAGAACCTCTGTCTCTATAACTCAGAAAGAGCCGTCTCCTTCAGAACCTCTGTCTCTATAACTCAGAAAGAGCCGTCTCCTTCAGAACATCTGTATCTATAACTCAGAAAGAGCCATCTCCTTCAGAACCTCTGTCTCTATAACTCAGAAAGAGCCGTCTCCTTCAGAACATCTGTATCTATAACTCAGAAAGAGCCGTCTCCTTCAGAACATCTGTATCTATAACTCAGAAAGAGCCGTCTCCTTCAGAACATCTGTATCTATAACTCAGAAAGAGCCGTCTCCTTCAGAACCTCTGTCTCTATAACTCAGAAAGAGCCGTCTCCTTCAGAACCTCTGTCTCTATAACTCAGAAAGAGCCGTCTCCTTCAGAACCTCTGTCTCTATAACTCAGAAAGAGCCGTCTCCTTCAGAACATCTGTATCTATAACTCAGAAAGAGCCATCTCCTTCAGAACCTCTGTCTCTATAACTCAGAAAGAGCCGTCTCCTTCAGAACATCTGTATCTATAACTCAGAAAGAGCCGTCTCCTTCAGAACATCTGTATCTATAACTCAGAAAGAGCCGTCTCCTTCAGAACATCTGTATCTATAACTCAGAAAGAGCCGTCTCCTTCAGAACATCTGTATCTATAACTCAGAAAGAGCCGTCTCCTTCAGAACCTCTGTCTCTATTACTCAGAAAGAGCCGTCTCTCTTCAGAACATCTGTATCTATAACTCAGAAAGAGCCGTCTCTCTTCAGAACATCTGTCTCTATAACTCAGAAAGAGCCGTCTCTCTTCAGAACATCTGTCTCTATAACTCAGAAAGAGCCGTCTCTCTTCAGAACATCTGTATCTATAACTCAGAAAGAGCCGTCTCCTTCAGAACCTCTGTATCTAGAACTCAGAAAGAGCCGTCTCCTTCAGAACCTCTGTATCTATAACTCAGAAAGAGCCGTCTCCTTCAAAACATCTGTATCTATAACTCAGAAAGAACCGTCTCCTTCAGAACCTCTGTCTCTATAACTCAGAAAGAGCCGTCTCCTTCAGAACATCTGTATCTGAGTGTCCCTGAGTGTCCCTGAGTGTCTCTGAGTGTCCCTGAGTGTCTTTTAGTGTCTCTGAGTGTCTCTGAGTGTCTCTGAGTGTCTCTGAGTGTCCCTGTCCCGCAGGACTTCACCCAAGCCGGGGAGCAGGAGGCGGTTCGCTGCGACACTCAACGGAAACTCAAGGAACGAGGCTGCAGGGAGGAGAACGTCATCACCATCAACAACCACTTACAGGTCCAAATGTCCTCTGTCCCCCGATCTGTCCCCCACACCTGTCCTCCTGATCTGTCCCCCACACCTGTCCTCCTGATCTGTCCCCCACACCTGTCTCCGTGATCTGTCTCCCACACCTGTCCCCCACACCTGTTCCCCTGATCTGTTCCCCACACCTGTTCCCCTGATCTGTCCCCCACACCTGGCCTCCTGATCTGTCTCCCATACCGTTCCCATACACCTGTCTCCGTGATCTGTCTCCCACACTTGTCCCCCACACCTGTCCCCCACACCTGTCCTGCTGATCTGTCCCCCACACCTGTCCTGCTGATCTGTCCCCCACACCTGTCCTCATGTGTCCCGTTTGTCTCCGTAGCTCATCCGAAACAACCCGCTCACTCAGACGGGCCAAGAGCCCGTGCAGCTGTCGCCTCAGGAGATCCGCCTCAAACTGCGCAAAGGTAAAATCTGAGTCTGTTCTTTGAGGATGTCTCTGATGGTCTGTGATGTCTCTGATGGTGTGAATGTCTCTGATGGTGTGAATGTCTCTGATGGTCTGTAATGTCTCTGATGGTCTGTGAATGTCTCTGATGGTCTGTAATGTCTCTGATGGTCTGTGATGTCTCTGATGGTGTGAATGTCTCTGATGGTCTGTAATGTCTCTGATGGTCTGTGAATGTCTCTGATGGTCTGTAATGTCTCTGATGGTCTGTGAATGTCTCTGATGGTCTGTGATGTCTCTGATGGTCTGTAATGTCTCTGATGGTCTGTGATGTCTCTGATGGTGTGAATGTCTCTGATGGTCTGTAATGTCTCTGATGGTCTGTAATGTCTCTGATGGTCTGTGATGTCTCTGATGGTCTGTGAATGTCTCTGATGGTCTGTAATGTCTCCGTCCTGTCCTCAGATTCCCCAGAGACGTTCCGTGTGAAGTTCCGTCGTGCGGAGGGTTACCCCGTGGACCTGTATTACCTCATGGACTTGTCCTTTTCCATGTACGACGACCTCCAGAATGTCAAGAACCTGGGCAACGAGCTGTTCTCCGCTCTGAGGAAGATCACCGAGCATGGACGCATCGGTGCTGCCACTGACACGCCCACTGACACGCCCACTGACCCGCCCACTGACACGCCCACTGACCCGCCCACTGACACGCCCACTGACACGCCCACTGACCCGCCCAGTAGTTTCAGTCTTTAACTTCACGTTTCCTTTAGCTTTACCTGATTCCCGTAGATTGCCTCTGTCTTGTGCCGGTGTGGGGGGTAATCTTATGTTTCTGTCCAGGCTTTGGAGCGTTCGTGGATAAAACCGTCCTGCCGTTCACCAACACAAACCCAGGGAAACTGCTGAAGCCGTGCGATGACGACCGTGTGGCGTGCCAGGCGGCGTTCGGATACCGCCACGTGCTCAGCCTCACGTCAGAAGAGAGCGATTTCAGAAACGAGGTCCAGAAACAGTCCATCTCCGGGAACCTGGACTCTCCCGAGGGCAGCCTGGACGCCATGATGCAAGCCACCGTCTGCGGGGTAAGGCCACCGTCTGCGGGGTAAGGCCACCGTCTGAGGGGTAAGGCCACCGTCTGCGGGTAAGGCCACCGTCTGCGAGTAAGGCCACCGTCTGCGGGGTAAGGCCACCGTCTGCGGGTAAGGCCACCGTCTGCGAGTAAGGCCACCGTCTGCGGGGTAAGGCCACCGTCTGGGGGTAAGGCCACCGTCTGCGGGTAAGGCCACCGTCTGCGAGTAAGGCCACCGTCTGGGGGTAAGGCCACCGTCTGGGGGTAAGGCCACCGTCTGCGGGGTAAGGCCACCGTCTGGGGGTAAGGCCACCGTCTGCGGGTAAGGCCACCGTCTGCGAGTAAGGCCACCGTCTGCGGGGTAAGGCCACCGTCTTCGGGTAAGGCCACCGTCTGCGGGTAAGGCCACCGTCTGGGGGTAAGGCCACCGTCTGCGAGTAAGGCCACCGTCTGCGGGTAAGGCCACCGTCTGCGGGTAAGGCCACCGTCTGCGGGTAAGGCCACCGTCTGCGGGTAAGGCCACCGTCTGGGGGTAAGGCCACCGTCTGCGGGTAAGGCCACCGTCTGCGGGTAAGGCCACCGTCTGCGGGTAAGGCCACCGTCTGCGGGTAAGGCCACCGTCTGGGGGTAAGGCCACCGTCTGCGGGGTAAGGCCACCGTCTGCGAGTAAGGCCACCGTCTGCGGGTAAGGCCACCGTCTGCGGGTAAGGCCACCGTCTGGGGGTAAGGCCACCGTCTGCGAGTAAGGCCACCGTCTGCGGGGTAAGGCCACCGTCTGCGGGTAAGGCCACCGTCTGCGGGGTAAGGCCACCGTCTGCGGGTAAGGCCACCGTCTGCAAGTAAGGCCACCGTCTGCGGGGTAAGGCCACCGTCTGCGGGGTAAGGCCACCGTCTGCGGGTAAGGCCACCGTCTGCGGGGTAAGGCCACCGTCTGCGGGTAAGGCCACCGTCTGCGGGGTAAGGCCATCGTCTGCGGGTAAGGCCACCGTCTGCGGGGTAAGGCCACCGTCTGCGGGTAAGGCCACCGTCTGCGGGGTAAGGCCACCGTCTGCGGGGTAAGGCCATCGTCTGCGGGTAAGGCCACCGTCTGGGGGTAAGGCCACCGTCTGGGGGTAAGGCCATCGTCTGGGGGTAAGGCCACCATCTGCCGGTTAACCCCCGGCTCACACTGAATCCGGTTAACGCCAACTTAGAAAGTCATTAAAACCATTGTAGCCGCACTGACACCGCTCCGCGAAGTCCGGCTCCGGCTACCGAGGCCGTCCGGCGGCCGTCCGGCGGCCTTCCGGCGGCAACGGAAAGAATCCGCAAGAAGTCTGTCTTTGCCGGATACCGGAGCCCCAACGGATCAAGCTGACAGAAAAACATGAGCCAAACAGGAAGTCGGGTCTCGTGAGAGAGGAAGATCCGGTGTATTTCAAAATAAAATCTGTCCGCTTACTACTTATTTGGTCACGTTTACGACCTGTACACGCGTGTAACGTCATAAATGTAAACATGTCTCCGTTACCAGTGACACGGGGCATTAGTGTGTTTAAAGCCTCCACTTCACTGGGGAGAGTCGTTGTTCTGGCAAATACGGCTTTTGTTACAAAAACTACCTATATATATATATATATATATACATATATATATATATATATATATATACGGGGCGACTTATGACGTGACCTCGCACCAAGAGGGAAACTCACGTGCACTTCTGTTCTCGCGAGCGCCGTTTCTGAGCCTGGAGCAGCTTCTGGCGCCGGAGCGGGCGGAGCCACAGTGTCCGCCAGACTCAATGTGAGTGGTAGTTTGGGGGGAAACCGGACCGGACCCGGACCGGATTCAGTGTGAGCCGGGGGTAAGGCCACCGTCTGCAGTTTGCATGTTCTCCCCGTGTCTGCGTATGTTTCGTCCGGTTTCCCCTACCACCAAAAACATGTACAATAGGTTCCCCTGACTCCCCTGAAAAAGAGATTCTTAATCTCAGTGGGACTATCCTGGTTAAATAAAGGTCAATAAAAGAAAAGAAAATAAGGCCACCGTCTGCGGAGTGAAACAGGGTAAAACATTGGACTTTTTATTTTTTTAAACTTTTCAAATATTTTCTGTTCCTGCTTTTTCCCCCGATACTAGCCTCATGTGGTTTGGGTCCAGACTCTGACCCTCTGACCTCAGGAGCAGATCTGACCCTCTGACCTCAAGAGCAGATCTGACCCTCTGACCCTCTGACCTCAGGAGCAGATCTGACCCTCTGACCTCAGGAGCAGATCTGACCCTCTGACCTCAGGAGCAGATCTGACCCTCTGACCCTCTGACCTCAGGAGCAGATCTGACCCTCTGACCCTCTGACCTCAGGAGCAGATCTGACCCTCTGACCTCAGGAGCAGATCTGACCCTCTGACCTCAGGAGCAGATCTGACCCTCTGACCTCAGGAGCAGATCTGACCCTCTGACCTCAGGAGCAGATCTGACCCTCTGACCCTCTGACCTCAGGAGCAGATCGGTTGGAGAAACAGCAGCACGCGGCTCCTGGTTCTGACCACAGACGCCGGGTTCCACACGGCGGGCGACGGACGACTGGCCGGAATCCTGGAGCCCAACGACGAGACCTGCCACCTCCAGAGCAAGCTGTACACGCAGAGCAACAACATGGTAAGGTTTATACACGCGGAGCAACATCATGGTAAGGTTTATACACGCAGAGCAACAACATGGTAAGGTTTATACACGCAGAGCAACAACATGGTAAGGTTTATACACGCAGAGAAACATCATGGTAAGGTTTATACATGTAGAGCAACATGGTAAGGTTTATACACGCAGAGCAACATCATGGTAAGGTTTATACACGCAGAGCAACATCATGGTAAGGTTTATACACGCAGAGCAACATCATGGTAAGGTTTATACATGTAGAGCAACATGGTAAGGTTTATACACGCAGAGCAA